>OX371223.1:205907044-206507044 GCA_947310385.1 Nephrotoma appendiculata
GATTTATTTACTAGGGATTATATTATACAATATAGGGAATTTTAGGGAACACTTTCTTAATTTGAAAGGTATTGTGAAATTTATTAAATTCAAAAATTATATACATAACATATTATTTTGTGTTTTTAAATGACGTCAAAAATACAAAAACAAAACAAAACACGCACACCAATATGCACACCACTTATTGTAAAAAGGTAAATCTCGTGAACGCACTCCTGTGGTACGTCCACAAACTCCAACTAACTTCAAATCAATATAAAATCTAGTACAATTTTCTATTAAATAAAGTGTCATAAATACTTTCCCGCCTGTTTTCTTCATTATTTCATGTTCGCGCACGAATTGTATTTAAACATTTATTAGCTAAGGATTTTTCGTTTTATATTCGATTTTAAAAGTTTGTAACTATTTAAAATGTCTGTAAGTATTCTAAAAACTTCGTAGTTTGCCGTTATATTAAAAAAAATCTTTTAATAAAGGAAGCGGAAGATGTTAGTTCTCCTGCACCAAATACCCCAAGCGAAACCGATAGTCAACGTCGAAACTATCGTGCCCTCATGACATCACCTGTAGGCGATTTTGAACCATTTGAGGATGAAGCAGAAATTTTGGGGGACATGACAGTGAATCAAGACGAAGAGGAGGAAGACGGGGAGGAATTGTTCGGTGATAACATGGAAAACGACTATCGAGCAATACCACACCTCGATCGTTACGATGAAGAAATGTTAGACAATGATAACTACAGTGATTTGTCGCAAAGTGATCGACGAGCAGCAGAAAAGGAAATGAATCGTCGTGATCGTACCTTGGGTATTCACAGAGATGATCGGGATTTAGTGTACGACGAAAGTGATGATGAAGACGATATACATCAGTCGAAGCGACGTGCAGCTGCTGAAAAAGCGGCTGCTGGTGAAATTGATAGCGAGATGATCGAATCTATCGATAACTTAGAAGATACGAAAGGCTATTCCATTAAAGATTGGGTTTCTATGTTGGCCCCGCGGACCGAAGTGGCCAATCGTTTTAAAAGTTTCTTGCGTACGTTTGTGGATGAGAAGGGAAATTATGTGTACCGCGACCGAATTCGACGAATGTGCGAGCAGAATAAATCATCATTTGTAGTTTCGTATACTGATCTAACATCACATAGTCACGTAATTGCCTACTTTTTACCGGATGCTCCTCATCAAATCCTCGAGATTATGGATAAAGTTGCAAAAGATATGGTGTTCAGTATTTTTCCTACTTATGATCGCGTAACAAATGAAATACACGTTCGAATCTCTGATATTCCATTGATCGAGGAAATTCGAACTTTCCGTAAACTCCATTTAAATCAACTAATTCGTACTTTTGGTGTTGTAACGTCTACAACTGGGGTTCTCCCACAGCTCTCTGTAGTCAAATACGATTGTGTTAAATGTGGCTATATTCTTGGTCCGTTTGTTCAATCACAAAATACAGAAGTCAAGCCTGGTTCGTGTCCAGAATGTCAGAGTGCAGGACCTTTTTCCATAAATATGGAACATACTCTTTATCGTAATTATCAAAAGGTCACTCTACAAGAATCGCCCGGCCGGATTCCAGCAGGACGTATACCGCGTTCAAAAGAGTGTATTTTACTATCTGACTTGTGTGATCTTTGCCGCCCTGGCGATGAAATTGAGGTTACCGGAATTTATACCAATAACTATGATGGTTCTCTAAATACAGAACACGGATTCCCAGTATTCGCAACGGTGATCATTGCAAATCACATTGTGGTTAAGGATAGTAAACAGGTAGTTCAATCATTAACTGATGAGGATATATCAACCATTCAAAAACTTTCAAAGGATCCAAGAATTGTTGATAGGATTATCGCCAGTATTGCACCTTCAATTTATGGTCATGAATTTATCAAAAAGAGTTTGGCTTTGTCTTTATTTGGAGGAGAATCAAAGAATGCTAACAAAAAACACAACATTAGAGGAGATATCAATGTGCTAATCTGTGGTGATCCAGGTACAGCGAAGTCTCAGTTTTTGAAGTATACCGAGAAAATTGCGCCAAGGGCCATCTTCACAACCGGTCAGGGTGCTAGTGCTGTTGGTTTAACGGCAAATGTTCGGAGAAATCCTGTAACCCGAGAATGGACTCTTGAAGCTGGGGCGCTAGTGCTCGCAGACCAAGGTGTTTGCCTAATAGATGAATTTGATAAAATGAACGATCAAGATCGAACTTCTATTCACGAGGCAATGGAACAACAATCTATTTCTATATCTAAAGCTGGCATTGTTACATCATTACAAGCTCGATGTGCTGTCATTGCAGCTGCTAATCCAATTGGAGGCCGATATGATCCAAGTCTTACATTTTCGGAAAATGTCAACCTTTCGGAACCTATTTTATCTCGTTTCGATATTTTGTGTGTCGTTAAAGACGAATTTGATCCAATCCAAGATGAAAGTTTAGCTAAATTCGTCGTCGGGTCCCATGTTCGTCATCATCCAGAATCAAAAGAGGAACCAATTGAAAATTTGATTAACAATGATTCAGAAATATCGCAAGAACTATTAAAAAAATATATTGTATATTCCCGCATCAATGTACGACCAAAGTTGAACAACATGGATCAAGATAAAATCGCTAAGATGTATTCACAATTACGACAGGAATCTCTTGCTACCGGTAGTCTACCAATAACGGTGAGACATATTGAAAGCGTAATCCGAATGGCGGAATCATCTGCTCGTATGCATCTCCGCGATGTTGTAATCGATAGTGATGTCAATTTGGCAATGAGCATGATGCTGGAAAGTTTCATCGAAGCTCAAAAATACAGCGTAATGAAAAGAATGCGTTCTGTATTCCAGAAATATCTATCGTTTCAAAAAGATCATACTGAGCTTTTATTCTTTATTTTGCGCCAATTGGCAATGGATCAACTTACTTACATTCGGTGCAAAGAAGGTAACAATGTTTCGTCAATTGAGATTATGGAAAGCGATTTTATCGAAAGAGCAAAACAAATCAATATTTTTAATCTGAAATCTTTTTACGACAGTGAGATTTTTAAAAATAATGGGTTCAATTATGATTCCCGACGTAAAATTATATTGCAAGTAATTCCCGAAGGAAATGTTTCACTATAAGGTTGTTTTTGTTATAAATTGGCGGTAGATTTGTAAGTTTTATAATTGAATTTTCATTCATAATAAAAATTAAATTCAAAAAATTTATTTTGTTTCATTTATACCCACTTCAAGAGGCTGCTTAAATGGAAGACCGAAAAACCCCATTTACACCTCAATTTCAATTCTGGCGCACAATCACTGGCTAAAAACCATCTTGGTTAAGTCTTTTTGCTTTTTTTTTGTTTCGTCTTAAGCCTATGTATGGTATTACAAATGGTACTCAGAAAACAAAATTCTTTGTTGTCGATATTTAACAGCTCAAATAATCCGCCTAAACTGGGGGGGGGGGGGGGGGGGGGGGGGGGGGGGGGGGGGGGGGGGGGGGGGGTCTATTATGAAATTTTTCCGTTTCGGATTTTTCCATTAAAGGATTATGAACACGTATTTTGTATTCGATTGAACTTGAGTGAAAAGTGATTTACATTTTATTAATATTAATAAAATAAATTAATATTTTAGTACCTAATTCTAAATAATTTAAAACCAAAAGTTTAAAATGTAATCTTTTATTATAAGAAATTTTTAATAAATAAAAATAAATTTTGTTTATTACCAATTCGATAATACAAGTTTCATCGTAGGGTAAATCCGTGTCGAATCGAATATTTCCGTTAACGGAAAAATCCGAGACGAAATTTCATAACAGACCCCTGATTTGTATCTAATAAATTTGAATACCCAGATTTCGTTCAATTAATTTAATTTACTTTACTTATATTGTTCTTATGTATAAAATTAATAAACTAAATTCTTAATTTTAATTATTGTTTCCTGTTTAGATTGCATTTATAATAAATTAATATCACCATAAAGCAAACTATATATAAGAGGACTCATGTAGAGATTCCGAGGTTAATCTATTTTACTTTTGACAATCTGTATAAGCCTAACAAGAACATTGAACTATAAAATAACTATGCCGATATGTTTATAAGATACGTATATGTATATGGATTAAATATAGAAGAAAAAAATTGTGTATATAAATATATGTATTAAAACTATAAAATAAGATTAACCTCGGAAGAACCTGCTTATAAAATTTGCACTTTGATTTCTCTTATATTGCTTGATATGATATCACTTATCTTGGACACATTCGACATTTATTAATTTGCCATCTAGCGACAATAAAAATATCATACTTAATCTCCATTACGGCGTAAAAACAAGACACCGTTGACGTAATTTTTCGATCGATCAGAATCGAAATTTTAAATATTTTTAACTAACGCGGGTTCACGTACGTGATCAAAAAATGATTCGCGAATCAAGCCAATCAAATCGTTGGAATTTCCCCGCCTGAGATGAAATATTTTTATCTTTGGGCAAATTTTTGATCGCAAGCATCCAACATAGAAAAAACAAAAAACAAATTATGAGCAACAATGACGCTTATTATATCCCTTTTTCTACAAAAAAAAAAAAAAAAATACGCTAAATTTAAGTCCAAACCACACAAATGTGTAAGTAAAAAAACTACGTAATGGCTTTTTGATAAAAAATTTCGGTTGATTTGAAGTACAATCAACACAATTGTGTGAAAGGAATGTACAAATGTGTAATTTGGTTCAAAACACATACAAAACATGATAATTTGGTCTTTCCCACATAATTGTGTGGGTACGTGGGAAAGGGATAAATAATTTTGCTATTTTTCTGACATTTCTATATGACTCACGTCAATATCAAAAACAAACAAAACACACGCCATTTTCATTGTTGGCATTTGGTGTTTTAAATTTTGTCGTGCATTTACATAATTAATTAATTTTAATATTAATAGATGTTTTAAAATTGTGAAAACAATTTGTAATTTTGTGCGACGTATTTTAAAAATATCTTGTGTACTAAAATGTTGTGTAATTGCGGAATTATTACATTGAAAAAAATTAGGAAATAGGACAGCCGATGCGATCACTTACCATTTCAAGAGATTCTGTGCCACATCGCTAATATTACAGTAAAACAGGATAATCATAAACGTAAATTAGATGTGCTTGAACACTTAATTTTAAATAAGCGTTTGACGGCTGTAGTCATGTGAGTAGATCGTTTGTTTAAATCACTAAATTATTTAACTTTTGAATGAATATTACAGCAATAATTTAAGCGATTTGGACGTACTACGAAGGATTCGAAAGGTGCAGATATAGACAACCAGCTGGTACAAATGAATTTAACTAGTCACCATAAAATAATCACACCGATGCACGGCGCCAACTGTAATCCCTTACCACAATAAGCAGAAGAGTGAAGGGTAGAGTAATAAATAATTTGATTGACTAGATCGGACAAGACTGAATTAATACATTTTTTTTCCACTTTTGTCTTTATTTTATGAAAAATGAAATACATATTTTATTTTATATTTATACTATCGCATATTATTCGTATAATAATTTTACGCCCATTCAAACTGTTTTCTAATAACTTGCGAGCAAAACTCCCAGGCGAGGTACGATTCGTTAGAATAATGCTGTTGTAAGAATTTGAAGTTCAATGTACAAACAAATCACGTGCTTAGCTACATTCAATATCGGAAGTAGAAGCTAACACGATCTTTGAGCTCGGAACTTTACTTAAATCCGCCAAATTGTGACACAACTGCAAATGCCGAAATTGAAACGGATTGTTACGGGCATCTTTAAAACTTTTCATCAATTTATCACTCATTCATTCGATTTCTGATTTAGCAAACTCAACCTTGAACGAATGTTGATGAAAATGAAATGAATGTTTTTATTTTATTTTATTTAATTGTCAATCGTCACCACAGCCTCACACAACACACAAATTAAAATGGTTGAAAATGACAAATGAAACGTCAAGTAAAATAGCTTAATATTTAGAGCAATAGCTTTTGTTTCTAACTTCATATTGTGATCAAATTTTTTTGATCACGTACGTGAACCCGCGTTAAATAGCGATGCCACATTACAATTTATACGAACGTTTTCTGAAAACGTTTTTCTTATTTAAGAATTAAGTTTTTGCATATATTTTATATTTAAAGCAATGAGATATAATTAATTATTAGTAATTTCTTAAAGGACTAGACACATCAAGCGTCGACGGCGAATTTAAATATGCATTAATTTATTTATGTATTGTAAAGAAACGATAGTATAAACAATTATATACCAATTATTTATAAAAAACATTACAAATGTGGGATTTTTAATAGAAAAATTGTAATTTTAAGAAATTTTATCGAATGAAGTTGCATCCGCCGCCACGAAATTATGTCCCACACCAAGCGGCCAAAAAAATTCGTCCATCGCCGCCGAACATAACCTAAAAATAATCATACTTCATTTGTGGTCCATACATTTCTCATTCGTCATTCACGTATGCACTCATATTATTTACCAATGTTAAAGACTAATAAAACAAAAGTCTAAAATTCTCAAAACTATCCAAAATAGTTGTGTGAATGAATATGCGCGTCGAGTTGTATGGAACATTTGGAATTTGAAGTGCCGCGCTTGGTGTGTCTTGTCCTTAAGGCTGTATGATACTGAAAAAACAAATTTCTTTTTTAGGCTACGGGCCAATAGTCGAGTAAAAGTCAATTTTAAGTAAATTTTTCGGTAAATTCATTTATTTCTCAAAAATTCTATGGCAAACTGATCGAAAAATCTGTTCTAAATGCGATTTTTACCGTAGTAAACGATTTACCCGACATTGGCCCGGAGCATAAAGCAAAATATACATAAGAGGACTCATGTAGAGATTCCGAGGTTAATCTATTTTACTTTTGGCAATCTGTATAAGCCTAACAAGAACAATGAGCTATAAAATAACTATGCCGATATCTTTATAAGATACGTATATATGGATTAAACATAGAAAAAAATTAAATTTGTGTATATAAATATATTAAAACTGTAAAATAAGATTAACCTCGGAAAAACTTGCTTATAAACTTTGCACTACTTGATTTCTCTTATATATTTATTGCTCGATCCCCGGAGCCTTAAATCGAAATTTAAATGTGTCTAAGCTGGTTCGTTTCTTTAATAAATATGAGTACCAAAATTTTATATGTCGGTTATTAAAGTTTACTTATATTGTTTATACGTGTAAAATTAATTAATAAATTTACTATTTTTTATTATTTCTGTTCTAAACATTGCATATTATAATAAAATTATAACCACTTATCTTGGACACAATTTTTATTCGTGAGTTGTCATCTAGCGACAGTAAATTTTTCAAAAAATAATCAGCATTGCTGCGTAAAAACAAATAAACTTATCTTCTGACGTAATTTTTCGATCGAAAAGAATCGAAATTTTTATCATTTTTAAACTAATTTTTCTTTTTTCCACGTCATTTCAACTATTTCAAGACTGATCTTGATAATCCTGTATTAATAGCTCGATTTTATGTTACTTAACACCTTGATGCAAAATTTTTTCGCTGTTTAGAGGTAAAATATTGAAAAAATTGATTTGTGCGTTTCAAAAAAATGATAAACTTTGAAACTTAACCGTAGACAAACTAAGCATTTTATTGAGATAATCATGTATTCATCGCTCAATTATACGTCTAAGTTTATACTAAAGAAAGAATTACGTCAATTGGTAATATTTTATGGTCCAAAACTGATTTTTAGTAAACATCGTTTTTGACAAGCTGAGTATCGTACAGCCTTAATTTAAATGTTTGTTTGCTGTTTAGATTGCATATTATAAAAATTATTGCATATATTTTATTTAAATCAATGAGATATAATGTAAAATAAATTTATTTCTTAGAAAAAATGATAAATTTACAATTATTGAACAATTTTAATTGAAAAACTTTCATTGATTGATTGATTGATTAGAATGTACGGCCAAGACTAAGCAAGGATCCCGGATACGCCGGGCCAACCGTACACCCCTTTTACATATAACAAGATGGAGGGATAGGAAAGGTTGTTAGGTATGATAGACTTGACCCGGTTACAGACACCTAATTAGTCAATAGTTAGTAAAGCACAAGACGGCACAATTATTTTTGTTTTTCGGGATATAAATAATCAGCAATCAACATCCTAAAAAGTAATTGATCAATTAGTAAATGTCCTGAAATAAAATTTCATTATTATAAGTGATGAAATTTTATTTAATACCATTTCCTTATCAATTTAAAATAACGCGACGCCAGGCCCGTCACACACCTTTATTATAGCATCTTAAAAAAATTGATAATCAATAATGTTGGCATCTTAATGGTAAATTTTCTGAAATAAAATGTCATTATTATGCGTTAGAGAATCATTATTTTGTACGATATAATTAAATTATTCTTGAATAGAATAAATGTAATGTAATGATTATTATAACTAAATTAATTATAATTTGATTGTCGTAAAACAAATAAAATAAAATAAATCGAATCCAAATATTGTAGTATCAAACGGATGGATCCCCTCTTCAACGGATAACCTTACCATCCCTAATAAACCAATATGTTTATTAATAAAAATAAAAATGAAACAAAGACATCTGGTTTCAAAAATAGCTAATCAGGAATCTATAAGGTAATATATAAATAATGAATGTGTCACAGGTTAAGAATCTCCAATACCTAATCAAAATTAAATAAAAATTTAAGCTAATCAGGAATCTGTAAGATGACAGAATTAGTAATAAGTAGCTATTACAAAATAATCTAATTAAAGAAGTGCCATGATCCGAAAAATACAAAAAACCTCTATGTATCAATATTTGTCTGATAATATATTTTATTGTATAGCCTCCAAGCCAAAAAATAAGTCAACCCATAAAGTTTCTCTCCACCGACACTTCAATGTTATATATAACCATAGTCATTTAATCTATTAAAATAATATTAGTAAACCAATTGTCGTGAGACAAATTTAATCTTAAATATACAATTAAATTAAATTAAAGTAAGAAAAATTACAATTAAATTGTAATTACAATTCGACCTATAATTAAAAAATTGTTATCTGGTTAATAGTGGAAATCTATTATATTCCTAGCGACGGCAATTGTCACTTCAATGCAGTTCTTGAAGTAAACTAACTTCGATCTGAAACCATAAATGGCGGTTAACAAACACGATCAATTTGGAAGCTTTATACCCAGTAAAACCTATTGAAAGAGCTTATAACGAAGGAAATTCTTAATTACAAAATATACATCTAAACCAACTCAACCCGGGATTAAAACGTTTATGTACAAATTATAATTTATTAATTTCTAATAATAAAACTCAGTATTGATAGCTGTCCAATCAGGAAACAATAAATAAAATATAGTATTAATGTTCATTATCTCAGACGGCTTAAGAATCTTAAAATATTTAGAAATTTTAACACCTTAAAATGTATTATTATTAGTAAGTCAAAATACGACCAAGTAGAAGCTGGACATCCACATCTCGCACATGTGACAGAGAAACAAACCCCCCAGCCACCCGAGCACAAACTCCGTCCATCCATCCCCAATTCTGATAAAGTAGCCCTTACCCTCAAGCAAATCTTCACTCAGAACTTCACCATTCTCCGCTACGACGTCCCTAATCCGACGACTACTGTACAATAGAGGAAAAAAACGAACGAAATTACCACTCTTCATACGATACATTCCAATCAGACTAAAAAAGACACCACCACAGAAAATGGCAAATCTCCAAACGAAAACCACCCCAAAAACAAAAACCAATTCACCAAATATATGATATACAAACAAAGTCAATGCCTAGTAGAATGAAAATTCATTTATCCGTCGCACCTGCTACAAGATACAAACCAATAAAGCCAAAAAACTCTCCAAAAAACCATAGCATTTGCACGAAAGCTTCTCTCCGTGGTTACGTTCCCCATACGTACAAATAAAGTCCCTACATTTCGAGACGGCCACATACACATGCATAGACACTGATTAAACAGGTATCTGATTTGTTATATACTCTTCCAAAACCGAACACAATCATATTCTATAAGCCGTACTGTAGCGATACGCATGTAATTTTTCACTTCTGTTTAATTGTATTGTGCGTATACGAACATGAAATTTTATTCTCTATTTACTTGAAGTTGTGCATATGTTTCGGAAATACATTTAAGTAAAAAAATGTTTAAAGGGAAAAATAGAAAAAACAAAAACTAGGAGGTGTGTTTTGTTTGTTATTATATAATTCAAAAGTGCATTTCGATCACGAATTTTGTTTTAATTTCTATTTTTCATTATTGTTTTAGTCTTTTTACGCATGAATGAGGCGTGGCTACGCATATCTGATCTTCAAATCTATTTTATTTTTTGTTGTTTGTAAACACATAAAAGAGAAATCTAGAACAAATGTGTCATATTTGATTTCTATTGGCCGTATACAAACTATCAAATAGAAGTTAAAAATGTACACCAATACTATCAAATAGGAGTTAAAAAGTGACATTATCCGCGTGTATAGCCGAGTATTGTACGGCTTATAGAATATAATTGTGTTCGGTTTTGACTCTTCATTCATGCACGTTCATTACACACACACACATACACATTGAAACGCATTTTTACATTAAATTTGCAAGTAAATATGTAAATAAAAGACAACGTCGGTTACAAAATTATACGATAACCAGAAAAAACGAAAATCGTCGGTCAACAAACTTGTTTACTCGCAAAAAAACAACAAAAATTTTTAATGAATCTAACAAAACAGGGGGCCTACTATGAAAATCGAACGCCGACGTCCCTTGTTCGTTGCTTATATTCAGCAATAGTAATTACTATTGCTGAATATAAACAACGAACAAAAAACGTCGACGTTCGATTTCCATAGTAGGCCCCCAGAATTGAATTAACCCTTTCTCGCCCAAAAAAATACTCACAATAACCCACTACATGAAAATACTGGTATTTTACACCTTTATGTGTTATAAAATACAATTACCTAGCGTTAATATATTTAGATTTTGAATTTTAATTGAAAAACTTTCATGAATAAAAAAAAACGTTTCTAGAAAAGGCAAATAGAAAAATGACTATTTTTCAATTAAAATTGTATATGCAATAATATACAAATACATACATATATGCAATAATTTAATGAGAAAAACGTTTTCAGAAAACGTTCGTAGAAATTGTAATGTGCCATCAGCTTAAATTGTTATGCGGTTTACATTGTGGGTCGAGTCAACTTGTAGTTATCTTCAGGACATGGATTCCATTCGCTTTTTACAAATCAAATTGAATTTTACCGAAACGTCATTGTAGTGGTGTGCATATTGTTAGGTGAATACGAGTTTTGTTTTGTGTTTTTAACGTCAAATGTCACAAAATAATATGTTCATAACATACTATCTATAACATACTACTAACGGTACATAATTTGTGAATTTATTAAATTTCACCATTCCATTTAAAGTAATAAAGTGTTATGATAATTTCCTAAATAGTTTAATTCCTAGTAAACAAATCTAAAAGTAATTTCATTATCATCAAAAGCAAAAAAGTAATTTTTTATGTTATGTTCATCCTCCTTCTATCATTTCCATATTTCTATTCTACTAAACAAATAACAAAACAATACATCGATGCAATCGACACCACGATGGAAAGACAACAAGGTGGAATATTGCATATCCCTTTTGTGTTATACTAGCACAATTGTGCAGGTCGGGCAAAAATACCATGTCAAAGTTTATTTTAGTATGTGTTTTCAACCAACTTACACGTTTGTGAATTCCTTTATTACTTATTTTCGTCCGAAAAAAACATATAACTATACACACAATTGTGTTGGTTTTACTTCAAATGTAGCGAAATTTTTTATCAACAACGCCATTACATGCTATGATTTTTTACACACACATTTGTGGGGTTTGGACTTAAGTTGAGCCAATTTTTTTTTGGTTGAAAAAGGAATATACTCATAATTATTCTTTCCCTTTTTTGCCGTCGGCTTAAAAAATATATCTCGACGAATTATTGGCTGATGGCACATTAGGTCTCACGTCTCACAGAAACCGTATTTTTCTTCGTTTCTTTCCCCGTTTACCTATGGTACGGGCACAGAATATACAGAAGTGCCATTAAGTAAAAAATTGACATTTGTTGTTATTGTAAAGTGATTTTTACTCAAATCCAGGAGAGTTATCCAAACAAAACTTTTGAGATACTTTTTGTGCGCTTTAATTGTATATAGTACATACTATTCATAATCGATGAATAATATATGTATAAGCTAGCCTTTAGTCGCAGTCAAAATTGACTGTAGCGACATTTTTTGCAAAAAGGTCGTAATTTGAACTAAAAATGTAAACATTATCAGACGCCATCTTAGATATATTTCAATTTTTTTTATATATTATTTATAATTTTTTCCGCTGTTGGATTAAATTTGTCTACATTTTTTTTAATGATTATAATTTTAACTAAAAAACTGTTAATTTAATTGACTGCCATCTTAGAGTTATTTTTATAAATAAAATAAATTTGAATTTGTAACATATGAACTATTTTTAAATGTTTAGTAAAATAAATAATTTTAAATTATTAATTTAATAAAATAAAATAAAAAATGTAAATAGCTATATGGTTAATATAGCTATATGGTCGATTATTATTTAAATATTCGTCATTTAAATTCGTTATTTTTGAGACGGTTCACCCTTCACCTCAAGGAATTTTTGTATGCTGTTGGTGCAAAATAGTTTGAAATAATATAGGGACTTACACAACGAATTAAGCTAACATTTGTGGTACATCCATCAGCAGAAGCGATACGAGCTATACTTTCTCTTTGATCTGTGTCTGCAAGGTTGACGAAACATAAACAAATTCAAATCCAATGCGTAATTCGATTCTATATATTCGTAGATTCCTCACTTACACATCGAATTAAGCTAACATTTGTGGTGCATCTATCAGAAGAAGCAATATGCGCGATACTATCTATTTAATCTGTGTCTGCGAGGTTGACGATGCATAAGTTAATTCAAATCAAATATACGGTAATTTCAATATTGTCAAGCAGAGATTTCTCTCTCTTTCTCTGGTTTTCACATCCCATGAAGGGATTTCGCCGCCTGCACTAAGGCCCTCCATCCATCTCGATCCACCGCTCTCGTCCTCCAGTTTCGACATCCTAATGTTCGTAGATCTTGTTCGATGTCGTCGCGCCAGCGTAGTCGGGGTCTTCCTCTACGACGTACTCCGGCTGGTTGTTGGTGGAACACTTTATTTATCATCCGTTGTTGTGGAGACCTTGTAACGTGGCCGAGCCATCTCACTCGATTGGATTTGATGAATCCGATAATATCGCTGCCTCCGAGGAGTTGCTTTATTTCGTGATTCATGTGAATCCGGTATTCGTTGTTCGCAACTTTAATTGGACCAAAGATTGAACGGACAACCTTCCTTTCGAAGGTAGATAATAATCTACAATCGTTAGAGGTCATGGTCCAGCTCTCGCTTTCGAAAGCCAGCACAGGTCTTATAAGTGCTTTGTAAAGTGCGAGCTTGCACGACTGCGATAGATGTTTCGATCGCAATAATCTTGATTTGGCGTAGAAAACTCGTTGTCCGGCAGCGATTCGGGCTTTTATATCTGCCTGCATATCATTCGACGATGTTATAACTGACCCGAGGTATTTAAAGTTCGACGCTATCAAAGTTGTGGTCGCCAATTCCGAGATTTGCCGTAGAGATGTTCCTAGGTGTTACTAAATATTTGGTTTTACTGCTGTTCACCTCCAAACCAAGTCTTCTTGCGCAGCGATCGAGCGGTATGAAACTGTCTTTGATATCGCCAGGTCTTCGGCCAAGAAGCACGATATCATCTGCATATCCAAGAATTTGGCCTGACTTATTAAATATACAGCGCGAGGTTTCGATGTTGCTTTTCCTCACTACGTACTCAAGCGCCAGATTGAACAGCAAAGGCGCGAGTGCATCACCCTGTCGAACACCAGATGTTATTTCAAAGGGGTCTGACACAGATCCTTCAATTACGATTCTACATATAGACCCGGATGTTGTTAATTTACACAGAGAAACGAGTTTCTCTGGGATTCCCAGGCATATGAGCGCGGCCCATAGTTTGTCGCGGTTTATACTGTCATACGCCTGTCTGAAGTCTATATATAGCTGATGTATGGTTATGTTGTACTCCCAACATTTTTCCAAGATCATCCTCATGGTGAAACACTGGTCAGTGGTGGATCGGTTGGGACGAAAACCACACTGATAGTCGCCAATGATGTTTTCGGCGAAAGGGATGAGTCTGGCAAGTACAACATTAGCCAACACTTTGTAAGCAGTGTTCAATAGAGCTATGCCACGAAAGTTTTCACATTTAAGACGGTCGCCTTTTTTATGCAACGGACATATGAGCGCGGTCTTCCAATTCTCCGGCAACTCTTCTTGGTCCCAAATACAAACGACGAGATCGTATAAACTTGTTGCAAGAGTAGCGCCTTCGAGTTTAATTAGTTCTGCGGGGATTCCATCGAGACCGGGTGCCTTGCCGTTTTTCAATCGACTAATAGCTGCGTCTACTTCCTCTACTGTGGGATATTCGACAAAGACCTCTTCACCTGGCGGAGCTATTGCTCTAATGGGGGTCACTTCGTCATTCCGATTTAGCAGATTTTGAAAGTAGGTTTGCCAGACTGAGAGAACATGATGCCACGTTTGTTCTCAGCTCTCCATTCCCGTCTTTGATGGCTGTACTTCTTGGGTGGAAATCTTTAGTGAGATTCCTGGCGTTAGCAAAACAGTCCCTTGAGTTTCCTAGTTCCGCTTGGAAGCTGATGTTTTCGATGCATAATCTCATATGTTCGCGCTTCTTTTGTCGAAAAAATTTAGTCGTGGCTTTCCTAGCGCGGTGATATTCTGCTAGAGTGCTTCTGGTGTTGTGAGCCAACCATTTTTCACGAAGCGTTCGTTTATTTTCGACGACCCTTCGGCATTGATCATCGAACCAATCATTGCGGGGCCTCGAAGGTCTTCTTCCGATGGTATTTTGCGCCGCGGTTGTTATGGCTGACTGTATAGCGTGCCACTGCTCCTGGATGTTAGGAGGAGCTTCTTCATTGTTATGGGGCCGGTCTAAATAATTAGTGACAGCTGATTGGTAACTCTGCAGTGACGCTTGGTCTTTTAGAGCATCAACATTCCTTCGAACGGTCTTTTGTGCTTGTCTATTAAACGTAGATGACAGTTTGCACTTATACTTAAATATGACAAGCATGTGATCGCTGTCCATGTCTGCACCTCTGTAGGATCTAACGTCAGATATGCTGGTGGAGTGTCTCTTGGACACCATGACGTGATCGATTTGGTTTTCCGTTCTTGCATCATTCGATCTCCACGTTACTTTGTGGATTCTCTTATGTGGGAAAAACGTACTTGATACAACTAAGTTGTACGTTATTGCCAGGTCGGTGACGCGTTGGCCGTTGTTGTTACTAGTTAGGTGCAGGCTGTTGGGACCGATGTGCGATGTATTTTCTGCACTCCTACCGATTTTTGCATAAAGTCGCCCACGAGGATTTTAATGTCGTGGTGCGGTATGTTGTTGATGACTTCCTCGAGCTCGACAAGAAGAGATCTTTGATGTCATCTGATTTATCTTCGGTGGGTGCATGCACATTAACGATCGTGATGTTAAATTTCTTAGTGCGAAGTCTGACCGTGCATATCCGCATGTTGATAGGGCGGAAGCAGAGATTTGCCTTCACCTAAACCAATTTTGAAACTTTTAATTTGATTTTTAATTTTTTAATTATTTCCTTCCCTTCCCACTCTTATAATTTTATTTATTCATAAAAAAATATTGAATTTCGTTTATTTTTAAATGAAATGTAATATTTTTTTATTAAAATTATTATATCACTGTTTAACGTAAAATTTTTAAATTTTAGTTCATTTTTATTCCAATAGACGGCGCTAGTTTGAGACACAGAAAATGCTAATAGTGTTATGACAACTGATTAGTTTTTCCATCGAGCAATAAATATATAAGAGAAATCAAGTAGTGCAAATTTTATAAGCGGGTTTTTCCGAGGTTAATCTTATTTTATAGTTTTAATATATTTATATATACAAATTAAATTTTTTTCTATATTTAATCCATACATACGTATCTTATAAACATATCGGCATAGTTATTTTATAGTTTATTGTTCTTGTTAGGTTTATACAGGTTGTGTAAAGTAAGATAGATTAACCTCGGAAACTCTACATGAGTCCTCTTATGTATATTTTGCTTTATGGTTTTTCATAGGTCCATGTGATTAAAAATGAAAATAGAGTAGGACAAGTAATGCAAGGACAAATCACTTGAAACAATGAGTGTATACAACATATAGACAAAAAATAAAAATAAATTCAGCAACAAATGGTATGGCTTATTTTTGCAGCAGTTTAAATTGGGCAAATCTAAAAAAATAAATCAACTTTAATTATTTTTTTTTACGTATAGTCATAGTAATGTGATTTTGTGTGGACGTGTATATAGTACACACATATTTCAAACAAAATATTGCAGCGCACGCTGCAGATATATTATTTTATTTTCATAACGTCAAAATAAATGCGCCTAGTGTTGTCTACTGTTTAAATTAGTTGTTTCTCTTTCTCGCCTTAACAGTTTTATTTATTTATATTGAAAAAAGTCTACAAATTTGACATGAAACATATTAATTTATGAATATAAAATATAAAATAAAATAAATCTGCATTTGATTTGAAAATTTGAAATAAAAATCACTGAGAGGCATAAAATTACCTTAATCTACTTTTAAAATTATCTTTTGTGAAACAAAAATCAAATAAATAGTTAATTCTATTGAAACTTTTACACATCATCTTCACTGGTCCATTATTGCCATAGTTGGTTCTGTGTCTATCTAAGTGGAGGAAGCCAGGATCTCTTAGTTGTCTACCAGGAACCTTTATTTTAATTGACTTTAGCACATCCGGTGCGTCGATTAGACTTAGTAGAAGATTACCAATAAATGTACTTTTTAGCAAGTTGTATGACTTGCACTCGGTTAAATATGGTGGTTGCCAGTATCATAACACCATTGACGATTGTAAAAGTTGGAAAAGCGCCGCTGGTGGATCAGATTGAAACTAACTTAACTACTAAAACTGACATGTGTGATCGATATGCCGAAAAATCAAGGATATACATAGAATCATGTTTTTTATATTACATAAGCCCCAAAATCACTAATTATACAAAACTATATCATTTTTGATTAATATATTTAAACAAAATTAACCAAGCAAAGCTAGCACAGTAAAAAGATGAATTATTGCCGATTGTTTATTTTCTTTATGCATGCGGCGTAAATATCAAAATTTGTAGTTATCATAATTTAAAAAAAATCCGCTACGTGGAACCCGTGATGCTCCAATCGTCAATAACAAAGACACATTTTTTTAGTTTTAAAAAATCCGCTTTTGATCAACTGGCCTGTCAAAAAAATTTGACTGCGGTACCAAAGCTGTTCCCTATATTCCCAGTAAATTTTTTGTCTTTAGTAACAAGTCTTCAGCTTGTCCGGGAATGAGAAAGTCATATGAAATTACATAAGTTAAAAAGAGATAATTTTTTTTATCTAACATGTTATATGTTTTTTATCTAACATGTTATTATGGTAGTCTTTAATGTGTTACTAAAGTCACGTACAGTGTATAATCTATTAGCGCTGCAATCAGTTGAAAATTAAAGTAACAAGTCTTGCGGTTGTCTTCAAAATTTGTGGTTTAACTGTTTATCACTTTTACAAAATGGCGCCACCAGTACACAAAATACTACATATATCGCCATTTTTAATTTTAACTTGTTTTAAGAAAACATTACTATTAAGGCCATTTTGTATTTGTTTTACCATCGTCCTTCATCAAAAAGTGTTTAGCATTGCTACAGTTAAGACGTAAAATTATTGTAAAAATTAAAAATAAAATTAATGTGAATTTTCGTAACGTTAGATACAAAACCCGTAAGTGTTTATTTAATTACTACTTCGACAATTATTTAATTACAACTAAATGTCTTATATTAATCAATTCCATTTTAATTACAGATGCTTGTAAGGATAAATTCTCGTTCTACGCAAATTTTGAAAAAAAATAGTGTTAGCAGCTAAAATTAGTGAAAGTGTAAAATCAAAAATTACGTTAGAAGAAAAACCAGAAACTTTTAAGAAATTAAAAGAACTATTTAACAAAGCTTTTGGCTTAAGGCGTTCTCCACTAGAGATACAATCAGAAATACATAGACTTAGGCAAACGGGTAAAATAGAACATTATATAGAAAAGATTGAAAGGTTAGTTAATGAACTAAATAGTGTACAAGTAAAAATCCTAGCTGATGCAGATAAAAAAACCGTACATTTGATATCAGATCAATTGGGTTTAAATGCATTCAAAGAGGGATTAATAGATATATTAAAACCCACTGTAATGGCAGCTAGACCAAAAACTTTATCTGAGGCTATAGAAGTTGCAAGAGAGGCCTCAAAAATTTTTCAAACAGACACACAAAATGTGTCACAACTAAAACATCAAATATTTCAATCTACCAGAAACAAATTTAATAGGAACAGTAGAATTGCCGGTCGGAGCAATACCAGTTATAATAGTGAACACTATAATAACTACAGAAATAGTAATAGTTATCTGAACAAAAATAATTCATATCATGCTAATACAAACTATGTGCAACGAAATTCGAATCGTTTCTCAAACCGAAATAATAGTTATAACAAAGCATATGTAACGGAATTCTATTTAATTCCGTTACTAACCTATCCCAAACAAAAAAACTAATAATTTTCTTATCTGCATGACTTTGGAGATAATTCTCTAACTATATCTAACTTATGTACCAGTCATGCTACGTCTTCACATTTTCTTTTTTACGTTTATTTACTACAAGGCCATTTAATTAATTCATGTTAGAATTTTTTTTTTTAATGAGTTTCTGTGGGGTAAGCGTAAATAGTTTATGTAATTCGACATCTCTACATTTTTCAAGTACACGATAAATGCAGGTGGTTTATTTATGTATAGCGTTGACATATTTACGAATACGTCAACCTATGTGAAAATCAAAACCATCTGTATTTGTTGTTGTACAAACTTCCGCTAGTAGCAAATACGAGCCGGAAATTCACAACATGCGCGGTTTCTAAAAGTTTTCTGGATTGTCATCAAAAATAAAATGTAAGTTGAATGAGAGAACAATTTTAATCACTGGGTTAAAATGTAAATTCTCTCTCTCAACAAGTAATTAATTTTGGAATAAATACCGCGAAATTTTCTTGGTTAAGGGCAGTCAGTGACCACTAATTATCCGTGTAGTAGCTCAGCTCGGCGGATAATTAAGTTAAATACATAGTTTTTTGTTTTTGTTTTGTTTTTTTTTTTTGTTTGATGAATAAAAGTTTTCTGTGTTAGTCTAACGTAAATTAGAATATTGTGTGTTTTTTTTTCTGTGGCGGTGAAGAACAAAGCGGTAAATTGGTAAGTATACCGGTCTCACCATACTAATCCTTACGGCCCAGGTAACAGGGTGTTCTTTTGGCTGTCTCTCGGGACGGGAATGTTGTGACATAGGCACTCTTTCCCCTTCTGCCAAAACCGCCGTGGTACCCAAAAAAAAAAAAAAAAATACTTACTAACTTCTGTTGTGGGCCAGAGGCCAATATATTTTTGTTTAGTTGATCTAATATGGTGGTGTAAACACCATAATATACAACCTCGGTCGACTCGATCCGCATAACGGGTCGACGACACTGCCACTATGTAGGGGTCCGTTACCCCACTCAACTGTTCCCTCTTTTCTTCTGCGGCTAGCAAGGCCGCTATCCATGCACTCCAATACCCACGCCATTTTCCTCTAAAAGACTGAGCTGCGGGAATAAATGCCGCAAGGAGTGCGAACATGGGTAGTGGCAAATTCTGTGAAACCGGGCTGGCCTCAATAGGTAAGAGGCTAACCCGTTTCAAGTGGCGCCCAAACCGGGAGCACAACATCTGTTCCACAATTTATTAAAATTATTTATGTAGGCACCACTTTTTCAAGTGGCGCCCAAAGCAGGGGGCACAACATCTGTTCCCTGTCTTTAACAATTTATTTAAATGATTTATTTATAAGTTTTTGTCAATACAGATATGAGATTCTGACCGGTATGAGTATGGCAGCGGTCATGCTCTAGAGGCATGCCTGACCAGATTCAGTGGTGGGTCATAAGCATACCGGGGTGAATCTAAAACTTTTGAGTTGCATTGCTGGATTTTCGAATTCTTGGTTTATCCGTGGCATGTCCCAACCCACACTCTGGGGGATAAACCAACATTCGTGATAGCATTTGGAATTTAAAATTTATGTATTTAGGATTGTCATAAACTGGAACACAACATCTGTTTCCAATGTAAATAAATTGTTGGTATATAGGCATCACTGTTTCATATGGCGTTTTAAATGCGTGCATTTAATGAACCACTGTCTCAAATGTTGTCGATATGTTAAAGAAAAAAAAATTTTCGGTAGTAGCAACACCAACCATGTCTCAAGAATTAATTATCGAGTTGTACGGTTTTCGGTACCAGGTACAACTAACAATCTTTCAATTCTGTACAGGCAAGGGTGAATGGTGTGATCCCTGGAGCAATGTGCATATCTCTTTCCCGGCCGGGGAAGATACCGGGGGTATAAAGGGCTACACATTCCCAGTTAAATTTGAAACATCATTCCATATCCCGGTCAGATGGTAAAGATTGCCCCCTCAATTTTTCCTCAGTTTTAATAACCCAGCTTGTAGTAAGAAGTTACGCCAAGTGAGGATAAATTTGGCTAAAAAGTAGATTTCCACCCACAACGTTAGTTAGGTTTCGCTGTATTTCACCTCGTTAATTCAATTTTAAATTTGCATCCTTAGGGATGGGTTCGCCAGTCCTCCTTTTTAGATTAAGTACGTCCAGGGCATAGCACTTGTAGCTGTTCAATCTTGTGTTCTGATTGTGGACGGTTATATGACTCCAAGTTTTGGACATAAGTTACAAGTAGGTTATGGGACACGTTGTGGAAATCTTAGCGATAGCCGGCGAGTTATCGTTCCTTCTTGATAAAACAATAATCCGGCCGCGAGAGCTGAGCATTTGGCCTCGTAGATATCGGATTATTGCGTGCCAGTTCTGACTTATCACTCACACGGTCCATTGTCTCCAAATGTAGGATAGGAATCTGGATTGTGGAACGAGGGTAAGGCTGATGACATGATCAAGAAGGTACTTTAATCAGTTTCGTTAGTCTAACCAACATGGCAGTGAGGATCACTCGTAAGTAGTTGGGACGCCCA
This sequence comes from Nephrotoma appendiculata, assembly GCA_947310385.1. Taxonomy (NCBI): domain Eukaryota; kingdom Metazoa; phylum Arthropoda; class Insecta; order Diptera; family Tipulidae; genus Nephrotoma; species Nephrotoma appendiculata. The sequence goes on from OX371223.1 coordinate 205,928,567, forward strand.
CTGCATAATTGAAGGTAGATTAGCAAGCTGATCAAAATTATAAATCTGTTCCTTTTCCTTTTCCTTGTTTGACCCAATAATAGTGGTATTCTTATTGTCGACCCATGGTGGGGGTCGGAACAAACCGTGGTTGTATATATTTTGAATTATTCAATTTCATTTTTTTGTGTTAAGGATAAATTAAGTAAACTGTTTATTAGTAGTCAGTTTTTGTTTACCTAATAAGTTAAGATGGAGCTTTATATAAACAAGCTCAGTGAGGAAGAGTTGCGTATAGAGTTTGAGGTGCGCAACCTGGTTGACAAAGCCAACCAGGAAATAACTCAGACGATGAAAGAAGCGCTAGTGCGTAAAATAGAGGAAGAGCGTGAGGATTCGTTCTTCGCGCCTAGCAAAGCGCACCAGGCCGCACAGAAACAACCCAGACGTGAAATTGAGGCTTGCACAAAGAAGTTAAAGTCGGTATGGGAAGGGGTGATGCAAAACCTAAAAGATAGTGTACCAACCGAAGAATGGCAGCCGGAGACGACTGCAAGATTGGCTCACATTCAGGGTCGAGCCGATCGGGTAAGCAAGTCCCCAAAGTTCTCCGAAATGTCAACGTGTTTAAGGGAAGCCACCCACGATCTCGGCAAGGTGGTAGCAATGCTGAAGCACGGAAAGCTGGCCCCAGAGCAAGCCCGAGAGCAGATAGAGGGGTTAGTGATAGAAATACCAAGCAAAGAGGCTACACTTAACCCCGGGGGAAAGCCAACACAACCCCAAGATGAGGTTGGGACTAGCAAAGATGTCCAGCAGTTCAAAACCAAGCCCCCGTTTGTGTTAGAGGATCTTGGTGAAGACCTGTTGGAGGATCTTGGGCATGAAATAGATCAATTGAAGTTAAGCAGTTCGGATAGAACAAAGGGAGACGAAACTGGGTTCGATACGTCCAATAGGATGCCTCATAATTCTACTAAGTTTCCCGAAGTACCAGCCTGGAGTAATACAAAATTACGGCAGGAAGCAAAAACATGGAAAATCAGATTCCAGGGACTCCAAAGCGATTTAACGATCCAACGCTTTCTCAAACGAATAGAGTGGCATGCCGACAGGTCAGATATCCCCTATGACCAGCTCGTGCGAGTGCTAGATCTCTGCCTAGAGGACGAAGCTTTCGAGTGGTTTTGGAATACGGTCGATCGTAACCCCGGAGCCTCCTGGGAACAAGTGAGACAAGCAATGATTGTCCGGTTCACGCCAAGTATCACGGATGACGACATACGTCGGATGCTTATCAATCGAAAGCAGAGGTATCCACGAGAAACCGTACAAGAGTTCTACCAAGCGATACAGAGGATTGCGTTGCAATCAAACAAAGTTATAACTGACAGTACGATATATACCATCCTAAGAAGGAACATTAGACCAGGTCTACAGTTTGCACTTCATGATGAAAACGATTTCCCAAACCTACCGGCCTACATCCGCCGCTGCAGTGCTTTAGAAGCTATGTGGCGTAGATTCGGACATAATCCTGAGGCAAGTCTGTCGCTGCAATCAAATGCATCAATCATTTAACTTGTTTTAAGAAAACATTACTATTAAGGCCATTTTGTATTTGTTTTACCATCGTCCTTCATCAAAAAGTGTTTAGCATTGCTACAGTTAAGACGTAAAATTATTGTAAAAATTAAAAATAAAATTAATGTGAATTTTCGTAACGTTAGATACAAAACCCGTAAGTGTTTATTTAATTACTACTTCGACAATTATTTAATTACAACTAAATGTCTTATATTAATCAATTCCATTTTAATTACAGATGCTTGTAAGGATAAATTCTCGTTCTACGCAAATTTTGAAAAAAAATAGTGTTAGCAGCTAAAATTAGTGAAAGTGTAAAATCAAAAATTACGTTAGAAGAAAAACCAGAAACTTTTAAGAAATTAAAAGAACTATTTAACAAAGCTTTTGGCTTAAGGCGTTCTCCACTAGAGATACAATCAGAAATACATAGACTTAGGCAAACGGGTAAAATAGAACATTATATAGAAAAGATTGAAAGGTTAGTTAATGAACTAAATAGTGTACAAGTAAAAATCCTAGCTGATGCAGATAAAAAAACCGTACATTTGATATCAGATCAATTGGGTTTAAATGCATTCAAAGAGGGATTAATAGATATATTAAAACCCACTGTAATGGCAGCTAGACCAAAAACTTTATCTGAGGCTATAGAAGTTGCAAGAGAGGCCTCAAAAATTTTTCAAACAGACACACAAAATGTGTCACAACTAAAACATCAAATATTTCAATCTACCAGAAACAAATTTAATAGGAACAGTAGAATTGCCGGTCGGAGCAATACCAGTTATAATAGTGAACACTATAATAACTACAGAAATAGTAATAGTTATCTGAACAAAAATAATTCATATCATGCTAATACAAACTATGTGCAACGAAATTCGAATCGTTTCTCAAACCGAAATAATAGTTATAACAAAGCATATGTAACGGAATTCTATTTAATTCCGTTACTAACCTATCCCAAACAAAAAAACTAATAATTTTCTTATCTGCATGACTTTGGAGATAATTCTCTAACTATATCTAACTTATGTACCAGTCATGCTACGTCTTCACATTTTCTTTTTTACGTTTATTTACTACAAGGCCATTTAATTAATTCATGTTAGAATTTTTTTTTTAATGAGTTTCTGTGGGGTAAGCGTAAATAGTTTATGTAATTCGACATCTCTACATTTTTCAAGTACACGATAAATGCAGGTGGTTTATTTATGTATAGCGTTGACATATTTACGAATACGTCAACCTATGTGAAAATCAAAACCATCTGTATTTGTTGTTGTACAAACTTCCGCTAGTAGCAAATACGAGCCGGAAATTCACAACATGCGCGGTTTCTAAAAGTTTTCTGGATTGTCATCAAAAATAAAATGTAAGTTGAATGAGAGAACAATTTTAATCACTGGGTTAAAATGTAAATTCTCTCTCTCAACAAGTAATTAATTTTGGAATAAATACCGCGAAATTTTCTTGGTTAAGGGCAGTCAGTGACCACTAATTATCCGTGTAGTAGCTCAGCTCGGCGGATAATTAAGTTAAATACATAGTTTTTTGTTTTTGTTTTGTTTTTTTTTTTGTTTGATGAATAAAAGTTTTCTGTGTTAGTCTAACGTAAATTAGAATATTGTGTGTTTTTTTTTCTGTGGCGGTGAAGAACAAAGCGGTAAATTGGTAAGTATACCGGGCTCACCATACTAATCCTTACGGCCCAGGTAACAGGGTGTTCTTTTGGCTGTCTCTCGGGACGGGAATGTTGTGACATAGGCACTCTTTCCCCTTCTGCCAAAACCGCCGTGGTACCCAAAAAAAAAAAAAAAAATACTTACTAACTTCTGTTGTGGGCCAGAGGCCAATATATTTTTGTTTAGTTGATCTAATATGGTGGTGTAAACACCATAATATACAACCTCGGTCGACTCGATCCGCATAACGGGTCGACGACACTGCCACTATGTAGGGGTCCGTTACCCCACTCAACTGTTCCCTCTTTTCTTCTGCGGCTAGCAAGGCCGCTATCCATGCACTCCAATACCCACGCCATTTTCCTCTAAAAGACTGAGCTGCGGGAATAAATGCCGCAAGGAGTGCGAACATGGGTAGTGGCAAATTCTGTGAAACCGGGCTGGCCTCAATAGGTAAGAGGCTAACCCGTTTCAAGTGGCGCCCAAACCGGGAGCACAACATCTGTTCCACAATTTATTAAAATTATTTATGTAGGCACCACTTTTTCAAGTGGCGCCCAAAGCAGGGGGCACAACATCTGTTCCCTGTCTTTAACAATTTATTTAAATGATTTATTTATAAGTTTTTGTCAATACAGATATGAGATTCTGACCGGTATGAGTATGGCAGCGGTCATGCTCTAGAGGCATGCCTGACCAGATTCAGTGGTGGGTCATAAGCATACCGGGGTGAATCTAAAACTTTTGAGTTGCATTGCTGGATTTTCGAATTCTTGGTTTATCCGTGGCATGTCCCAACCCACACTCTGGGGGATAAACCAACATTCGTGATAGCATTTGGAATTTAAAATTTATGTATTTAGGATTGTCATAAACTGGAACACAACATCTGTTTCCAATGTAAATAAATTGTTGGTATATAGGCATCACTGTTTCATATGGCGTTTTAAATGCGTGCATTTAATGAACCACTGTCTCAAATGTTGTCGATATGTTAAAGAAAAAAAAATTTTCGGTAGTAGCAACACCAACCATGTCTCAAGAATTAATTATCGAGTTGTACGGTTTTCGGTACCAGGTACAACTAACAATCTTTCAATTCTGTACAGGCAAGGGTGAATGGTGTGATCCCTGGAGCAATGTGCATATCTCTTTCCCGGCCGGGGAAGATACCGGGGGTATAAAGGGCTACACATTCCCAGTTAAATTTGAAACATCATTCCATATCCCGGTCAGATGGTAAAGATTGCCCCCTCAATTTTACCTCAGTTTTAATAACCCAGCTTGTAGTAAGAAGTTACGCCAAGTGAGGATAAATTTGGCTAAAAAGTAGATTTCCACCCACAACGTTAGTTAGGTTTCGCTGTATTTCACCTCGTTAATTCAATTTTAAATTTGCATCCTTAGGGATGGGTTCGCCAGTCCTCCTTTTTAGATTAAGTACGTCCAGGGCATAGCACTTGTAGCTGTTCAATCTTGTGTTCTGATTGTGGACGGTTATATGACTCCAAGTTTTGGACATAAGTTACAAGTAGGTTATGGGACACGTTGTGGAAATCTTAGCGATAGCCGGCGAGTTATCGTTCCTTCTTGATAAAACAATAATCCGGCCGCGAGAGCTGAGCATTTGGCCTCGTAGATATCGGATTATTGCGTGCCAGTTCTGACTTATCACTCACACGGTCCATTGTCTCCAAATGTAGGATAGGAATCTGGATTGTGGAACGAGGGTAAGGCTGATGACATGATCAAGAAGGTACTTTAATCAGTTTCGTTAGTCTAACCAACATGGCAGTGAGGATCACTCGTAAGTAGTTGGGACGCCCACTGCATAATTGAAGGTAGATTAGCAAGCTGATCAAAATTATAAATCTGTTCCTTTTCCTTTTCCTTGTTTGACCCAATAATAGTGGTATTCTTATTGTCGACCCATGGTGGGGGTCGGAACAAACCGTGGTTGTATATATTTTGAATTATTCAATTTCATTTTTTTGTGTTAAGGATAAATTAAGTAAACTGTTTATTAGTAGTCAGTTTTTGTTTACCTAATAAGTTAAGATGGAGCTTTATATAAACAAGCTCAGTGAGGAAGAGTTGCGTATAGAGTTTGAGGTGCGCAACCTGGTTGACAAAGCCAACCAGGAAATAACTCAGACGATGAAAGAAGCGCTAGTGCGTAAAATAGAGGAAGAGCGTGAGGATTCGTTCTTCGCGCCTAGCAAAGCGCACCAGGCCGCACAGAAACAACCCAGACGTGAAATTGAGGCTTGCACAAAGAAGTTAAAGTCGGTATGGGAAGGGGTGATGCAAAACCTAAAAGATAGTGTACCAACCGAAGAATGGCAGCCGGAGACGACTGCAAGATTGGCTCACATTCAGGGTCGAGCCGATCGGGTAAGCAAGTCCCCAAAGTTCTCCGAAATGTCAACGTGTTTAAGGGAAGCCACCCACGATCTCGGCAAGGTGGTAGCAATGCTGAAGCACGGAAAGCTGGCCCCAGAGCAAGCCCGAGAGCAGATAGAGGGGTTAGTGATAGAAATACCAAGCAAAGAGGCTACACTTAACCCCGGGGGAAAGCCAACACAACCCCAAGATGAGGTTGGGACTAGCAAAGATGTCCAGCAGTTCAAAACCAAGCCCCCGTTTGTGTTAGAGGATCTTGGTGAAGACCTGTTGGAGGATCTTGGGCATGAAATAGATCAATTGAAGTTAAGCAGTTCGGATAGAACAAAGGGAGACGAAACTGGGTTCGATACGTCCAATAGGATGCCTCATAATTCTACTAAGTTTCCCGAAGTACCAGCCTGGAGTAATACAAAATTACGGCAGGAAGCAAAAACATGGAAAATCAGATTCCAGGGACTCCAAAGCGATTTAACGATCCAACGCTTTCTCAAACGAATAGAGTGGCATGCCGACAGGTCAGATATCCCCTATGACCAGCTCGTGCGAGTGCTAGATCTCTGCCTAGAGGACGAAGCTTTCGAGTGGTTTTGGAATACGGTCGATCGTAACCCCGGAGCCTCCTGGGAACAAGTGAGACAAGCAATGATTGTCCGGTTCACGCCAAGTATCACGGATGACGACATACGTCGGATGCTTACCAATCGAAAGCAGAGGTATCCACGAGAAACCGTACAAGAGTTCTACCAAGCGATACAGAGGATTGCGTTGCAATCAAACAAAGTTATAACTGACAGTACGATATATACCATCCTAAGAAGGAACATTAGACCAGGTCTACAGTTTGCACTTCATGATGAAAACGATTTCCCGAACCTACCGGCCTACATCCGCCGCTGCAGTGCTTTAGAAGCTATGTGGCGTAGATTCGGACATAATCCTGAGGCAAGTCTGTCGCTGCAATCAAATGCATCCGAATCTTACAGGCCACCTCCTCGGCGGCAAGTAGCGTTTGATCCGAGAGCTCCAAAGGTTCACGAGCTGTCTCATCCAGACACAACAGAGTACGTACCAGAGGAAGAGGAATGTCTGTATGGTTACCTGGATGACGGCACACAATACAACCAGCCACAGATAGAGGCGATGGAGGCTAAGCTTAAAAGAGAGATTTCCCCAGGAAGATCGTTCAAGAATCCAACTGGGCCAGTTATTCTTACACCCCGTTTAAACACCGCAGGGCCTTCACGGCCTGGATACCGAAGTTGTTGGAATTGTGGCCCTGCAACCCATTACTTTAAAGACTGTACGAAACCCGTCAAAACTAATTTCTGTTTTGGGTGTGGAGCTAAAGACACGTTCAAGGCGTTTTGTGCAGTGTGTAATCCACCGGGAAACTGGAGGGCCGAGATGAGGGGTACTCGGGACACTCGTCTTGGTCACGAAAGCCCGAGATTAAACAGGAGGACGGAAGAAGCTGCATCCAACACCGATCCGGAGTTATACCGGGGGTGGCGGAAATAAGTACACCTAAAACCAAATCTTCTTGTTCGACGTCTTGTCAAACGGATAACAGGCAAGTTAGTCGGGCAATAAGTTGGTTGCGTAAGCGCAGTATATGGCGCAAGAACATTATTTCATCAGTTATCCAACCAGGGCCAGACCACCGGCCATACGTTGAATTAAAAATAAACGGGCAAATGATCCGAGGATTACTCGATTCTGGAGCCAATATTAGTCTGTTAGGTAGTGGTTGTGAAAGGTTTCTGGAGACCCATGGCCTAACATATCGACCACAAGAAACAAAGGTACGCACAGCCAGTGGAACACCAGAACCAATTCTGGGATATATCCATACCCCAGTGACTTTCCATGGCCAAACCAAAATAATCAAGTTATTTATCGCGCCAACTTTATCTCAACCTTTATATTTAGGCACAGATTTCTGGAGGGAATTTGGACTGAAAATTTCTGTCTCAGAATTATCATGTCCCACAGAGACACCACGAATGGAAGGCACGATCGACCATCACAAACTATCCAGCGAGCAACAGCGAGAATTAGATTTCGTGAAGATGAAATTCCCATCATCGGTCCAATTTGGGCTGGGAAAAACACGTCTCGTTGAACACGAAATCGATACCGGCGACGCAAAACCTATCAAACAGCGGTATTATGCCATTTCCCCTGCCGTCCAGAAAGATATGGACCAAGAGATTGAGCGGATGTTAGGTCTCGGGGTAATAGAGGAATCTTGCAGCCCTTGGAGTTCGCCAATGGCTGTAGTACGAAAGGGTAATGGTAAAATTCGTCTATGCCTTGATGCTCGTAAGCTGAATAGTGTGACAGTCAAGGACGCTTATCCACTGCCAATAATCGACGGATTAGGTATATATCTAGCCTAGATCTTAAAGACGCTTTCTGGCAGATCCCGCTTAATCCAACAGCAAGGGCTAAAACTGCATTTACTGTGCCGGGTAGGCCGTTATACCAATTCACAGTAATGCCTTTCGGCTTGTGCAATGCTGCACAGACCATGTGTCGACTTATGCACAAGGTAATCCCGCACGAATTACACGAACGTGTGTTTGTATATTTAGATGATCTTCTCGTGACTTCCCCCACTTTTGAAGAACACTTACACCTACTGAAAGTGGTTGCGGATCGCCTGTCTGCTGCAAATCTCACCATTAATGTAGAAAAATCTAAGTTCCTCCTAAAACGTCTAAAATATTTGGGACACATTGTTGGTGAAGGCAGTATTAAGGTGGACCCCGATAAGGTTATGGCCATCCAAAACTTCCCAGTCCCGAAAACGGTTAAGCACATTAGGCAGTTTCTAGGTATGAGTGGGTGGTACCGGAAATTCATCCCAAATTATTCATCGATCGCTTCCCCACTCACAGATCTTTTAAAATCTAAAGGAAGCATCACATGGAACGAACAGGCACAGAAGTCTTTCGATCAGTTAAAAACTTGTCTGTCCAAAGCACCGGTTTTAATCCATCCGGATTATACACGTACATTTTATATTCAAGTCGACGCATCGAAAACCGGCGTGGGCGGGGTACTCTTCCAGAAGGACGATGAAGACGGAGAACACCCCATCGCATTCTTCTCACATAAACTAAATGGTGCACAGAAAAACTATAGTGTTACCGAGCTCGAGTGCTTAGCGGCTGTCCTAAGCATAAGAAAATTCCGAGCTTATGTGGAAGGATATGAGTTTGTGTTAATAACAGACCATGCCAGTCTTCAGTGGTTAATGAACCAGTCCGAACTCTCTGGTCGATTAGCACGTTGGAGTCTGAAACTCCAAGGCTACAAATTCCGTATAGAATATCGGAAAGGGGCGCAAAACATAGTTCCAGATGCTCTATCTCGAGTACACTCCGATGAAATAGCAGCGTTGAATGCGGTCCAAAAACCCCAAGTAGACTTGCAGTCACCGGAATTCTCCAGTCCCGAATACCTCGACCTGAAAAATATCATAATGAACATGAAGCCCATGCCAAGCAACGTCAAAGTTGTAGACGGTAAACTGTTGTTTCACCAACCAGTAAGAGACCTGGATCTCAAGACGGACATCCCTAGTTGGAAACTCTGGATTCCAAAAAGCCTAATCCAAGAGGTTTTAGCGCAAGCCCATGATCCTCCAACAGCTGCACACATGGGGACCGGGAAAATGCTAGAGCTAATACGTAGGCATTTTTATTGGCCGACTTTGACTAAGGACACCAAGGATTATGTAAGGCGGTGTGAAATGTGCAAACTAACCAAAGCAGCTAACACTGTATTAAGACCAAATATGGGCGAGTATAAAGAATATGACAGACCGTTCCAGAAATTATACTTAGATTTCTTAGGCCCTTACCCCAGGTCAAAGAATGGAAACATGTACATATTTATTGTTTTAGACCATTATTCAAAATTTGTCCTGCTGAAACCACTGCGTGATGCAACCGCCAGCAAGGCAGTGGAGTACCTGGAAAAGGAAGTGTTCCCTTTATTTTCCGTACCCGAAGTGATACACACGGATAACGGCAAACAGTTCAAGTCCAATCTATTCAAAGACTGTTTAGCTACACTGGGGATAAGCCATTTGTTCACTCCAGTGTATTCGCCACAAGCGAATGCTTCTGAGCGAGTGAATCGATCAGTACTGGCAGCAATCCGCGCCTATGTAAAGAAAGACCAGCGCACATGGGATGAACACTTAAGTTCAATCGCGAGCGCACTAAGGAACACAGCGCATTCCTCCACGGAATATGCGCCATCCTATCTAGTGTTTGGTCAACATACAATAAACCACGGTTCACAGTATGAGTTACTTCGTCTTTTAGGAGACCAAAGTTTAAGTACCTTCACGGTCAATGCTAAAGATGATCGTCTCGAGTTAGCCCGGGAGCTAGTCTTAGACCAGAGGGTCTATGTGCGAAATTTCACCCAAAGTAATGCTGCACAGCAATATTCAGCTAAGCTGGATAAAAAATTCGTGCCTGCCAAGGTTCTTCGGCGCACAGGCCGAGTAGCATACGAATTGGGTGATGGAGCTGGTCGATCACTTGGGATATTTCATGCCAAAGATATTCGGAGTGATCCAGTAGGGGCATAATATCACCGTTAACCAGCTTATACCAGGAATAGCCGATAGCTAACCCCCGTTATTATACTTGTAGGTCGAAAATAAAGGGCCAAAAGGCGGCTGAGGCAACCCAAGCAGGACCGGCGATTCCCACGGACGGGCCTACTGCACAGAAGAAGATTACCTTAGCGGAATACTGGAGTAGAAGGGTTTTGACAATCCTGCCACGGTACGAATCCGAGCCCCCATTGGGGGCCCACAAACGTGGAGGCCTAGAGGCCAAAATTCAGGAAGAATCCCGGATTCTGGGATGCTGCGTGAGGGCAAGGGATAAGAGTAGAGCTGAGGAAAGGTTGAGCCATCTCAGGCTACAGCTCAGTACTTGGAGGAGAGAAAGAAGAGAGAGACTAAGAAACGCGAGGACGAAGGAAGAGGAAAGGAAAGGCGAATTATCGCAGAAGGGAGAAATTGGTGAAGTCGCGGGCCAGTCTGTTGTCACATCATCTATGCGACCGTAACTGCTCGCATAGTTGATGTGATAACAGAGTGAAGGCTGGTATTGCGAATACCGGCAATAGGTTAAGTTCGCCTGTTTAGGTTTAGGGAATTAAGTTAAGATTAGAGAGGCAGGAGGTTGGCTCAATCCCATTCCTTGCACATGGTTCAGCGAAAATGGGGTTGGGGCAGCGCCGTGCTTATAGATATTAGATAATATACCAGCGTCATTAGTTAAGATATTAGTTAGGGAAATATAAAATTAAGGTTAAGAAATTAGTAAATAAGTTAGAGGATGAAGTTAGCTCAATCTCATCCAGATAATTTGGCAAAGTGGGATTGAGGTAGCGCCATCAATAATAATAGATATCAGTAAGTTAAGTTAAGGACTATAACAAATGTTCAAATTTAAAATGCTATGTATAGAAGTTTTGAACTCCAGTTTCATCTTCCTTCAGAAAGAAATTCATATAAGAAAAAAAAAAAAAAATTTAGTAAAAACAATCAATCAAGCAAATAATAAAAAAAAAATGTATTATCTAATAAGGATAGAATTAAAATGGCAAAGATAATGTGATACATGATAGGGCGGGATAAAGGAGTACCATGTTAAGAGCAGCAACAAAACATACTACCGATGCTTAGCACGAGGGAACAGTTGCGTATACGGGGATAACACGAACACTCGGATCTCTGGGTACATATACTATCAAATTCATTCAACATTATGTGAAATTGTCATTGAGAAGCACATTTATTGAGATTGAGTCACTATGTGTGTACTCCACGCCAGATTGCGTTGGAATAATCGAACACCTGTTAGTAACATCGGACTGTATATCCGATAAATTGATCCATCGGCAAAAGATGACAAAAACAAATCAAAAGTCTTTCTGGTTATTCGCATTAAATCAGATAACAAATACATTTGGTATTGCAGACGATACATTTCAGTAAAACTTGGATTCTAAATCGCCAAACTGAAAATATCATCCAGTAACTGCGGAGCTTCAAAATTAAACAAGGGTTGCGACAAAACGTGAAAGTAACACGAACATAGCGGCCGTGCAAAATCTACGTGAGGGATATTATAGGCCGTGACTTTCAATCATCACCAGCTATAGTTTCTAAACAAGATAAAGGGACAATTTCTTCATGAAGTTAGAGAACAAATATAAATATGGCGTTAACATCACACATGAGGATAGGAGATTCATCCAACGTAGTTCGACTCGGTTTTGTATCAACTAAACCGTAGCAGAGATGAACAGATCTAACAAGCCAGTTTTTCTATGAAACACATCGTGGTAATAGTAGTCAGGCCAATAAACTACCACGTTTGGTTCCCATAAAATTTATACCAAGCCAGAATTAAGAAAGCAATCCTTCACATCGAGTACACGCGATAGAAGCAACAATAAGCAGCAACGAAAATGCCGGCGTTACTGTTCCTTACTCGACGCTCAGCATAACCAAACAAGGCAGCATCCGGGACCAGTTCAACTTCACAATGCAAATCACATTAACTTTAACCATCTTCGCAAGTTCTTGTTAAATAAATTAGATTTCAAATTAACCTTCTATTATTTTTGTAAGTGCAGTAGCTGTTATTCTCAAAATTTTAGGTTAAATAAAACCGCTAACTTTTAATTATATGTAGTATAATTTTATTTGTCTTAGCAATCAGTTTCTTAAAAATATTTGCATTGCCATGTAATTTTTATATAAGTAATTTTAGTAAATAATAGTTAGATTTTAATAATAAGTTTTAGTGCCCGGCTTTGAGACTTTCTCAGGGTGTGGGGCGTCCGCCACGTTGGGCTACTTCAAGTACCTACAGACTGACTCATTAAACCACGTCCCCCTAAACAGAGCATGAGATCTCTTTTCATTCTCACGGATTGGGTTTTCCCCACGCTGTAACGGAATTCTATTTAATTCCGTTACTAACCTATCCCAAACAAAAAAACTAATAATTTTCTTATCTGCATGACTTTGGAGATAATTCTCTAACTATATCTAACTTATGTACCAGTCATGCTACGTCTTCACATTTTCTTTTTTACGTTTATTTACTACAAGGCCATTTAATTAATTCATGTTAGAATTTTTTTTTTAATGAGTTTCTGTGGGGTAAGCGTAAATAGTTTATGTAATTCGACATCTCTACATTTTTCAAGTACACGATAAATGCAGGTGGTTTATTTATGTATAGCGTTGACATATTTACGAATACGTCAACCTATGTGAAAATCAAAACCATCTGTATTTGTTGTTGTACAAACTTCCGCTAGTAGCAAATACGAGCCGGAAATTCACAACATGCGCGGTTTCTAAAAGTTTTCTGGATTGTCATCAAAAATAAAATGTAAGGTGATTGAGAGAACAATTTTAATCACTGGGTTAAAATGTAAATTCTCTCTCTCAACAAGTAATTAATTTTGGAATAAATACCGCGAAATTTTCTTGGTTAAGGGCAGTCAGTGACCACTAATTATCCGTGTAGTAGCTCAGCTCGGCGGATAATTAAGTTAAATACATAGTTTTTGTTTTTGTTTTGTTTTTTTTTTGTTTTATGAATAAAAGTTTTCTGTGTTAGTCTAACGTAAATTAGAATATTGTGTGTTTTTTTTTCTGTGGCGGTAAAGAACAAAGCGGTAAATTGGTAAGTATACCGGGCTCACCATACTAATCCTTACGGCCCAGGTAACAGGGTGTTCTTTTGGCTGTCTCTCGGGACGGGAATGTTGTGACATAGGCACTCTTTCCCCTTCTGCCAAAACCGCCGTGGTACCCAAAAAAAAAAAAATACTTACTAACTTCTGTTGTGGGCCAGAGGCCAATATACTTTTGTTTAGTTGATCTAATATGGTGGTGTAAACACCATAATATACAGCCTCGGTCGACTCGATCCGCATAACGGGTCGACGACACTGCCACTATGTAGGGGTCCGTTACCCCACTCAACTGTTCCCTCTTTTCTTCTGCGGCTAGCAAGGCCGCTATCCATGCACTCCAATACCCACGCCATTTTCCTCTAAAAGACTGAGCTGCGGGAATAAATGCCGCAAGGAGTGCGAACATGGGTAGTGGCAAATTCTGTGAAACCGGGCTGGCCTCAATAGGTAAGAGGCTAACCCGTTTCACATATTTTGATTACAGAAAACAAAATTATAATAATCGAAATCATAGAAATCAAATTTATAACAATGAAAATCGCAACAACCGAAATATACACGTATTACAAAGCTCGGGAAACGGGGTTATTCCTCCGATAACATCACAGGAGGATATAACAAAACAATTAAACGAGTTAGCAATTCACTAATTTTCCATGTAAATGCAAATGCAGGAAGTCTGGTAATGTTACAATCAGATTTGTCCGGAGACGTCTTGACATTTCTGGTTGATACAGGATCGGATATCACTGTTTGCAAAGTGGATAAATTAAAAGAAAATGTAGCTATAGATAGTAATAATAAATGTAGAATAACGGGAGTGACAGACTCCGAAACATATTCATTAGGCACTGTATATACATACTTTAAATTCCATAATCAAATTATAAAACAAAATATACATATAGTAGATAAGGATTTCCCCATAAACACTGATGGAATAATAGGTAGGGATTTTTTGAGCAAAAATGGATGTAAGATTGATTACGAAACTTACACAATCACAATTAACTCAGTAGATGAAGAAATTATTCTACCCTTGGAGACCAATCTCCCAACACAAAACACTTTTACAATACCAGTGAGAACAGAAATTTTAAAAGCTCTAAATATTAAAAGAAGTGAAGACAGCATAATTTTAAATGAAGAAATAAGTAAAGGAATATTTATTTGCAATGGAATAATTCCTAAGAATGGTATTGCACATATAAGAATAATAAACACTAATGAACAAGCAGTGCAAATAGATAAATATGAACCAAAATTAAAGAATTTAAGTAATTATCATATAATACGGAACACTAAAATTACTAACATTTCAAATGAAGAACGGTACACAAAAATAATTAAAGAATTAAACATGGAAAATAATAATGATTATGAAAAAGAAGAAATTTTTAAAATTTGTAGGGAATTTATAGATGTTTTCTACGTTTCAGGTGATACATTAACAACAAACAATTTCTACAAACAAGAAATTCTAAAAGAAAACAGTACTCCAGTCTATATAAAAAACTATAGGTTACCAAAAGCTCATTATAATGAAATAGATAAAGAAATCGAAAACCTTTTAAATAATGATATAATAGAACCTTCAATCAGTCCGTACAATTCTCCATTGTTAATTGTGCCAAAAAAATCTTCTGAGAGCGATAAGAAATGGAGATTAGTTGTAGATTATAGACAATTAAATAAAAAAATTATAGACGATAAATTTCCATTAACTCGTCTAGAGGACATATTAGATAATATAGGCCGAGCGAAATATTTTTCAACGCTAGACCTAACTAGTTCATTTCATCAAATAGAACTAGTGAAGGAATCTCGCCCTATGACAGCCTTTTCGAGAAATAAAGGACACTTTCAATTTAAAAGGTTACCATTTGGACTTAAAATATCCACCAATAGTTTCCAAAGAATGCTATCAATAGCATTAGCTGGCCTTGAGGAACTTGCATTTTTATATGTAGATGATATAATTGTTTTTGGTTGTGGAATGAAACACCACAACAATAATTTAATTAAAATATTTAAAAGATTAAGAGACTATAATTTAAAAATCAATCCATCTAAATGTAATTTCTTAAAAAAGGAAGTCATGTATTTAGGTCACTACATCACAAGTGAAGGGGTTAAGCCTGACCCTGCGAAATATGAAGTGATTAAAAATTATCCACGCCCAACCGATTCGGATAGTACACGCCGATTCGTTGCATTCTGTAACTATTATAGAAGGTTCATCAACAACTTTGCCCTGATAGCGAAACCTCTAAATAACCTATTAAAAAAGGGAACAGCATTTGTTTGGTCTGACGATTGTGAAAAAGCATTTAATTTACTAAAAACAAAATTAATCGATCCACCAATCTTACAGTATCCAAATTTTAATAAAGAGTTTGTTCTAACAACGGATGCATCAAATTTCACGTTAGGTACTGTCTTATCACAAGGTAAAATTGGGAAAGATCTACCAATTGCCTACGCAAGTAGATCTATGGATAAACACGAACTAAACAAACCAGTTATTGAAAAAGAATTATTAGCTATACATTGGGCCATAAATTATTTTAAACCTTACCTTTACGGTAGACAATTTACTGTGGTAACTGACCACAGACCACTTGTAAGTCTGTTTACAAATAAGAACCCATCGTCTAAAATGACCAGAATACGATTAGATCTAATTGACTTCAATTTTAAAATAATTTTCAAACAAGGTAAACTAAATACCAATGCAGATGCTTTATCTAGATTAGTTTGGGATACTGAAGCATTAAAAGCATTAATACCAAAAGAAAAAATTAATGTAATCACTAGAAGTATGAAAAACAAACTTGATGAAAATTCTAAAGATTTTAGTGTAGAGGTACCAAGAAAAGAGCCTGATCAACTCTACGCTTGGGAATGTACATCTATAACTGAAGTCAACAAATTAAAAGAATTAAGGTTTGTGTATGAAAGAACAGAAAACTCGCGAGAAACTAAAAATAATAAATTTATAAATGTAACAAAAGGTTTAGAGGTCATAAATAAATTCGGCAATGACAACAAATGGTTAAAAACTGTGACTATTTTGATTAGCAATAATCCAATTATGGAAATGAATTCAAAATTGGAGAAGTTAATTAACTGCATGCAAAAACTGAAAATAGATAAACTAGCGCTGAAAAGTAACGATTTAATTTTTAGTCACATAGATATTAACGAATTCAAAAATAAATTTAATGTTCTGCAGAACTCAAAAAAAGGTAAAAACGAAGAAAATAATTTAAAAATAATAATTTATAAACCGCCGAAAAGAATAATAGATACCAAAGAAATGTTAGGAATAATTTTAGAAAATCACACAAATCCAATTGCAGGTCACTCAGGTGTTAAAAGAACAATCTGTAGAATAAAACAGAGATATGTGTGGAAAAATATGAGTAGAATGGTCAAAGACTTTATAAATAAGTGTAAACTTTATAAATAAGTGTATCTTGCAAAAAGAATAAGATAATCAGGCATACGAAAGAGAAAATGAAAATTACAGAAACACCAGGGAGTAGTTTTGAAGTACTAGCAGTAGATACTGTAGGACCACTAAAGATTTCGAATGGATTTAGATACATATTAACTTTACAATGCGAATTAACAAAATACATAGAAGCAATTCCATTAATAAA
The DNA here is from genome assembly GCA_947310385.1 of Nephrotoma appendiculata. Taxonomy (NCBI): domain Eukaryota; kingdom Metazoa; phylum Arthropoda; class Insecta; order Diptera; family Tipulidae; genus Nephrotoma; species Nephrotoma appendiculata. The sequence continues at coordinate 205,945,644 of OX371223.1, forward strand.
TAAAGAAGCCATAACCATTGCGAAATCAATAGTAGAAAAGTTTGTGTTAAAATATGGTATTTTCCAGGTTTTAAAAACAGATATGGGAACTGAATTTTTAAATGAAGTAATGAAAAACATTTGTGAATTACTAAAAATCAATCAAGTCAACTCGACACCATATCATCATGAAACCTTGGGTTCAATAGAACGAAACCATAGAGTTTTAAATGAATACTTAAATAATTTCACTACCAATGGCAACTGGGATGAATGGTTACCATACTTTGTATTCTCAAGTTATAATACAACTCCACATACTGATACACAATATACTCCAATATCCTACAATTATGCAGAAGAAGTTAGGTTTAGATTACAAGAAGCGCACAAAAAAGCTAATGAATTATTACAAAGAACAAAAGAAAATAGGAAAAAGGAATTAGATAAAAAAATAAATCCAGGAAATTTTAACGTAGGTGATCTCGTTTATCTGAAAAGGGGTAAGAGAAGAAAGCTTGAAAGTAACTAGACTGGACCTTTTGAAATAGTGGAAAGAAATGATGTGAATTCAAAGATTAAGATTGATAATGAAATTAAAGAAATACACAATAATCGGCTAAAAAAATAAAAACAAGAATGTAATTTTTTTTATATGAATATAAATACAAATTTAAGATAAACTCATTTGAGTAAAATTAAGATTACTAAATTAAAATAACAAGATAATGTTTATAGAAGTTAATTATAAAAAAAAAAAAAAAAAAAAAAAAAAATTACAAATCTTCAATTGGTAAATTTTTCTAAAAGGGGAAGGATGTAATGCCACACACTTATCATGAAATTTCAACATCATTCGCGGCGCAATACACTTTGCATTTCGAAATAAGTACACGCGAAAAATATTTAATGATTTGAGAAATTGCATGAAATTGTATTTTGTAAAATAAACATATTTTGTATTTCAAAATTTATTTTGCTTTATCATGATTTAATAACAAAAATAAAATATGTTTATTAGGCATTACGAAATATTGTAATAATTAAAATTAAGTTGGGCGGATTGATAAAATCGATCGAGTGAAAAGATTATTATTGTTTGAGGAGCCGTCGATGGATGGTCTAACAATAAAGTAAATTCTAAAAGATAAAATAAGTAAAATAATAGAAAAGGTCTAAATAAATCCAATTTAATAAAGTTATAAGTGAGTTTAATTTATATAAATAATAACATTACAGTATCTACTACGGCAACGTCGTCAAGTGGTTCTTCAGGCATATGCTGTGCGGTTAATTCTGATACGGTACAACATTTTATTACAAATTAATATATTAATACAAAAAAAAGAAAAATTAATGGATATAATCCAAAAATAATTGATTGTTTTTTTTTCTCATTTGAATTGGTAAATAAATTGAAATATAATAAAATAATACATACTTGTACGAATTCTTTTAGTACAGAGATTATTGCTTCACACGTTTCAATTATAATTATTCCAAGGCGTTGCTCGGATATCCTTGGGGAAAATGATAAGTCGTTAAAGCTTCGTCCAGTAGCCAAGAATCGAAGAGTTGCTACTAATCTATTTGTTGGTGAAATCGCCTCTCGCATTACCGTATTTTATTTCAATAATAGTGGCGATACTTTACCCACAAGAATTTCAAATGTGTGCTTGTTCATTCGTAAGTAGTTTCTGTAATCATTTTTACTTTCAATGCTGTTATTAAATTCTAATAGAAGCTGCACGTCTGACAAATCATTTCTTCGTAGGTTCCACTCCGGGCCTTATGGCCAGTTGCACAGAAAAACTACTAACGGTTAATTGTGCGCCAGTTATTCAATTGAAATATTTAACTTGTGTATAAATATTTAAATGACCAATTTTAATTGAATAAAGGCGGTGATACATGTAGAGATTTTGCCTTTAAGGCATAAAAATTATACGCGCTGATTGGTTAAAAGTCGGCCATCTTTAATCGCCTTATAGGCAAAAATTTTAAATTGAATATTTCTCAATTTTGTATAAGGCAAATTTTTTTGCCTTAAAGGCAAAATCAGTACATGTATCACCGCCTTAACTTTTTAACTAATCGTTAAATATTTCCATGGAGTAAAATATATTTAACCAAGTTTGCTTGGAGTTTTGTCTGAATGCGAAAACATTCTAAAATATAAAACATTTAACTGGCGCACCACTAACCGGCCGTTAGTGATTTTTATGTGCAACATTGCAATAGACTCCAATTAAATCGGTTTACAGTTAGAAAACTTCATGTCCACCCTCTTTAAAATATCACAACATGAACCCTGTATGATGAATTTATTGCAATACGGCAAACACATCCGGTTTTAAATATTAAATAAATCACAGCTTCATGGCATATTAGGTATTATATGCTTTTGTTTTTGTGCAAACGCATATACTAATAGTATCCTACCTAATCAGTGGAAATAGAATAATATTGATATAAAATACAAATGGCTTTTACAAACAAGGTGATATTAATAACTGGTGCAGGTTCTGGAATTGGTGCTTGTACTGCGGAATATATGGCGAAACAATGTGGATCCCTTGTTCTAGTCGGTCGAAGTGTCGATGGTTTAGAGAAGGTGCAAGAACAATGTACCACGTCGGGTGAAAAAGCGCCACTAATTGTAAAAGCGGACGTGACAGAAAAGTCTTCACCCAAGAGAATCATAGATGAAACAATAAAGTATTATGGTAAATTGGATGTACTTATAAATAATGCTGGTATATTTTTTCGAGATAGTATAGAAACGATTGACATTGATATGTACGATAAAATGATGAGTACAAATCTTCGAGCCGTTATAGCACTGACAAAAGAAGCCGTTTCACATTTGGCGGAGACTAAAGGCTGTATCGTTAACCTATCAAGTGTTACGGGTATTAGACCAATGGCAGGTTCGTTATCATATTGTTTATCAAAAGCAGCAATAAGTCAATTAACTGGATGTGTTGCATTAGAACTAGCGCACAAGGGTATTCGGGTTAATTGTGTATGTCCTGGTACCATTACATCAGGAATACATAAGAAAACTGGCATTACTGATGAACAATACGCAGCGTACCTAGAAAAGTCTAAAAATACACATCCATTGGGTCGTGTCGGTTCTATGGAAGAAGTAGTAAAAGGTATAGCTTTTCTAGCAAGTGATCAAGCTAGCTTCACTACAGCTGCTCAACTTCCTATAGATGGTGGCCGATTTGCAATGACGCCCAGATAAGGGGAAATATTTTTGTTAATAGATTTTGAAAATAAAAAAATACCAACATGCATAATTATTACCTAGTTTTTGTTGTACTTTAGGATCTCTTGCTTAATCACTCACTGATTAATTGAGAATCGCTTTACATGGAAAACTATCATCGCTCAATAATTGTTATGTTGATTACTTGGGGTCGATATGCAATTTTTCCGTCTCGGGGTGGCTTATTTTTTCGATAGTGTTTTTTATTCGATATTATCGAAAATGAGTTATGAAATTTTTCTATAGTGTTTTTTTTTCGATAGTTTCGAAAATGAGCGATTATAAAATCTTTCTATAGTTTTTTTTGTCGATAGTATCGAAAATGAGCGATTATGAAATTTTTGGATAGTGTTTTTTTACGACTGCATTCAACGTGACGAAGATCATGTTTCATATTATAGAATCTAATAAAAAGTGGATAAGTATAAGTTTAGGAAATGTGAGCTACAATTAAAATGTACTTTAAACAATATTATTATTAAATTCGTGTTATTAAATTAATTATTTGATTATCTTTTAATTTTCTCAATAGACGGACAACAACTGTTGATCAATTCGAAATTTTCTCTTGAATGAACCTTGACACACTGGTATAGATTAGGACTAGAAAAATGCGGTTAACTTCATTGTATTTCTCACAAGGCAAAAGTTAAAAGTTTGATAACTTTTTTCACAAGGAAACCACCAACCTAACAAACAGCAGATATTAGTCGTATGTTGGACACCACTAACGGAGTGAGGAACTCCAAAGGCAGAAACTGATGGGGCTGGGTAGTTCTAATTAGAATAAGAAAGTATTGTAAAATGAGTAACCAATAGGTTACTTATCTTAATCCGAGAAACTAATTTAAGATAGATAAATTACTAGATGATCTCTGAATCAGTTGTAATATTGTATAAATAAATATTTAAATTTATTAAATATAAAAAACAATAAAATAAATGGGCGAAAATTCTAGTCCTAATCTATACCAGTGTGTCAAGACATGTGATTCAACTTCATATACATACTTAATAAACACATTTTTATTAATCACTTGTTTTTTGTTTCGCAGAATTATCTATATACATATATAAAACAAAGTCGGATTAGTTACACCATTTATAACTCAAGAACGGCTGGACCGATTTTTATGATCTTTGTTTTGCTGGATTTGACTCCGATCCGAATAGCATAATAACTATTAAAACATTGGAAAAATTCACAAAAAAAAAATTTATCAAGAAAATTCATTTTCTCATACATTTAGTACATTTTGTTTTTTTTATTTTGTTCGGCTCAATACAGTGGTGGTTTAGGAAAAAAGAAAATCAGAAAAACTCAAAAGGGAAGCCCCAAAAATCTAATAAAAAACCTTTTTTTACATGAATTTTGTAGGTGTAGTTTGTTTGTGACGAGTGGTGCGAGTTGACCACAAGGTACTGGATACGAATCCGACTGGAGGCTGCATGCACATTTCTATTTTATTTTTTGTCCATTTTTTTTATTTTATCTACTTAGCTATATAATTCATGATGGAAATGGTGGATTATTTTTCTTCGATGCGAAGATGTTTTACTGAAGGGAATCGACCCTATTGCAACCTACTCAGGAAATAGTTTAAAAGAAAGTAGTGCAACAATGCTACGCGAATCATTTCGAGTCAATTCAATAAAACGAACTCCTTGCTACCACGTGAATTGCATTCATTATACAATGTAATTAAAATATACTTCATTTTGATTGAATTTAATTAATTTTGAGTATTCATTTTATCCGCCCGGAGGTCTCGGGTTCAATTCCCGGTAGTGACAAGGAAAAAATTGCACGGCTGGTTTAGGATCAATGAATTAATCACTCATTAGTCATTATCCGAAATGAAAATATGATTATTAAACCTCATTTAAGGCGGCCAAATCTCGAGAGAGAGAGAGAGAGAGAGAAATTCATTTTATCTTAATAAAAAACACAATTTAATCAATGCCTTCTAAACTACTGGCCGCTTACACCAACTGATGACGACACGCTAAGTCGACGGTTCAACTAGATGGCAGATAAATTTTAAAAAGGAAAATTACATCACAAAATATATTTAGTTGCAATTATTACATCGAAGTAAAAGGTTATTCATTTTTTATTACCGTTTTCCAGTTTTTTCTAGTTTTTGGCTCCGCCTCGTTCTCATAAAACCAAAATAAATTTCGTCATACAAAATTACAAAACAATAAAAATATTATTTCTCTCTCCAGTTGTTTTGTAATTTTGTTAATTTGTTTAGTTTCGAACAATTGGCATTTTTTTGTCATTTTTAACCAACATAAGTCGATTTGTAATATCATCTAATTCAAAATTGTTGTAATTGGTACGTAGATTCAATAAAAATAGGAAAAGAAGTACGGATATCATGTAAAATAGAGAAAAAGGCATCGTACCGTACGGCTTCGACTAATTTGTGACACTAAATGAAAATGACAATAAATGAATACAATACCACTACATAATATTGTATTGGTATTGACAATGCCTTCTAACAATGCCTCCTAAACTACAGGCCTCATACACCAAATGATGACGACACGCTATGTCTACATTGTTGTTGCTTTCTCTAGTTATTTTGTTAGTGTAAATATCTTAATATTATTAATGCGCAGTCTCAGTTTAGACATAAATTGACGTCATGTGCAAAAAATGAGAGTAGTAAGAGGCCTGTAGTTTAGAAGGCATTGCTTCTAAACTACAGGCCTCTTACTACTCTCATTTTTTGCACATGACGTCAATTTATGTCTAAACTGAGACTGCGCATTAATAATATTAAGATATTTACACTAACAAAATAACTAGAGAAAGCAACAACAATGTAGACATAGCGTGTCGTCATCATTTGGTGTATGAGGCCTGTAGTTTAGGAGGCATTGGTATTGATGAATAAAATACAAAAATGAAATGACAAAATAGAAACAAAATGATCACATAATATTTTCTGCTCTCACGGTTTTATTTATATTTTTGTAGTGGAATACACTAGAACTTTGTATTACGTTATCTAAATAGGCGCATTTCTTTAAATTCTCATTAACTTCTTGAATGTGGATCGAAAAAATTCAATTTATGAATTAAGAAAATCAATTACACTAAAATTGTTCATAATTTATTAATTTATTGTATAATAATTCAGATTTTTATTTATTAAGTTTGTGAAATTTATTGCCGTCGTAATAAGGAGGCAAAGTGTATTATTTTTACTTAATTATGCTGACATATGGTTGTCGACTTACGTTGTCGTCATCAGCAAAAAATGAATGTTGTCACAGGCCAGTACTATAGAAGGTGAAATTTACTGGATGATAAAAGATAATTTCCACGACTTAAACAAATGATTATCCAATTGTCCAGAACCATCGACTGTTGTTGAACACAATTTGCATATAAAATAAAACTTTATTTCCACAACTAAATTTATAATTTTTTATTTATATGATGTTATTTATACAACTTTCTTTCTACGACTGATGATTTTACATTTTCTTTTTCGCACGATGTATCACCTATAATCTATAAAATTGAACGCAATTCCCATTGGCTCCATAATCGTGTGTCCCGCTGTTGACCTTTAATTGGTGATTTCACATTCGCGGCTAAAATAAACGAGATTCAAAAAAAATAGTTTGCTCAATATTGCAGCATAGTTTCAAACCAGTACGGAGTTTACTCAAAATGTTACAATGGTGTTTACACTGTTTAATATTACTATTACTCCCTAGATGACACTTATAATGATAAAGTTTAACAAACTTATAACGATAATACAGACATAGATTTGTTAGTACAATTTCTCTGCAAATGTCAAATAATGTTATGGAGTAGTTCAACAGCACATATGCTATGGATACAAATTTAAAGCTAAGTATTTAAAGTTAAATAATTAATAATCGTACTAATTCTAATTAAACTTACTTTTTAGGTTCATTGATTGCTTTTTTGTTAAGGTGGGATAGACCTAGTACTCGGGTCTTACTCGAGGTTAATTCTTAGGATGAGGGTAGGTAAGGTTAATACATTGATAGATTTACGTGGTAAGTAAGTAATATGTTAATCATTCATTTACAGGTACTTGGTTGTCCAACATTCTCCCCGACATTGAATCATCCGATTCAATTGGAAGTTTGCATAGTGCATGGATTGCTCGCCGGAATACGCCGGTTTTCGTTTTTACTGATGCTACTCGGATTAACCCATCGTCTCCTGTTAATACTTCAAGTATACGTCCAAGTAACCACTTGTTTGGAGGTAAATTTTTATCGATTACCAATACTACATCATTGATATTGACGTTTACTTTAGCCGCCGTCCATTTCGCTCTAGACTTCATCGATGTTAAATATTCGACGTGCCACCACTGCCATATATGCTGTCGCATCTGTTGGATCATTTCCCATCTGTTTAGCCTGTATATTTTTTCATCTGAATGATCCTTTTCCGGGATTAATATTAATGGATGCCCGATGAGGAAATGGGCCGGCGTTAGAATATCTGGATCTGTATCGTCGGTTGGTAGCGCACAAATAGGCCGTGAATTTAAAATGGCCTCCACCTCTGTCACCAACGTCTGCAGTTCCTCAAGGGTAAGTATCGTTTCGCCAATGACCCGTTTCAGATGATACTTCATCGATTTCACCGACGCCTCCCATAGACCCCCGAAATGAGGCGCATTTGGTGGATTGAAGTGCCAGGTGATGGATTCCCTTGAAAGATAATTATAAATTTTATGAGTGTTTGATTTTATATAGGAGAAAACTTCTCCCAGATATTTATTAGCGCCGATGTAGCTCGATCCACAATCGCTATAAATATCGGTGCATAAGCCGCGTCTGGCCACAAATATTTTAAATGCAGCTATGAAGGCGTTAGTTGTTAGGTCGGTAGTCACTTCTATATGTACTGCTCGAGTACTCGTGCATACAAACAGACAAATATATGCCTTGACTGGCCTCTGTCCTCTGCCTCTTTTGTGGAAAACTTGCATAGGACCAGCGAAATCAGTTCCCACTTGTAAAAAGGCTCGTATGTGTTGAACTCTGCATGTAGGTAAGTTTTCCATTTGTTGTGACAATGGAACTGGGTTCGCTTTAAAGCGTGGCATGCAGTTTCTAATAAAATGTCTTATCTCGTTCCTTGCTCTAATTACCCAATATTTTTGCCTCAATATTGTTAATAAAAGCTGCGGACCCGCGTGGTAATATCGAGCGTGAATGTCTTCAATGATTAGCTTTGATAACCTTGATGCCGGTATGATGATTGGATGCTTCGTAGCGTACAGCGCTTGTGAATGTTGTATTCTTCCTCCGACTCTCATTACACTTTCCTCATCAATGAATGGATTCATGAATCTAAGTAAACTCTTTATTGGCTACTTTTGTTTAATGGCTAAGATCTCTTCCATCAGGCAATTGGATTGACTAGCTTTGCAACACATTTTAATCGCCGCGTCCATTTCTGTCACAGTAATAGGTCCCTTTTGCTTTGCTTTAGCTTTGCGTGAATTTTGTATAAATCTTTGTACGACAGCTACTACATTGGTCAGTTTTCTGAAAGAAGAGAATTTATTTATAAATTTCGATACAAAACAATTGGGTTGGCACTCTGATTGGAGTGTCATGCTGAATTTGGTTCGTTCTTCTTCTTTATTGCCATAATTAAATTGTTGTTGTGGCCAGTTTTCTTGATTATTCTGCAACCACGTTGGTCCACTCCACCACAACTCGTGATTAGTTATTTCCGATGGAAGAATTCCCTGTGATGCGCAATCAGCTGGATTGTCTCGTGTATGAACATGACGCCAACTATCCCGTTTCACTATCTCTAGTATTTGCGACGTCCTATTTCCCACAAATATCTGCCAGCGCAAAGGTACATCCGAGAGCCAATCTAGTACAATAGTAGAGTCGGTCCAACATATTGTCTCTGTTGTCGTAATGGCTAGTATTTCCGTGACCGACTTTACTAATCTTGATAGCAGGTGTGCAGCACAAAATTCTAAACTTGCCACAGAGATTTTCTTTAATGGAGCAACTTTGGATTTAGCTGCCACTAGATAACATTGAAAAGTTGATGCCATAATTGGAAGTCGTAGATATACCACCGTAGCGTATGCTCGCTCGCTTGCATCGCAAAATCCATGAACTTCAATATTATCGCTCGGTGTGCGCAGCCATCTTTACAATTTTACTTCTTCCAATCGGTGTAGTTGCTCTCTGATACTCATCCACTGTTGACTACGGTCAACCATAGTGTCTGAAATAATATTTTAATTTTTATGATTTCCGGCGATAACCACCCCAGTGGATCAAAAATCTGACTGCATTCCGACAATAGCTTTCTTTTTGTTAGAAGTGGAGCTCCCATATTTACTCGATATGAAAACATGTCGATTTTTGGATCCCACCGTAAGCCTAGAACCTTTACCGTAACGCCTTCTTGTGAAAATTCTTTAACACATTCAGCTCTGTCTTCCTCTGGAATTGAGCTTAAAAATTCGTCTGAGTTAGACACCCATTTTCTCAATTTCATGCGTGACTCAGCAAGTATTTTTACTAAACTAATTCGCAATTCTTCCGCTTCCTCTAATGTATGTGCACCCGCCATGAGATCGTCCACATATGTGCAACTGCTTAATGCATTCGCTGCAGCTGTAAAATTAGCTTGGTGTTTGAGTGCTACTTCCTTTAGCACTTTTGTTGCAAGATACGGAGCCGCTGAAGTCCCATACGTTAGCGTTTTAAGTTTAAAATATTTCATTGGCTGTTTGTCACTCGATCTCCACACTATCGCCTGATATTTTAATTGATCGTCTTTCACCAAAATCTGTCGGTACATTTTTTCTACATCCGAACTAATTGCTATCCTGTGTAGACGGAAACGAAGTACGATTGCATACAAAGTTGGCTGTACTTGTGGACCGACTAGTAACAGATCATTCAGCGAAGAACCATTTGAGGTTTTGGCAGACGCATCAAAGACAACTCTAAGCTTCGACGAATCTGGCTTAAAGATTCCATGGTGTGGTAGGTAATTCAAAGTTTCGAATTCGCTGCCCTTGACTTCCTCCATATGCCCTAGCTGGAAATATTCTTGCATGAACTCGTTATATAATCCCTTGAATTTGTCGTCCAGTTGAAATTTTCGCTCCATAGCCCTTTGACGATTCAGCGCTACATTTAAGGATTTACCTTGTTCAATCTTATTGGATTTAAATGGCAATTGTACGACGAATCTGCCTGTTGGAGTGCGGTAACTTGTATCTGAGAAGAGTTGTTCACAACGCTTTTCTTCGTCAGTTAGGTTGCTTATCGTTGGTAAATCCTCAAGTTCCCAAAATCTCTTGATTATTTCGTCTGCTTTGGTTTTTTCTGTAGTTATTTGACTTACACCACTAAAAATTGTATTTAATAAAAACCTGTTGAATACCATAGCAATACATATATAGTAGTACCATCATTCGAAAAAAATCTTTAGAGGGTGAAAATCCAGGTAGCGCGTTAATCGAATTTAAGTTATGCAATAATTTTCTTAATTCGCCTAAATGTTTGGTAGATTAAATACACTTACAGTACACACGGCGTATTTTTGTATACCATTAACCAGTATAGTATTGCTTCACTCTAACTTATTATACTACATATTAACACAGAATATATTTATTTCAACTCGTATTGTTTTACAATTGTCAAGGTCATGTAGAAAATGTGTTTAATATTTTTTGTGATAAACAATAAAACAAATCATGAATACCTTACTTCAATTTTCTTTTTATAAAAAATAGCATAAATAATTTTTTTTCTATGATAGAAATGCAAAAGAATATGAATTGTTCAATCAAATAAATCCATTATTGGAAAGGAGATATGAACGATAGGATATATACATATGTATATTAATATATTGAGTACATACTTAGCTGTGTATTATTATTGTTTATTTTAAATACATCTGTTCTCACAAACACAAACGAATAAAGATTAAAAATGAAAACGATGTAGAAATCTATATAGAACAACTAAATACAATTTTTTAAAACGATGCCGTCGATTGCACTGTTACAGTATGGTAATTTATAATTGAAAATATGAACGTGTAATTTTCTTATATATGCATACATTAAGAACAATGTATTGTTATGGAAAGGCAGATTATCTATTTATCCAAATCTGTGTGAAAGTTCAGGGACATTGAACCCAATATTTGTTTCAAAATTAAAATAAAATTTATTAATTCGATTTTATCATAAAAAATATTACGTAAGAGAAGTACGTAAAAATAGGAAAATTGTCACTTGGACATACTACAATAGTATGTCGTTTTTCATTATTGTCTTTCAATCAACTATTTATTAAGGGATTGTTCCTCATTGGAATAGAAAAAACGAGGATGTCATTATAAAGATTATAATTTCAACCAAAGCATGTCTGACTTGATCTGTTTTGTCACAGAATCCAATGAGAGTCATGTGGTGTTTACAGTGTGCAAATCTAGAGCGTATAATTATCATCTAATTATGAGCATTTAAGGTTCGCTAACAAAACTTAAATTCATTTTTCTGTTAATCTAATCTGTTAATCTCTAATAAATTTCATTGTTTAAATTGGGGGCTGAATTAATCCATCTCAAATGAATTACATATCCCTTTTGTGTTTTACTAACAGAATTGTGCGGGTAGGGCTAAAGTACCATGTATATGTAGTTTTGTATGTTTTTTGAACAAATTTACACATTTGTGAATTCCTTTTTAACTTATTTTCCGTCCGAAAAAACACTATATCTATACACACAGTTGTGTTGGTTTTACTTCAAATCAAGCGAAATTTTTAATGAACAACGCCGTTACATACGTTAATTTTTTACTCACACATTTGTGTGGGTTGGACTAAAATTGAGAAGATTTTTTATTTTTCTTAGTTGAAAAAGGGATATGAGGAAGTATATAAGATATTTGTTATAAATTCAATATACAAGTGAATAGCTTACGAGTTTAGGTTGCCGCTCACTATTTTGTAATTAAGACTATTTTTAAATAGTAGTTAAGCTAGAGATTGGTCAGCATTGTCTGAAAGAAAACGTTTCAGTTCTTTATGGCAGGATAAATAATGGCTTACTTTTAAGTTCCGTCTTTATTCGAACGCTAATTTTGAATTGTTTAGTTTGATGTACCATACAAATTATTTTTTTTAAATAAAAAATGCGTTGTGTATTTTATTTTGAATAAAAAAAATCAGTTTTTATTTTCCTCTAAATTGTAAAATTTTATTTTTATGTCTTAATTTAATTAATTAACCTTAATTTGTATTTAGTCTTACACCGTTTTAATACTTAATTACCTTTCCGAAACGACTATTTATTTGTGGAGACTTTAAACAGCTTTCACAATAAAACAATTTTTATTTTGCCTTAGAAGTTTGTTTGAAAATCAAACTTTAGAAAAAAATTTACTTTAGAGAAAAAATTGTCTATTGTGAAAGCTCTGTTAAGGTGATGATACATGTACAGATTTTCCCTTTAAGGCATAAAAATTATGCGCGCTTGTTGGTTAAAAGTCAGCCATCTTGAATCGCTTTGAATCAATTCGGATGATTTTGCATACTCATGAACGATGGCTACTAATAAGACAATAAGGCCTGTTTCAGCTGAACTAAGACAAGCGAACTGACCTATGTTCATCGTTCTTGGTTGTATATAAAAAACTTTTATAAGCCCCGTTTCCCACTTGAGCTAAGTATTTTGACTGATATGAGCTATGTTTTCATTTAACAGCTTCACGTTTTGATTTCTTTCCAAAGTCAAATAACAGAAATATTGTAGATAAATCTCAGAGTCTACCCAATCTGTAAAGCAACGTATTTAAATTTTTATTTTCACCTTGGAGATACGAGGGTATATCAAAAAGTCTTGCAATATCATATGAAAAAAAAGAGTGAGTGAGACATCAATATATTTTTCAAAACCATTTTTTGTCGCGATGAAACTTCTAGAAGAACATTTCGATGTAAATTTTACAGTTCGTTTGTTTTTGTCAATTTAGTAACACGTGTTTTGAATTTTTCTTAAAATGAATGAAATTGAATATCGCGCCCTTATTAAATTTTTCTATAAAGATGGACGAAATGCAATTTATATATTCAACTATATATCAAAAGTTTACGGCGAATCTGCACCATCATATGCCACAGTAACAAGGTGGGTAAAATTATTCAAAAGTGGCCGGGAGTCATTTGAAGACGACAACCGCTCGGATCGGCCAGCAGATGCTATTAGCCATGAAAACGTAATTTTGGCCGAATCTATTGTATTGGAGGACCGGCGTATTTCTGTTCCGCGGTTAGCGTGGAGACTTTCTCTTTCATACGGTACCACATATACTATATTACATGACCACCTTCACATGTCGAAAGTAAGTGCGCGATGGGTTCCCCGTTTGTTGAATGCAGAAGAACAAAAAAAAAATGCGTGTTCAAACTTCAAAGGCGATTTTAGATATGTACAAAGAAAATTTCTTGGATAACATAATAACAGGCGATAAAACATGGCTTTATCATTGGGATCCGGAATCCAAACAAGAATCGATGCAATGGATTAAACGTAGTGAACCACCACCAAAGAAATTCAAAACTCAACCGTCTGCTGGTAAGGTTGTGGCAACAGTTTTTTGGGATGCTGAAGGAATTTTGATAATCGATTATATTGCACCGAAAACCACAATCACAGGCATATATTACGCAGAAGTTTTGCGAAAATTGAAAAAAGCGATCCGGGAAAAACCGCCAAGGAAAGTTATTAAAAAAATCTTGCTTCTTCACGACAATGCACCAGTGTACAAGGCTAATATTGCTCAAGCTGCATTAAAGGGCTGCGGCTTCGTGGAAATTCCGAATCCACCGTACAGTCCAGACTTGGCACCCAGTGACTACTTTCTGTTTCCCAATTTGAAAAAAAAAAACACTAAGGGGCCGGAAATTTTCCAGTGACTATGAGGTAGAGTCTGTTGTAAATGAATATTTTATGGAGCAAAAGAAATCTTTTTTTTAGAGGGTTTAGGCAAGTTAATTGATCGATGTGACAAATGTATAAACCTTAAAGGAGATTATGTCGAAAAATAAAAATACTGCTGTCTCACTCACTCTTTTTTTTTCATATAAAATTGCAAGACTTTTTGATTTGCCCTCGTAATTAATCAGCTCACAATCAGCTATGTTTCTATCCCACAGCTTTAAATAAAGAATTTAAATAAATCGGGACGTACGAGTGTGTTGAGTTAAGCTTCGCTAATTCGGTTTCACTTATTTAGGCTTTGCAAAGTAAATCGAAAGCTGTGATCTCAAAACATGCTCACTTTGCTAAAAGAACATAGCTTAAGTGTGCAAGGGGCCTTAGCGAGAAACGCAGCTATTAGCATAGTTTGGCAACCACAGCTCATTCCACTGCACATTTCAGTTAATTACATCGCTCTCACATACATTTCAATTCAAGTAAAATGCTATATGTCTGCCAAAATATTATTAGAATCACATAGTCACATAGGCGATTATGTACACAATAATAGCAATGTATGTGTGAACGATATAGCTGACTTTTGCAATCCAAAGACAACGCGAGCTAAGTTAGTTTCAATGCTCAAAACAGAAAAACATAGCTCGCATAGCTTAGCTCAAGCGTGCATCGTTTCATTAAAACTCTTTATTTTCAACCAAGAGCGATGAACTTAGCTGACATCGCTTAGCTTAGCTTAGCTCAAATATGCAACGGGCCTAATGGAACGATGCACATTTGAGCTAAACTATGCGAGCTATGTTTTTCTGTTTTGAGCGATACAAACTAACTTAGCTCGGGTTGTCTTTGAATTACAAAAGTCAGCTATATTGCTCACATTGCTATTATTATGTGTACTTATAAAATATTGAAATTTGGATGACATTTGAGTATTGTTGTGTTTGGTATTGTGGATCAAATTCAAAAAAGTGGTTGAATTCTTAAATAATATAATAAAATTAGTTAATTAATTTTTGACAGACATAGGATTTTACTTGTATTGAAATGTATGCGTGAGAGATATAATTAGCTCAAATGTGCAGCGGAATGAGCTGTGCGAGCTAAACTATGCTAATAGAAACTACGTTTCTAGCTTAGCTTAGCTGAAATGTGCAACGGGCGTTAGAATGAAATAAGTAGCCGTTTTGAACAGAACCAAAGAGCTAAATAAAAATTAAGGTTAATTAAATGGGAGCATTATTTTCATAAAAGCTCCCATTTAATTAACCTTAATTAGGTTAATTAAATGGGATTTCAGTTGGGCTCTTGAAAGTTCTTGTTGCTACAATAGCTTAAATTGTAGTAATTTATTTTATCTTAAAAAACAAATTAATCTCTCATAAGATAAAACAATAATATTTTTATCTAAATTGTATTTTAAATAGGAAAGCAATCGCCAATGGTAGTTTTTAACTTGCTTATTAGAGTTTTAATCTCTTTACAATTTTCATAATACCCTTCTAAGACCCTTCTAAGTCACATAAAAATAAAATTAAAATTTAACCCATACAAAAATTTTAAAACATATACTAGTTTTTTTATACTGAATAATACAATTTTTTATCCTTATCTGGCAAATTAAAACCTTTCTTTAATAAATGCTTGTAACATGAAGGTGATTTAAAATCAAATTCCAAATACATTTTTTGTTCAACTTGGGTCCAAGATAATTTTAATTTATGAAATATTTGTGCAAGTACAAAATGTGTTTACTTGTGGTCGATCGTCAAGTGTATTATCAATTAATATTTTTATTGTGTTTTCTTCTGTTTGCATTTTACTTTTCTGAGGGGTATTTAATATAAACCTGAGAATTTTGTTTAAAGGTTGAACGGGTTCTTTATTTTCGTCTTCAATTTGATGTTGCGGACTAGGAAATTGAGATGGTGAGTTGGGACATTCATGAGGAATTTGTGGAACTTGATAATTCTTTTAATAAGTTCTTGGAGGCTCTTTTTCATATCTCAATGTTATAGGTGGGAAATCAGGTGTTTTCAATATTCTTGTTGTTTGACTCTCTTTTTTTTAAAAAAAAGAAAATTTTTTTTTATTTAAAAGAAAATCGAATTTTAATAAACGTTTGCATCGTGCATCTATGTCATTGACCTTACACTTACAAACAAGATTATTAATTGGCTGGGGAAAGACAGTTTTTTAAATATTTTTTGTTCTAAAACTACTTATTTTGAAATCATTATAATTAAAGTTCTTCATAATAGTTATGCGTTTGGAAGTAACTTTATTCTTGTCGAACACACGACGATGGTCATGCAGCACCGTAAAAAATGTTCTGGTGGATTTACAGTCATTTTTATTTAAGCAGTTTTTGTAAGCACACACCATTTTATCACGCAAATTCACAAAAGTTTTAATACACAAATTTTCAAAATGAACTTTTTATAACGTTTAAAAATAAAAAAACACAAAGCTACATGCGTTACGATTAGACGACAAGCAATAAAATTTTAAACGAACAAATTTACGAAATTAACTTGCAAACAATTTTTAAATCTTTGTAGTGTGTAGATGTATGATTTCCTTTTACATATATTGAATTGCTGAGTGTGTGCGTGTAAATAAGTATGTATATCATCGGTGGTCTATCTATATCTTAGATTATACTAAGATAAGATAATCTAAGATCTATATAGTTACGAAACGAAAACCAAATAATGTGTATGTACAAAATCATTTAAAATAATCTTTAATTGGATTTAAATGTAGATCGTTTTTATGGACAATCTTCAATTATTTTAGCTTTTTATAATTTTCAACGAATATTTTAACGTTCAAAATTATTTGTCTATAATTTAGAAAACATTGTTGCAATTCAAAACAAAACCAACTTAGTTGCGATCGGTATTTTCTCTCCATCATCTTTGTTACATTTTCTATTTACTTTTGAGCGTAAAAACTGTTTTGACTTATAATGAGAGCGTCATTATATGAGTAATACAATGCGATTCATTACTATTTATGATAAGAAAAAAATTTAGTTCCCATTTCTGTTTGTTTTCATATAAAATTATTATTTTTATTACTATTTTATTTGTTAATTATGTATTTGTTAATTATTATTATATATGTTATTTTATTTGTCAATTTGATATGAAAAGAAACAGAAATGGGAACTAAATTTTTTTCGTATCATAAATAGTAATGAATCGCATTGTAAGTATATGTATAGAATTTTTTTTTTGTGTTCTGCATGTTGCATTATAAAATATTCTAGCTACATTTAGGAGAAGGTTGTGCTATTTAGGCGGATAGGTAATTGCAGAAATTCTTTAAAAAGTTTAAAACGATACCAGTAGTGGTATCTAACATTTCACTCACGAACCTACCATTACATTACTATATAATGATTATACAATGTGAATACTTAGAATGATATCAGTTTCTTGAGAACAATTATAGTTTTATTTATTTAATTATAGTTTTAATTGTAGTTTAATTATAGTTTGGATCAGCTAGCAATAGGTTGTGATTCGTAAATGTAGAGTCAAATGATTGGACAGGCAGCTTTGAGCATAATTTGGATATAACTAGCGCTTCCACCTGAATATGGTTTTGATTGTTGATCTGGGATGTTAGATTGACCGTGACACCACATCCTTTTGCAACCTGATTGACCGACCCACCAATGCCCGAAACAATTGTTTGATTCCGCCGTCTCATAACCGAAGTTTTCTGCAAAGTTTTTCCGTTGTGAGACTAGACATTGAACCAGAATCTAATAGAACTCTACATTCATGTTCCTGCCCGCGATTATCGATTACTGTTGCAAGTGCTGTTGGTAGCACGTTATTCGTCGATACCTGTGCATGTGCAGTTGTAGTTTGAGCCTCCTCCGTTGCTGGTTTGCTATCTTGTTCATTTGATTCGGATAGATGGAGAAGCGTATGATGTTTTTTGCCACAATCTCGACATCTTTGTTTCGACAGGCATCTAAACACGGGATGGTTGACTTGTAAACAATTAAAGCAACGATTATCGGCCTTGATGCATTGTCTGCGATTTGTGACAGAGTACTTCAGAAATTTTTCACAAAATTGCAGCGAATGGTCGAGACCGCACAAAGGGCAGGTATCGTTCTCAGCTGTTACAAAAACTTTAGATGTTCTTTGGTTTGTTGAACGTTTGTTGGTTGGTGATTTTAGAGATTCTAAGGCATCAGATCGATTCAATAAAAATTTGAAGAATGTGTCTAATGTTGGTAACTCGTCCTCACACGAAATCTGTGCCCACAATGCCAGAGTTTCTGCATCTAACTTTTCTTCGAGGATGAACAATAACCAAACATCTCGTGATTCTGCTTCCTTTCCTAGTGCCTTCAAACCTCTGGTTATTTCGTCAGATATATCGAGCAACTTACGGACGTTAACTGCATTTGGCTGATGAATGGTTGGTTGGTTTATGAATTTTCGTATAAATTCCTTTATGGTATGCGATCATACCTATCGCACAATTTTCGGAAGGCCTCAAAATAATTGATTTCGGTGATGGAAATGTGCTTCAACAAATTGTATGCATCACCCTTTAAGAAACCCTTAAGGTACTGCAGCTTCTGCGCTGGCGACAAATTGATGTTTTCATGAATCGTTTTTACGTACAAATCGTAAAACGATTGCCATTCGGTATATTGTCCTGAAAACGTTGTATATTAATTTTGGGAAGCTTAATGTCTATTGGTTGGCACATGGTGGCGTTCATGCTGGAGTTGGCTGCACTCTGAGACTCATCTGGATACTGCGCATTATATTCTCGTATGTATCGATTTAACCGCGATTCCACAACAGAATATAGTTCAGTGAAATCGATCATACTCTCTCGTGATCTGGCTCTATCTCAAAAATTGAAGTCTCATTTTCCTCGAATTGCTTTAATAGTACCTTAGCACGTGCTAACTTGGATTGAAATCCATCAATATCTAACTTATCAGCTGGAGCTTGCACGTAATTATATAGCTTGGTCATTTGACCTTTAATTGAACCACGCGTACTCTTCAGAGATTTTAATTTTACTTCTGGCTCCATGTTTAGCACTTCACAAATTACACTTATTAATATTTTCACTCACTTTTATCACTTTAATTCGTTTTAATTTTGTTTAGTCTTAAGCGTACGCGGCTTTTATTGTTTGCGACAACGAATTTACGATTTCTTACGAAAATGTCTACCTCTATGCTTTACAAACGACACGGACGCACTTGAAAATGAGGGAAGTATTGTTTATCAGAAATGGGCGAATTAAGTCTTATACTATATTGCATTTCCAAAAACAAAATTAATTTCATTCTTTTTCTTTTCAAATAAAACATATATAATTTATTATCTTTCTTTTATCATTTTAGATTATTGACATTAAAGCAGTTGATTTATAAATTGAATACTTAGCTGAATATGGCACAGCACCTCTACCGGAGATCCGGCTCGAAGGACCATGAAGTTTACTAGATGATAAAAGATAGTTTCCACGACTTAAACAAATGATTATCCAATTGTCCAGAACCATCGACTGTTGTTGAACACAATTTGCATATAAAATAAAACTTTATTTCCACAACTAAATTTATAATTTTTTATTTATATTGTTACGATTTTGCCTTGTCAATCAAGGTTCGAATCACTGGATTGTGAATAAATACACTGCTTCAATTTTAACTCACACAATTTTATTTACACAACACAATTTATTATACAACACAATTTTCACAATTAATTATTATAATTATAACACACTTTTTAATTATCACTTTAATAATCGCTTTAATAATCACTTTAATAATCTTTCTATTTAACCTTCACTGTATCACGTTTAAAATAATACTCAGCATTCCACGTCAACGCGCGCCTTTATATACCAAAATATTTGTTTCTAGAATAATCCTAAATGCGCAGCAAATATGTTAGTATAGAAATACGCCTAAATGTTGAGTATAAATTATAAATGTAGTTGAACAATAAATATGAAATTAACTTATTCTATTCTACTCTAGGTGTCACCGTAACACTACCCCCCACATAAGCCTGTTCGTCCCGAACAGGATCCAGATCACCTCCTCTGTAGAGCGCCAAGCGCTCCAAATGCACCACCTTTGGTTTACCTTTCCGTCCTTTCTGTATGCGATAAACCACGTCGTTCAACCTTTTAATGACTGTGTAAGGTCCTTCCCATGTGGGTTGCAACTTCGGTGATAATCCCTTGTGCCGTTGCGGGTTGTGAAGCCATACCAATTGCCCTTCCTCGAAGCCTTGATTATTTGCTCGTATGTCATATCGAGCTTTCATTCGATCACTTGATATTCGAATTTTCTCCCGTACAAATTGATGTATTTCATTGAGTTCCTCTTTCATCCGGTCGACGTCATCCTGTCCGCATAGAGCTGCTGATGGAACAGCTCCAAACTTTAAAACTCCCGGTAATCGCAGGTTGTTCCCAAATATGGTTTTAGCTGGTGTCACTCCTGTTGTATCATGTACCGCTGATCGGTAGGCCATCAAGAACATTGGTATATGTTGATCCCAGTTACGTTGGTTCCTTTCCACAACCTTTGCTAGATATTCCTCCAATGTGCCATTGAATCTTTCCACCATACCGTCCGACTGTGGGTGTAAAGGCGTTGTTCTCGTTTTATTGATTCCAAGCATCTGACATATCTCCTGAAATACCACCGATTCGAAATTCCTTCCTTGATCCGTGTGGATTTCCATAGGTACACCAAATCTGCTAATCCAATTGTTAACCACGGCATCAGCTATTGTTGTTGTTTCCTGATTGGGTATGGGGTACACCTCCGGCCATTTGCTGAAATAATCCATTATTACTAGCACATATTTATTTCCGCTCTCGGTGGTCGGAAATGGCCCCGCCACATCCATTGCAATTCTCTCAAATGGTGCCCCGACATTATATTGTTTCATGGTCCCACGGCTTTTTCGTGCTGGTCCCTTTACTGCCGCACATTGGTCACATCTTCGACACCATTCTACTACTGACTGTCTACATCCGGACCAGTAGAAACGTTGTCGAATTTTGGCCAATGTTTTATTAATCCCTAGGTGACCTCCACTTGCTCCTCCATGATACTCCTTGAGGATTTCCGCTATCCGATCTTTTGGCACCACTACCAACAATTGTTTTACTTTACCATCCGTGCTTTCCCACTTTCGTTTTAAACAACCATTTTCTATGTGGAGGCTATCCCATTGAGCCCAATAAGCTTTTACAATGGGAGTTTTGTCAGCTATCTCACTCCATGTGGGCCGGTGTTCCTTTTCCTTATGTTTCATGATGAATGATAGGTCAGCATCCCGCAATTGCTCCCTCCTGATCACCCCATCAGTCCATTCCTCATCAGATAGCACTTGCATAAGCCGAATATCGATGATGTTTTCCTTACCCTCCACACGCCCACAATGCTTGCATTCTACGGGACATGGCCTTCTTGATAATGCGTCGGCGTTTCCATGTGCACTTCCCTTCCGATGTTCAATTTGGAAATCGTAGCTTTGCAAACGTTCGATCCAACGTGCTACTTGTCCCTCTGGATTTTTGAATTGTAACAACCAGCGCAAAGCTCCATGATCCGTCCGTAGAAGAAATTTTTGACCATAAAGGTACTTATGGAAGTGCTTAACACATTCCACTATAGCCAACAACTCTTTCCGTGTTACACAATAATTCCGTTCCGGTTTTGATAACATCTTGGAGTAATATGCAATAACTCGCTCCTTACCATTTGTTGCCTGTGATAATACTCCTCCTATACCATCATTGCTTGCATCGGTGTCCAAAATGAATTTAACGTTGGGTATAGGGTATGCGAGGATTGGTGCTTCGCATAATCGTCGTCTTAGTTCCACAAATGCCTCTTCTTGATCATCCTTCCATTCGAATGCCTTGTTCTTCCTGGTTAACTCGTGTAAACTCTTTGCGATACTGGCGAATCCTGGCACGAACCGTCTACAATAGGTGCACAATCCAAGGAAGCTCCGTAATTCATGTAAGTTTTTAGGTCGTGGCCATTCCTTCACTGCTGCGATCTTGTCTTCATCGGTATGGATTCCATTGGTTGTCACCTTATGACCCAAATATTTTACTTCCGTTCTAAATAGTTTGCATTTCTTTGGGCTTAGCTTCAATCCGGCGGCTTGTATCCGATCCAAAACCTCTGCCAAATTCCTTAAATGCTCGTCGAAATCCTTGCCCATAACGATGATGTCGTCCAAATATACGAGGCACGTCCTCCAATGTAATCCCTTTAGCACGCGCTCCATTAGCCGTTCAAAAGTCGCAGGAGCGTTACATAATCCGAATGGCATAACGTTAAATTGCCATAATCCGTTACCCACACTGAATGCCGTTTTCTCGCGATCTTCCTCCTGGACTTCCACTTGCCAATAGCCGCTTTGCAGATCTAATGTCGAAAATATTCGAGCGATCTTGTCTTCATCGGTATGGATTCCATTGGTTGTCACCTTATGACCCAAATATTTTACTTCCGTTCTAAATAGTTTGCATTTCTTTGGGCTTAGCTTCAATCCGGCGGCTTGTATCCGATCCAAAACCTCTGCCAAATTCCTTAAATGCTCGTCGAAATCCTTGCCCATAACGATGATGTCGTCCAAATATACGAGGCACGTCCTCCAATGTAATCCCTTTAGCACGAGCTCCATTAGCCGTTCAAAAGTCGCAGGAGCGTTACATAATCCGAATGGCATAACGTTAAATTGCCATAATCCGTTACCCACACTGAATGCCGTTTTCTCGCGATCTTCCTCCTGGACTTCCACTTGCCAATAGCCGCTTTGCAGATCTAATGTCGAAAATATTCGAGCACCCGATAATGTGTCTAACGTGTCATCGATCCTTGGCAATGGGTAACTATCCTTTTTCGTCACAGCATTTAATTTTCGATAATCCACGCAGAATCTCATGCTACCATCCTTTTTCTCGACTAACACCACTGGTGAACTCCATGGACTGCTTGATGTTTCGATTACCCCTGCTGCTTGCATATCTTTTACCATTCGATCCACTTCTCCTTGCTTTGCCAATGGTAATCTTCTGGGTGGTTGGCGAATCGGCATTTCTGCTCCTGTATCTATTCGATGTTTAACCATTGTGGTTCTCCCATTATTGTCCGATGTACTGCAGAATATTGGCATGTACCGCTCGAGCAATTGTTTTGCCAAATTTTTCTGTTCCATGGTAAGATCTTCGGTCCATTTCTCCATAAGTTGATCGATAATCTCTTTCTGCACTTGCGAGTTAGCCGTCTTAATCGGATTTTTCTGCTCGCACTTCACTATCGCCGATATTTCTTCACATTTTCCGATTATTGTCCCTTTCTTGATGGTTTTCGTCTTATCCGAGAGATTTAGAGTCCTAATTGGTGCTCTATTATCGCAGTCTGGTTTCACTAAAACTTTCCCGATCATAATTTCTCTGGCTCCGCTCTCCGCTTCATTGGCTTCCACAACCCACAACCTGGGTGACCCAGAACCTCCTTTCAATCTTGCCCATACTATTGTTTCCGAGTTCGGTGGCAGCTTCTCCCGATGATCCATTATAATTTGCCTGGTCGTTTCTCCTATAGCGCTAACGTGAAGTGGCAACTCGATATTATCGTAGGTTAAAACACCCCGTCCAACATCCACCACGAAGCCATTCGTTCTCATGAAGTCCATTCCCAAGATGACTTCGTCTACAATATTTGCAACCAGCACCTCGTGTTGAAAGTGATTTCGTCCAATCTTTATTTTTACGACCTTTTTCCGTTTTATTGCTGAATTTTATCCAGTCGCCGTTCGTAATTTCATGCCATTAGCTGGTTCCATAATTCCATCGATAATATCCTCACGAACAATCGTATGTGTTGCTCCCGTATCCAGCGTGATCATGCATTTCTTCCCATCAATATCGGCTTCAATTGTTAAGCTGTCACCGCTCCTTGCTATTCTCGAAACATGGATGGAGGTTGTGGGGCAATCGGTTATGGGAGTCAGCTTCTGCCCCTGCAAACTGACTCTTTTTAGTTTAACGACTCCGCTGCCGCCTGATCCTCCTTTCTGGATTCTATCTGCTCCTCGTTTGATCTACGCTTCATAGGAGATGGCGACCTTGCTCGTTTCTTCTTAATCTCCCAACAGTCCCGTGAGATGTGACCCATTCTATCACATACCCAGCATTTAATCCTGCCACTTCCATCTCTGAACCTTGGCGTAACCCGCGCGGTGTCTATTCTGGAATCAATCTCCACTCGACGAATTTTCATTGCTGGTTTGATGATGGTTTGCGCAGTTTCGTTTGTTAACGCACAAGCGATGGTTTCCGTGAAAGTTGCCTTAGGTGACAACATCACCGCTCTGCGCGTCTCAGGATCTCGAATACCGTCAATGAATGCATCTATTTTAATTCGCTCCATGTAATCGGCCGACATATTTGAATGGGCTAAATGCGCGAGCCGCTCAATTGCCGATGAAAACTCCTGTAGCGATTCTCCTCCTTTTTGGTATCGACCCTTCAATTCCATGCGATAGATTTCTCGTTTGTGGTCACTTCCGTATTTTCGATCTAACGCCTTCATAATTCCCATGTAAACGTTCCGTTCCTGCTCGGGAATGATTTGTAGTGTTTCTGCCGCTTCGCCTTTAAGAGCCACAATTAACGATCCAACACATTGTTCTTCAGTCCATTGATTTTGCTTAATGGCCGTTTCGAATTGGAACTTAAAAATACTGAAGGATGTTGTTCCATCAAATGTTGGTGGTTTTATCTTAACTGCATTAACCGTCTGGATCACTTGATGTGTCGTTCCATTTGCCTTGACATCTTGGAAATCCTTCTCGAGACGTTGAAACTCCCCTTTAACATTTTGAATTTCTGCGTGTACTTCTGTTTGCAGTTTTTCCACTTTACCGTGTAGTGTAGATGATAACTCCAGAAACCTCTTGTCTATTTTCTTTTGGCCTACTTCTATTTGGTTTTTAATGTCCGCTCCTTGTTGCTCCATTTGTACCATCTTCTGTTTCATTTCCTGGTTCAATTGTTTAACGTCCGCTCCTTGTTGCTCCATTTGTACCATCTTCTGTTTCATTTCCTGGTTCAATTGTTTAATGTCCGCTCCTTGTTGCTCCATCTGCTGTTTCATTTGATGTTTAATATCCGCCCCTTGTTGCTTCAACTGTTGTCCCATCATATTCATAGCAGCCATCAACTGCGAAAAATCGAAACTTCCAGATGGGTTTTGTGCTGTTTCGACCACCGTTTGTACGTCCTTTTGTTTCTTATCCATACTGATCTCATCCGTTTTTTCCTCCTCGAAATCATACACGTCTGGATCTAAACCTTCCTTCTCCATGGCCTCACGTAGTCGCTCCACCAAACTAGCTTTTGTGCCTTCACTGGCCAAACCTCGCCGTGTCAGTTGCTCCTTTAATTGCGCAAGCTTTAATCCGTAGAGAATCATTTTCCTTATTATTCACAATCCCACCGCTGTCACCAATTGTTACGATTTTGCCTTGTCAATCAAGGTTCGAATCACTGGATTGTGAATAAATACACTGCTTCAAATTTTAACTCACACAATTTATTTACACAACACAATTTAGTATACAACACGAAATTCACAATTAATTATTACACTTATAATACACTTTTTAATTATCACTTTAATAATCGCTTTAATAATCACTTTAATAATCTTTCTATTTAACCTTCACTGTATCACGTTTAAAATAATACTCAGCAATACACGTCAACGCGCGCCTTTATATACCAAAATATTTGTTTCTAGAATAATCCTAAATGCGCAGCAAATATGTTAGTATAGAAATACGCCTAAATGTTGAGTATAAATTATACACGTAATTGAACAATTAATGAAATTAACTTATTCTATTCTAATCTAGGTGTCACCGTAACACTACCCCCCACCTAAGCCTGTTCGTCCCGAACAGGATCCAGATCACCTCCTCTGTAGAGCGCCAAACGCTCTAAATGCACCACCTTTGGTTTACCTTTCCGTCCTTTCTGTATGCGATAAACCACGTCGTTCAACCTTTTAATGACAGTGTAAGGTCCTTCCCATGTGGGTTGCAACTTCGGTGATAATCCCTTGTGCCGTTGCGGGTTGTGAAGCCATACCAATTGCCCTTCCTCGAAGCCTTGATTATTTGCTCGTATGTCATATCGAGCTTTCATTCGATCACTTGATATTCGAATTTTCTCCCGTACAAATTGATGTATTTCATTAAGTTCTTCTTTCATTCGGTCGACGTAATCCTGTCCGCATAGAGCTGCTGATGGAACAGCCCCAAATTTTAAATCTCCTGGTAATCGCAGATTGTTCCCAAATATGGTTTTAGCTGGTGTCACTCCTGTTGTGTCATGTACCGCTGATCGGTAGGCCATCAGGAACATTGGTATATGTCGATCCCAGTTGCGTTGGTTCCTTTCCACAGCTTTTGCTAGATATTCCTCCAATGTACCATTGAATCTTTCCACCATACCGTCCGATTGTGGGTGTAAAGGCGTCGTCCTTGTTTTATTGATTCCAAGCATCTGACATATCTCCTGAAATACCACCGATTCGAAATTCCTTCCTTGATCCGTGTGAATTTCCATCGGTACACCAAATCTGCTAATCCAATTGTTAACCACGGCATCAGCTATTGTTGTTGTCTCCTGATTGGGTATGGGGTACACTTCCGGCCATTTGCTGAAATAATCCATTATTACTAGCACATATTTATTTCCGCTCTCGGTGGTCGGAAATGGCCCCGCCACGTCCATTGCAATTCTCTCAAATGGTGCCCCGACATTATATTGTTTCATGGTTCCACGGCTTTTTCGTGCTGGTCCCTTCACTGCCGCACATTGGTCACATCTTCGACACCATTCTACTACTGACTGTCTACATCCGGACCAGTAGAAACGTTGGCGAATTTTGGCTAATGTTTTATTAATCCCTAAGTGACCTCCACTTGCTCCTCCGTGATACTCCTTGAGGATTTCCGCTATCCGATCTTTTGGCACCACTACCAACAATTGTTTTACTTTACCATCCGTGCTTTCCCACTTTCGTTTTAAACATCCATTTTCTATGTGGAGGCTATCCCATTGAGCCCAATATGCTTTTACAATGGGAGTTTTGTCAGCTATCTCACTCCATGTGGGCCGGTGTTCCTTTTCCTTATGTTTCATGATGAATGATAGGTCAGCATCCCGTAATTGCTCCTTCTTGATCATTTCATCAGTCCATTCCTCATCAGGTAGCACTTGCATAAGCCGAATATCGATGATGTTTTCCTTACCCTCCACACGCCCACAATGCTTGCATTCCACGGGACATGGCCTTCTTGATAATGCGTCGGCATTTCCATGTGCGGTTCCCTTCCGATGTTCAATTTCGAAATCGTAGCTTTGCAAACGTTCGATCCAACGTGCTACTTGTCCCTCTGGATTTTTGAATTGTAACAACCAGCGCAAAGCTCCATGATCCGTCCGTAGAAGAAATTTTTGGCCATAGAGGTACTTATGGAAGTGCTTAACACATTCCACTATAGCCAACAACTCTTTCCGTGTTACACAATAATTCCGTTCCGGTTTTGATAACATCTTGGAGTAATATGCAATAACTCGCTCCTCACCATTTGTTGCCTGTGATAATACTCCTCCTATACCATCATTACTTGCATCGGTGTCCAAAATGAATTTAACGTTGGGTATAGGGTATGCGAGGATTGGTGCTTCGCATAATCGTCGTCTTAGTTCCACAAATGCCCCTTCTTGATCATCCTTCCATTCGAATGCCTTGTTCTTCCTGGTTAACTCGTGAGTCGTGACCCATTCTATTACATACCCAGCATTTAATCCTGCTACTTCCATATCTGAACCTTGGTATAGCCCGATCGGTGTCCATTCTGGAATCAATATCCACTCGGCGAACTTCCATTGCTGGTTTGACGATGGCCTGAACAGTTTCATTTGTTAGCGCACAAGCGATGGTTTCCGTAAAAGTTGCCTTAGGTGACAACATCACCGCTCTGCGCGTCTCAGGATATCGAATACCGTCAATGAATGCATCCATTTTAATTCGCTCCATGTAATCGGCCGACATATTTGAATGTACTAAATGCGCGAGCCGCTCAATTGCCGATGAAAATTCCTGAAGCGATTCTCCTGCTCTTTGGTATCGACCCTTCAATTCCATGCGATAGATTTCTCGTTTGTGGTCACTTCCGTATTTTCGATCTAACGCCTTCATAATTCCCATGTAAACGTTCCGTTCCTGCTCAGGAATGATTTGTAGTGTTTCTGCCGCTTCGCCTTTAAGAGCCACAATTAACGCTGCAACACATTGTTCTTCAGTCTACTGATTTTGCTTAATCGCCGTTTCGAACTGGAACTTAAAAATACTGAAGGATGTTGTTCCATCAAATGTTGGTGGTTTTATCTTAACTGCATTAACCGTCTGGATCACTTGCTGTGTCGTTCCAATCGCCTTGACATCTTTGAGCTCCTTCTCGAGACGTTTAAAATCTTGTTCAACCGATTCAAATTTTTGTTGAACCGTCCCTTTAACATTCTGAATTTCTGCGTGTACTTCTGTTTGCAGTTTTTTCACTTTACCGTGTAGTGTAGAAGATAACTCCAAAAACCTCTCGTCTATTTTCTTTTGGCCATCTTCTATTTGGTTTTTAATGTCCGCCCCTTGTTGCTCCATCTGCTGTTTCATGTCCTGGTTCGACAATTTCATTTGATGTTTAATGTCCGCTCCTTGTTGTTCCATCTGTTGTTTCATTTGATGTTTAATGTCCGCCCCTTGTTGCTCCACTTGTAACATCTGTTGTCCCATCATTTGATTCATAGCAGCCATCAACTGTGAAAAATCGAAACTTCCAGATGGGTTTTGTGTTGTTTCGACCACCGTTTGTACGCCCTTTTGTTTCTTATCCATACTGATCTCATCCGTTTTTTCCTCCTCGAAATCATACACGTCTGGATCTAAACCTTCCTTCTCCATGGCCTCACGTAGTCGCTCCACCAAACTAGCTTTTGTGCCTTCACTGGCCAAACCTCGCCGTGTCAGTTGCTCCTTTAATTGCGCAAGCTTTAATCCGTAGAGAATCATTTTCCTTATTATTCACAATCCCACCGCTGTCACCAATTGTTACGATTTTGCCTTGTCAATCAAGGTTCGAATCACTGGATTGTGAATAAATACCCTGCTTCAAATTTTAACTCACACAATTTATTTACACAACACAATTTAGTATACAACACGAAATTCACAATTAATTATTACACTTATAACACACTTTTTAATTATCACTTTAATAATCGCTTTAATAATCACTTTAATAATCTTACTATTTAACCTTCACTGTATCACGTTTAAAATAATACTCAGCAATACACGTCAACGCGCGCCTTTATATACCAAAATATTTGTTTCTAGAATAATCCTAAATGCGCAGCAAATATGTTAGTATAGAAATACGCCTAAATGTTGAGTATAAATTATACACGTAATTGAACAATTAATGAAATTAACTTATTCTATTCTAATCTAGGTGTCACCGTAACAATGTTATTTATACAACTTTCTTTCTACGACTGATGATTTTACATTTTCTTTTTCGCACGATGTATCACCTATAAAATTGAACGCAATTCCCATTGGCTCCATAATCGTGTGTCCCGCTGTTGACCTCTAATTGGTGATTTCACATTCGCGGCTAAAATAAACGAGATTCAAAAAAAATAGTAACTCAATATTGCAGCATAGTTTCAAACCAGTACGGAGTTTACTCAAAATGTTACAATGTGTTACGATTTTGCCTTGTCAATCAAGGTTCGAATCACTGGATTGTGAATAAATACACTGCTTCAATTTTAACTCACACAATTTTATTTACACAACACAATTTATTATACAACACAATTTTCACAATTAATTATTATAATTATAACACACTTTTTAATTATCACTTTAATAATCGCTTTAATAATCACTTTAATAATCACTTTAATAATCTTTCTATTTAACCTTCACTGTATCACGTTTAAAATAATACTCAGCATTCCACGTCTACGCGCGCCCTTATATACCAAAATATTTGTTTCCAGAATAATCCTAAATGCGCAGCAAATATGTTAGTATAGAAATGACGCCTAAATGTTGAGTATTTAATCATAAATGCAATTGAACAATAAATGAAATTAACTTATTCTATTCTAATCTAGGTGTCACCGTAACACTACCCCCCACCTAAGCCTGTTCGTCCCGAACAGGATCCAGATCACCTCCTCTATAGAGCGCCAAACGCTCTAAAAGCACCACCTTTGGTTTACCTTTCCGTCCTTTCTGTATGCGATAAACCACGTCGTTCAACCTTTTAATGACAGTGTAAGGTCCTTCCCATGTGGGTTGCAACTTCGGTGATAATCCTTTCTGCCGTTGCGGGTTGTGAAGCCATACCAACTGCCTTTCCTCGAAGCCTTGATTATTTGCTCGTATGTCATATCGAGCTTTCATTCGATCACTTGATATCCGAATTTTCTCTCGTACAAATTGATGTATTTCATTAAGTTCCTCTTTCATCCGGTCGACGTAATCCTGTCCGCATAGAGCTGCTGAAGGAACAGCCCCAAACTTTAAATCTCCCGGCAATCGCAGATTGTTCCCAAATATGGTTTTCGCTGGTGTCACTCCTGTTGTGTCATGTACCGCTGATCGGTAGGCCATCAGGAACATTGGTATATGTCGATCCCAGTTACGTTGGTTCCTTTCCACAACCTTTGCTAGATATTCCTCCAATGTGCCATTGAATCTTTCCACCATACCGTCCGACTGTGGGTGTAAAGGCGTCGTCCTTGTTTTATTGATTCCAAGCATCTGACATATCTCCTGAAATACCACCGATTCGAAATTCCTTCCTTGATCCGTGTGAATTTCCATCGGTACACCAAATCTGCTAATCCAATTGTTGACCACGGCATCAGCTATTGTTGTTGTCTCCTGATTGGGTATGGGGTACACTTCCGGCCATTTGCTGAAATAATCCATTATTACTAACACATATTTATTTCCGCTCTCGGTGGTCGGAAATGGCCCCGCCACATCCATTGCAATTCTCTCAAATGGTGCCCCGACATTATATTGTTTCATGGTCCCACGGCTTTTTCGTGCTGGTCCCTTTACTGCCGCACATTGGTCACATCTTCGACACCATTCTACTACTGACTGTCTACATCCGGACCAGTAGAAACGTTGACGAATTTTGGTTAATGTTTTATTAATCCCTAGGTGACCTCCACTTGCTCCTCCATGATACTCCTTGAGGATTTCCGCTATCCGATCTTTTGGCACCACTACCAACAATTGTTTTACTTTACCATCCGTGCTTTCCCACTTTCTTTTTAAACATCCATTTTTTATGTGGAGGCTATCCCATTGAGCCCAATATGCTTTTACAATGGGAGTTTTGTCAGCTATCTCACTCCATGTGGGCCGGTGTTCCTTTTCCTTATGTTCCATGATGAATGACAGATCAGCATCCCGTAATTGCTCCTTCTTGATCATTTCATCAGTCCATTCCTCATCAGGTAGCACTTGCATAAGCCGAATATCAATGATGTTTTCCTTACCCTCCACACGCCCACAATGCTTGAATTCCACGGGACATGGCCTTCTTGATAATGCGTCGGCATTTCCATGTGCGCTTCCCTTCCGATATTCAATTTCGAAATCGTAGCTTTGCAAACGTTCGATCCAACGTGCTACTTGTCCCTCTGGATTTTTGAATTGTAACAACCAGCGCAAAGCTCCATGATCCGTCCGTAGAAGAAATTTTTGGCCATAGAGGTACTTATGGAAGTGCTTAACACCTTCCACTATAGCCAACAACTCTTTCCGTGTTACACAATAATTCCGTTCCGGTTTTGATAACATCTTGGAGTAATATGCAATAACTCGCTCCTCACCATTTGTTGCCTGTGATAATACTCCTCCTATACCATCATTACTTGCATCGGTGTCCAAAATGAATTTAACGTTGGGTATAGGGTATGCGAGGATTGGTGCTTCGCATAATCGTCGTCTTAGTTCCACAAATGCCTCTTCTTGATCATCCTTCCATTCGAATGCCTTGTTCTTCCTGGTTAACTCGTGTAAACTCTTTGCAATATTAGCGAATCCTGGCACGAATCGTCTATAATAGGTACACAATCCAAGGAAGCTCCGTAATTCATGTAAATTTTTAGGTCGTGGCCATTCCTTCACTGCTGCGATCTTGTCTTCATCGGTATGGATTCCATTGGTTGTAACCTTATGACCCAAATATTTCACTTCCGTTCTAAATAGTTTGCATTTCTTTGGGCTTAGCTTCAACCCGGCGGCTTGTATCCGATCCAAAACCTCTGCCAAATTCCTTAAATGCTCGTCGAAATCCTTGCCCATAACGATGATGTCGTCCAAATATACGAGGCACGTCCTCCAATGTAATCCCTTTAGCACGCGCTCCATTAGCCGTTCAAAAGTCGCAGGGGCGTTACATAATCCGAATGGCATAACGTTAAATTGCCATAATCCGTTACCCACACTGAATGCCGTTTTCTCGCGATCTTCCTCCTGGACTTCCACTTGCCAATAGCCGCTTTGCAGATCTAATGTTGAAAATATTCGAGCACCCGATAATGTGTCTAACGTGTCATCGATTCTTGGCAATGGGTAACTATCCTTTTTCGTCACAGCATTTAATTTTCGGTAATCCACGCAGAATCTCATGCTACCATCCTTTTTCTCGACTAACACCACTGGTGAACTCCATGGACTGCTTGATGTTTCGATTACCCCTGCTGCTTGCATATCTTTTACCATTCGATCCACTTCTCCTTGCTTTGCCAATGGTAATCTCCTGGGTGGTTGGCGAATCGGCATTTCTGCTCCTGTATCTATTCGATGTTTTACCATTGTGGTTCTCCCATTATTGTCCGGTGTACTGCAGAATATTGGCATGTACCGCTCGAGCAATTGTTTTGCCAAATTTTTTTTGTTCCTTAGTAAGATCTTCGGTCCATTTCTCCATGAGTTGTTCTACAACCTCTTTCTGTACTTGCGAGTTAGCCGTCTTAATCGGATTTTTCTGCTCGCACTTCACTATCGCCGATATTTCTTCACATTTTCCGATTATTGTCCCTTTCTTGATGGTTTTCGTCTTATCCGAGAGATTTAGAGTCCTAATTGGTACTCTATTATCGCTGTCTGGTTTCACTAGGACTTTCCCGATCATAATTTCTCTGGCTCCGCTCTCCGCTTCATTGGCTTCCACAACCCACAACCTGGGTGACCCAGAATCTCCATCCAATCTTGCCCATACTATTGTTTCCGAGTTCGGTGGCAGCTTCTCCCGATGATCCATTATAATTTGCCTACTCGTTTCTCCTATAGCGGCGCTAACATGAAGTGGCAACTCGATATTATCGTAGGTTAATACACCCCGTCCAACATCCACCACGAAGCCATTCGTTCTCATAAAGTCCATCCCCAAGAAGACTTCGTCTACAATATCTGCAACCAGCACCTCGTGTTGAAAGTGATTTCGTCCAATTCTTATATTTACGACCTTTTTCCCTTTTATTGCTGAATTTTCTCCAGTCGCCGTTCGTAACTTCAATCCATT
Organism: Nephrotoma appendiculata; assembly: GCA_947310385.1. Lineage (NCBI taxonomy): Eukaryota > Metazoa > Arthropoda > Insecta > Diptera > Tipulidae > Nephrotoma > Nephrotoma appendiculata. The sequence goes on from OX371223.1 coordinate 205,979,647, forward strand.
AGCTGGTTCCATAATTCCATCGATAATATCTTCACGAACAATCGTATGAGTTGCTCCTGTATCCAGCGTGATCATGCATTTCTTCCCATCAATATCGGCTTCAATTGTTAAGCTATCACCGCTCCTTGCTATTCTCGAAACATGGATGGAGGTTATGGGGCAATCGGTTGTGGGAGTCAGCTTCTGCCCCTGCAAACTGACTCTTTTTAGTTTAACGACTCCGCTGCCGTCTGTCCCTCATTCCTGGATTCTATCTGCTCCTCGTTTGATCTACGCTTCATAGGAGATGGCGACCTTGCTCGTTTCTTCTTAATCTCCCAACAGTCCCGTGAGATGTGACCCATTCTATCACATACCCAGCATTTAATCCTGCCACTTCCATCTCTGAACCTTGGCGTAGCTCGTGCGGTGTCTATTCTGGAATCAATCTCCACTCGACGAATTTTCATTGCTGGTTTGATGATGGTTTGCGCCGTTTCGTTTGTTAACGCACAAGCGATGGTTTCCGTGAAAGTTGCCTTAGGTGACAACATCACCGCTCTGCGCGTCTCAGGATCTCGAATTCCGTCAATGAATGCATCTATTTTAATTCGCTCCATGTAATCGGCCGACATATTTGAATGTGCTAAATGTGCGAGCCGCTCAATTGCCGATGAAAATTCCTGAAGCGATTCTCCTCCTCTTTGGTATCGACCCTTCAATTCCATGCGATAGATTTCTCGTTTGTGGTCACTTCCGTATTTCCGATCTAACGCCTTCATGATTCCCGTATAAATGTTCCGTTCCTGCTCGGGAATGATTTGTAGTGTTTCTGCCGCTTCGCCTTTAAGAGCCACAATTAACGATCCAACACGTTGTTCTTCATTCCATTGATTTTGCTAAATGGCCGTTTCGAATTGGAACTTAAAAATACTGAAGGATGTTGTTCCATCAAATGTTGGTGGTTTTATCTTAACTGCGTTAGCCGTCTGGATCACTTGATGTGTCGTTCCATTCGCCTTGACATCTTGAAACTCCTTCTCGAGACGTTGAAACTCCCCTTTAACATTTTGAATTTCTGCGTGTACTTCTGTTTGCAGTTTTTCCACTTTACCGTGTAGTGTAGATGATAACTCCAGAAACCTCTCGTCTATTTTCTTTTGGCCAACTTCTATTTGGTTTTTAATGTCCGCTCCTTGTTGCTCCATTTGTACCATCTTCTGTTTCATTTCCTGGTTCGATTGTTTAATGTCTGCTCCTTGTTGCTCCATTTGTACCATCTTCTGTTTAATGTCCGCTCCTTGTTGCTCCACTTGTAACATCTGTTGTTTCATTTCCTGGTTCGACAATTGTATCTCATGTTTAACTCCAACCAACTGTTGTCCCATCATTTGATTCATAGCAGCCATCAACTGCGATAAATCGAAACTTCCAGATGGGTTTTGTGTTGTTCCGACCATCGTTTGTTCTTCCTTTTCTTTCTTGTCCACACTGATCTCATCCGTGTTGTCCTCCTCGAAATCATACACATCTGGATTTAAACCGTCCTTCTCCATGGCCTCACGTAGTCGCTCCACCAAACTAGCTTTTGTGCCTTCACTAGCCAAACCTCGCTGCTTCAGTTGCTCCTTTAATTGCGCAAGCTTTAATTCGTAGAGAATCATTTTTCTTATTATTCACAATCCCACCGCTGTCACCAATTGTTACGATTTTGCCTTGTCAATCAAGGTTCGAATCACTGGATTGTGAATAAATACACTGCTTCAATTTTAACTCACACAATTTTATTTACACAACACAATTTATTATACAACACAATTTTCACAATTAATTATTATAATTATAACACACTTTTTAATTATCACTTTAATAATCGCTTTAATAATCACTTTAATAATCACTTTAATAATCTTTCTATTTAACCTTCACTGTATCACGTTTAAAATAATACTCAGCATTCCACGTCTACGCGCGCCCTTATATACCAAAATATTTGTTTCCAGAATAATCCTAAATGCGCAGCAAATATGTTAGTATAGAAATGACGCCTAAATGTTGAGTATTTAATCATAAATGCAATTGAACAATAAATGAAATTAACTTATTCTATTATAATCTAGGTGTCACCGTAACAAATGGTTTTTACACTGTTTAATATTACTATTACTCCCTAGATGACACTTATAATGATAAAGTTTAACAAACTTATAACGATAATACAGACATAGATTTGTTAGTACAATTTCTCTGCAAATGTCAAATAATGTTATGGAGTTAGTTCAACAGCACAAATGCTATGGATACAAATTTAAAGCTAAGTATTTAAAGTTAAATAATTAATAATCGTACTAATTCTAATTAAACTTACTTTTTAGGTTCATTGATTGCTTTTTCGTTAAGGTGGGATGGACCTAGTACTCGGGTCTTACTCGAGGTTAATTCTTAGGATGAGGGTAGGTAAGGTTAATGCATTGATAGATTTACGTGGTAAGTAAGTAATATGTTAATCATTCATTTACAGGTAGTTGGTTGTCCAATAGAAGGCACTGATTTAATTAAGCTATAATAACTTTAAACAACATTTATTGATTTTGAGGCGGTACGAAGTTCACCGGGTCAGCTAGTTTTGAATAATTTTCAAAAAGTTTAAAAAATCACTCGATCGATTTCGACTTGTTAGGTCACCATCAGGAGTATCTACTCGCTCCCTGATGATGACCTAACAAGTCGAAATCGATCGAGTGATTTTTTAAACTTTTTGAAAATTATTCAAAATAATTCTGCGAAACAAAAAACAAGTGATTAATAAAAATGTGTTTATTAAGTATAAGTGTGTCTTCGCCAAGTGCCTACGGCAAATAGCGTAAAAAGTATTTTCATATACAAAGTTTGATCATGTATCTGAAACTGCCCCAAATTTCAACCTAAAAAAATGCGATGGCAACACTAAATGATGATTTCTATAATATGTAAAGTATCAGCTCAAAAAATTATATTTCACGACATTTTATAAGAACTCAGCCCAATAATATTACTATCGTGCTTTTACAAAAGTTAAAACTGTCCCGCCAGTTATATCTAATAAAAATTAAAAGATGAACATCAACACACCACTAGACAAATTAGCAGACGAACGTTTACGGCTTCTGAACTTAAACAAAGACACAGCTTTGATTGAAAAGTGATCACTGTAGAGTGATTTTCTCTCTACTCAAATTGGTATCGTGGAATTAAGCATCTCATATTTTTGATGAAAACTATATAATTGATATAATCAATCATTATTCCTGCTTATATTTCAGAAAACCAACAATTAAAATGGTTGGTTTAAATTTTCTTCCTGGTTTAATCTTTACTGCAAAAATTACGAACGTAGAAGAAGCTTTCACTTCCGACAGACAGATGGCCACTACATTTCGCCCAGTTTATGAAAAAGCTTCAATATGAAGTTTGATTCCGATTAATCTATCCGTCTAGGCTTTGGATACGCCGAATATTTCTGTTTTTGCCAAAAATCGTTATTTCCACTTAAATTTTAGAAAACTGATTTGGACCGATATTGTTGCAAATTAAATTTAGAATCTTTTAGTTGATAGTCGTTTTTCTCGTAAATGATTTACTTTTCAAAATATTTTTAAAAAAATAAGAAAACTTCTATGAAAACTACCACTTCTGGTTGATTGATTGATTTCGGCCAAAACTCACTGGGATCTCCCAATTTGTGAAAAAAACTTAAGTATGAAGTTTCACTCCGATCAGTCAATCAGACTAAGCCGTAGAGCAGCTACGGTCAACATTTTCCATGATTACTACATCAAAAACAGCATTTTTGCCAAAACCGTCATTTCCGCTTAAATTTTAGAAAACTGATTTGGACTGTGGCAAATTTTATTTAAAATCTTTAGTTTGTAGTCGTTTTTCTTGCGAATGATATGCTGTCCGATTGCGATAAAAATTCTCTGGGAACTTCAAATTTGTAGAAAACGCTTAAGTATGAAGTTGCATCCCAATCAACCAATCCGTCTGCGCTGTACAAGGCTGAATTTTGTTGAAAAACAGTTTTTTGTCAAAAAACGTCATTTTCGCCCAAATTTTGGAAAAGACCTGAACCAGTAATGTCGCAAATTGAATTTAGAATCTTTTACTTCCGGTGGACCGTGGTCTTAAGAAGCTACATACATTTAGTCTGCTCTGAACCACGCATATACAAAATTTTTTTAAAACCCACTTTTTAGATTTTGGCGATATAGCGAATGGCAAATCTGCAAAAATATCGACGTTAAAATTTTTCATGAATATTATACATTATTTTACTACGTTTACTTTCACATGCAAAATGAACTTAATGTTGCACTTAAAATATCATCAGGTGCTGGAAATGGATATTGATGAGGTTTCATCCAATTATCCAATTCCAGCACCTGATGATATTTTCACAGAATATAGAATACAAACAGAAGGGACATAACCCGATTTTTCTATGGAAAAATTTCGACCGTTTTTTTATCCTTGATTTGTATGGAAAAGGGTAGAATATAGTAGTGAAAAAAATTGTGCACTGAACTTTTTTACATTCAATAAGGGTAGAGTCAAATTTTTTTTGATCGACTTAGTAGCGTATATATATACTTTATAATATATGATATTTTCTCAAAACTAATTGGAAGCACCATACTCAGACACTTAGATTTGTCAGACGCGTTTCTTTAAGTTGAAATTCACGAGAATTACAGAAGATTACTCGAGATTAACACACACAAGGGTATCTGCCAGTTCAATAGATTATCACCATTAGATGTATCCAGAATTCTTTCGTTTATCAAACAGATCCGCCTACTCAGAGCTTCCTGATATATTGTTGAAAAAAAAATTCAACGTTTACAAGGTCTCGCAAATGTCAACAGTCATTTGGTAGTTCAAAGACATTCTTAAATCCGATCTATTACTAACACATTCTGACCCAAAATTAGAAATCGCATCGTTTCAGCTGATGCATCAAAATTTGGATTAGGTGCTTGTCTTCATCACATGTGTGATAAATCGGAAATGGCAATGTATCATGTGTCACTCGCTTTGCCAACTGCAGATCAACAGTACAGTTAAATAGAAAAAGAGGGTCTAGAGCTGATTTTTGCGGTTAAAATAAGCCGCCATTATCTATATTCGGACCGAAGATGCATAGTATACCTTTGTCAGGGTTGGACAGTACAATTACTTTTATATGATTTTAAAAGTCGTTATTTTTCTACGACAGAGTTATGGCATATACGCACACTATAAAGTAAATATATACGCTACTAAGTGGACCAAAAAAAATTTGACTCTACCCCTATTGAATGTAAAAAGTTCAGTGCACAACTTTTTTCGCCAATATATTCTACCCTTTTAGATACAAATCAAAGATAAAAAAAACGAAAGTTTTCCATACAAAAATCGTGTAATTTCCCTTCTGCTGGTATTCTGTGGTTTGAGCATGCAAACATATTATCGAGACTAATCAATAAAATGTCATACGACCAATTGAAGATTATTTGATAGTTTCCATCACACTAGGAAAGGATGTACGGCAAATTGTAGCTAATGCAGTATTTCAGCTTCCGATCACAATGATTATTAGCGTCCCATCAAAGGATAAGGTACTTAAAGCACCTATCAATTATGTCAATACACAGTGGCCTAATAAACCATTATTTAGTCAGAATGAATATCTCAAACAGCTGTACTCCAGACGTGAACCACTTTCATGTGTTGACAGTTGTTATACTCTTCGGTGAACACACTGTTACTCCACAATGTTTCGAAGCACGTCTTCTAAATAAATTGCATAAAGGTCATCCAGGTTTAGACCGAATGAAGTCGCCAGCAAGACCATACATACATGTTGATTACGCAGGACCACACTTTTAAAAATACTATCTACAGTCATTATTGTCTCAAATACAAAGTGTTTGCAAGTGTCTGCAAGATTTAGACCTCCGGACTATATATTGGTGACAGAAAACGGAGCTCAGTTCATCTCCAAACGCAATATCTACAAACAGTTCCTTAACAACCTCAGTTCGATGTGCTAGCTGATCGGTTTGTAGACACATTAAAGCGATCGTTAAAGAAAATCCGTGAAGGGAAAGACGTACCAGATGTTATCGTAGTACACCAAATCCAAGTACTCAATATAGTAAATCACCTGCTGAACTTATGTTCGGAAGAAAAGTTCATATAATTTATGATCTTCTGCGTCCTCAAGCCAACACTCTTATAAATCATCTTACATGGTCATTAAAATTAATAAATACAACCCGGCCGATATTGTATATGCTGAGGTGGTCGAAAGAATCAGAAACATTAATTACAATATTTTACTGGAATCATCGAGGAATTCATATATTCTTCTATGCTGGAATATATAATCATGTTCTAATTCGAAGTCAAACAAATCAACTACGAGCTCGTTACGCTGTTAATGAGCTGACAAGTTTTAGTTGTGTACGTAGAAACTCTGTTTTTTTTTGGTCAAATTCAACTTTATTGAAAATATAATTGTTACAAAAATTAATTATCGAAATATTCGTCATTACTATCTATGATCTTTTGCCATTTATCAGGGAAATGATAAATGCCGTCACGATACAAACTTGGTGAGTTCGATGCAAAATAATCATTGAGCCATTTTTGCACATCTTCAATTTTCGTGGACCGCTTGTCTTTCAAATATGATACCACCGATCCTAATAAGTAGTATTCAGATAGAGCCAAGTCTGGAGAATACGCCGTATGCTGTACAACTTCCCACCCTAACGGGAAGATGAATTCCTAGGTTGATTTTGTTGTTATGCAGCAATATCACCTTACGCCTTCCTTGGCCCTTAAATGGCCTTTTTTCCTCCAGAGCATCACTTAATTTGATCAATTGTGCCTGCGGTGGAGCTGTAACAGTTTGACCAGGTTCCAGAAGCTCGTAGTAAGTTACTCCTTTTCCAATCCCACCAGACACACAGTAACAGTTTGTTGGCATGAATATTCATTTTTGCAACTGATGATGATGGCTGGCCTGGATCAACCCATGGTCTTCTGCGTTTAGAACTATCATACAAAATCCACTTTTCATCCCCCGTATTGATTTTGTGCAAATAATTGTTTCTTTTGTACCGAGAAGCAAATTCATACAGATGTCAACTCTTCGGTTTTTGTTTTCATCTGCCAGTTTATGAGGAACCAATTTTTCCCATTGCATGCAATCGAAGTGATATTGCTTGGTGAATAACGCTTAAATGTTCTGCAAGCTCCTTTTTGAGTTTCAAACAGATTTTCATACAGTAAACTTTAAGTTCTTCGTCTTCAAATTGTTTTACTGCACCTGGACGTGGATCGACCTCAAGGCTAAAATAGCTATCATGAAATCTTGCAAATTACTTTTTTACTGTTGAATGACTCATAGAATGTTCACTGAAAGTCTAATTAAATAATTCCATAGCTTGAGCAGCATGTTTTTTTCATCTGAAAACAGAATCTTAAAATTGATGAAGACGGAACTACAGCTTGTAAATGACTGAACCTTTTGTCATAAAAACAGCAATGACGTCCGTTATGTAACATTTCAATATCATCATTGATAGTATTGATGCGAGTAATTAAATTGGTGGTGTATATTTCTAAGATAAATGACTGGACTTGATTATAGTTCAGAACAGATTAATTAAAATTAAATCATTTCCATACGTTTACCCACCGTCTAATGTCAAAATCTGTTTAAACAAGTAAAATATATAAAACATATAAAAGAACGACACGACAAAAGATATAAAAAATTTAAAAATAAAATATTAAAATTAGATAAATTTACAGTACGCCTTACACTGTATACACTGCGCATACATACTTATGATGCCAATCACTGATTATTATATTTCTTTTCATTCACAAATATGCAGTTAATAAAATTGAAAAATGCATTTTATTTTTAGTCACGTTATATGGGTTGTAGACATTCACCGTAAGTATATTTAGTATAACGACATTGAACTAAAATAAAATAAAAATAAATTTAAATGGTATAAATAAAATTTATTAAACTCTGTAACGTAATAATTAAAAGTAATTTTCTTCATCTTGGGGTCATGACGTGTCGTCCACCGTCTATAGGAAGTAGAGCTCCTGTAGTGAAGCTGGCTTCATCACTTGCTAGGAACGCTATACCTTTGACAACCTCCTCTACACAACCTACTCGGCCCAAAGCATGCATTTGTTTCGACTTTTCTAGGTATGCTATGTATTCTTCTTCGGAAAGACCCTGTTTTTTATGTATTCCTGATGTAATTGTTCCTGGATTAACACTATTAACCCGAATTCCCTTTGGTGCTAATTCTAAAGCGACACATTTTGTAAATTGATCTAGAGCTGCTTTTGATATACAATATGATAAGGATCCTGCAAATGATCTATTCCCAGTTACACTTGATACATTAACAATACAGCCTTGCGTTGCAGTTAAATATGGAACAGCTGCTTTTGTGAGTGTTATTACTGATCGAAGATTTGTGTTCATAGTTTTATCGAACACATCAAAATCAATATTCTCTATATTGTCACGACATAATATACCAGCATTATTTATTAGCACGTCGAGTTTACCGTAATATTGTATTGCTTCATCTATAATTCTACTAGGTGATAAATATTCTGTGACATCTGCGTTTACTATTAAGGGTGGTTTTACACCTGGTCTGGAACATTTCTCTTGTATTTGCACTAATCCATCAACACTTCGACCAACTAAAACAAGTGATCCACCTAATTTCGCCAAGTATTCAGCAGCCCCAGCACCAATCCCCGAAGTAGCACCTGTTATTAAAATCACTTTGTTTTCAAATGAATATCCCATTTTTCGTTTTTAAATTATTTTAATTCACAGTGAATATTTTAGTAATACTGAGAGATTCAAAATAATTAACTATTTTCAAAAAATTTAAATTCGTATATTTTTCGCTAGTTTATTTTTAGAAATTGCTTGGTCGGTGTGTTGCTTTTGCGTTTAGAAAGATATTATGTAGAAAATTAGAAAAACAATGGAAATACTACATTGAAGTTTAGATTTATTAAAAAATTTGTAAAACAAAAATGCACTTGACTTATCGCGGGCACATAGCATGCTTACCTCCATCAATTGGTAATAAAACACCAGTTATAAAGCTTGCATTATCGCTCGCTAAAAATTCTATGGCTGTTGCAACTTCATCAGGCTGGCCTACTCTGCCCAAGGCGTGGGAATTTTTGCATTGTTGTAAATATTGTTGGTAAGATTCTTCTTCCATACCGCTACGGCGATGAATTTCGGTTACAATTACGCCAGGATTAACACTATTCACGCGTACACCTTTCGACGCGAAATCTAATGCTGCACACCTTGTAAATTGATCCATAGCTGCTTTCGACATACAATACGACATTACCCCCGGGAATGATCGAGTTCCGGCAACACTTGAAACATTAACCACATTTCCTTTGGTTTCACTCAAATACGGAAAAGCTTCTTTTGTTAGCATAACTACAGAACGAATATTGGTATTCATTACATCGTCGTGAAAGTCAAGATCAACATTTTCGGCTGTATTGTACTTTATAATACCCGCATTGTTAATTAAAATATCAATTTTCCCAAAATATTTAATCGTTTCGGTTACGATATATTTAGTTGCATTCGGATCCTTGACATCTGCGATAACTATCAGTGGCACTTTATTAGAAGAATTTAATTTTTGAACACAACTTTCTTTTACTTTATTTAAGTTATCACTGTTACGACCTACTAGCACCAATGATGCATTCATAGATGCAAAATGTTCAGCTGTTGCAGCGCCAATTCCCGAACTAGCACCAGTAATTATGACAACTTTTCCTGCGAATGAAGACATGTTATTCTGATGCTCTACTTCTAAACAGTAAACCCGATTTTTGATTACTAAAGATTATACTCGTATTATTAACAGCTCGTACATAACTCTTCAAAAATATTTGAAAAATATTTCGTTGATAAAATATACAACTAATGATTACGTATTATATATATGAACAGTGTAAATAATGATAACATTTAAGGCGTTTTCTTCGAAAGCTACTTCACCTCGGCTATCTAATACACTTGAAGTAGTTGGTATTGATTAATTTTATCATTAAAATTATAATTATATTGTTATATAAAATATGTAATAAATAGGGTACAATTTTTAGAGTTCGTGAATTGCTTGGTAAAAGTATTTAGGCAGCTTAAAGTTTCAGTATATACATATTTACCTAAGATCGACAACCCTCTGGACTAATCCTGGCCAAAGTCGTCTCATGAATACTCGAAGTGACATAAAAAATACGAAGGTAAAATGTTTTGACCGCTGCAAGTATTGGCATGTCTCTTATGAATTTTATATATTTGGGTTCCATTTGTGTACCTCGCAAAACAATTATAAAAAATGCCTTTCTGCTCCTTGGTTAAATGCAATTACTTTGAATTTAATTAAATGTAGAGAGCGTTCTTATAAATCGTTCAAGAGATCTGGTTATTCTGTAAACCTTGTATCATTCAAATATTTTAGAAATAAAACTAACACAGCTATTAGGAACGCTAAACAATTATTTTATTTTGGTAATGTTAATAATTCTAAAGTACTATGGAATAAATTTAAATCACTGGGTGCGTTTCATGTAAATCAAGTGAAACACTTATTGTGTTTTCCGCTCAAGAAATTTTGATTGGGATCCGTAAATTAACTCACTGTAAAGGTATTCGGCCTTTACCTGGTTCTGAATTTTTTTGTACTGGTAACGTTACTTTAGTATTTGATTGTGTAGATGAACGTGAACCTATGGTGCTGAATGCGGTTCAAACTGTCAAATCGGATCTGTTCTTATCTCAAATCACAGTGTTTGACGAAATCTGCTTTTCCTAATTTGTGGAAGATGTCTTCTGTCATTCCTCTTCCTAAGAAGTATGTAATTGGCAGTACTGATGATATTCGGCCGATTAATATATCACCTGCTTTATCGAAGGTACTTGAGAAGATTATGCAAATTCAAATCAATGAACATCTACACAGGTTTAATTTTTTTAATAAATTCCAATCGGGATACAAATCTAATCACAGCACAACGACCGCTTTTGTGCATATTGTTGACGATTTATCAACAATTCTAGTCAAGGGGAATTCATTTGTCATTTTGGATATTTTAGATTTTTCAAATGCATTTTACTGTGTTAATCACATTCTCTTGCTTCAAAAATTATAATTATATTATAAATTTTCGGGTTCTGCCATTAGTTTACTCATTCTTATTTGAGAAATCGTAAACAATTTGTTAAACATGGTAATGATGTTTTAGATATTTGTGAAGTTATCACTGGTGTATCTCAGTGTTCTATATTGGGGCCTTTACTCTTTTCTATTTATATTAATGATCTTCGTTCGCATATTCTAAATTGTCGATTTCAGCTTTATGCTGATGATTTGCAACTTTATATTGGTGGCGACTTTTCAAGATTAAATGACATTGTTATATGCAACTTAATGCTGATCTTAGAAGTATTTCGATGTGGTCTAAAAATAATTCACTTTCCATTAATTCTCATAAAAGTAAAGCATTATTTCTGACTAGAAATAATTCACATAATATTATGCCCGAAATTTTCTTGGATAATGATATAATCTCATCTCAGCTTGGGGATGTGACTTGTTTGAGTTTTACTGTTACAGAACTGCTGTTTTTATATTTCGTATTATTAAATCGGGGCTTCCGACAAATTTATATGAAAAGCTAAATTTTTCTACGTCTTTACGTACAAGAAATATCAACTTGCCTATGAATAGGACGAATATTTATAACCACTCCAGTTTGATAAACTTGATTATCACATGGAAAGTTTGCCTTTGGAACTAAAAAGTGTTAGTTCAATTAATGTTTTTTAAACTAATGTTTTTAAATATGTTACAAATAATAGTCAAAGTTGATTTTGTAAATATTGTATATACACCCAAACCTGTTTTTGAACGATCTTTTCTTACACGGTTCTGAAAAACAAAAAAAAATAATTAGGCCTTTTAGGCCTATTTTTCTATGTACTCAATGTCTTTTTAGGTATTTTTTTTACGTTGGTTTTTTTACACGGTTGAATCGGTTGATTATTTTGAATTGTATCACTGTGTAAAAATAGGTTTGGGGTGTATATATATAGTTGTACACGGTTGAAAATGAAGGAATAAAAATTAGTTTTAGCCTAAGTATAAAATTATTTTGAATAAGTTTTATTCAATTTGGAACATAAAATACATTCTTTTCGTAAACCTAAATATTATTCTCGCTTATTCAATGGTTTTTATTCTTATTTTGTTTATTGTTTATCCTTTTTTTAAACAAATTTTATTCTTTCGTGTTATTCTTTACATAAATAAAAATTTGCCCTCTTAATGATAATGTTTATCTATATTAAACCTAAAACATTTTAAATATTGGCAAATGATTCATTTTATTCCAAATTGAATAAAAATTAGCAAAACAATTTAAGCTTAAAAGTATAAGTAATCAATTTACCTTCCATATAGTAAATAAAGAATGATAAGCTAATTTTAATCTAGCTCTTAAATTCTAAGGACATCCCAACTACAAATGTTGCATGTAAATATCGCTCGCATTAATAAAAGCATATCAATTTATCGGAACTGAATCGCAACATATTGTGCTTTATTCTGTTCAGGTCATATAATGCTTTCTCTCAACTACAATTCTTTTTTGTCTCTCAACAAAAATATTTAATATTAATTTTCTTCATCCATAAACATTCCAGAGATCGGTACTTTAATCTCAAAAAATTTAGTGGATGGATTTCGAAATTAGACGCCTCGAGTAGAACAAATGGAAATGTAAAATTACACATTAACAGATAATATTTGTTGATATTGTACGAGTATAGCACGTACGCTGTAACTCTTGTCATGCAGTTTAAAAGTAACCCATTGCAAAGTCAATTTTCTAGATAATCAAAGTGACAAAATGGCTAGGAGAATGCAATTATGAGGTTAGAACATAATATCGTAAACTTCAAAGTACAACAGGTTCCGCCTACTTTTAACAGGTTACTGTCTCCACTCAAATTGATATCATTGTGACATGATTTTGTGAGTCGAAAAACTCACCTGGTAGTCTTAAGGGCTTGTCCGTAGACTAGATTGGCTGGAGTGCATTTTAATTCATCCTTTATTGTAGCTCGAATTCTCAGCAATACGATGGACTGCTCTGTGCTCCACATGGAATCTTTCGACCATACCATACCTGCGGCAAACAAAGTACCATTTTCGTCCAAATTTGGAAACATATTGCTCGATAAATGTCTAGGCAATAGTGAAAGCGGTACTATCTTGAATGGGGTACGCCTCAGGCCAACGAGTAAAACAATCGATAATTTGAGAATATACACATAACCTTCGGTAGGTGGTAATGGTCCTACGATATCCATATGTACATGTTCAAATCTAGTAGAAGGCAATTTTAAATGTCCTGGTTCAGACTTCGTGCGTCGTTGAACTTTGCTCTTCTGGCAACCAATGCAGGTGAGTTTCAACTTAAATTTGGAATCCGCGGGATGTGATAAAGTTTGCAATAATTGCTGTAATTCATCGTCAGTTATTTGTTTTTCTGTTGTTTCTGACCTAGTTCTTTCAGATCTAGTTTAATGTTGTCTATTGTTAAGACGTGATCGTTAGTCCGTGACAATATGTAGACTTATCAATAAAACTGAAAAATTAAAGATATGTTACGAGTGTTTAGGAAAAATAGATAATTTTAGAAGAGTTAGTGCGTGTAATAAATTCCTTGTTACGATGGTTAATCTTAGCACTGAGTGGCAGTATAATACCTTTTGCTCAAATAATACCTTTAAAATAAAATACAAATTTAATTCAACACAACAAAACTGGTCACGCGCACGTGACGGAGGCTTTAAACTTTCAATATTATTTTAGTCGTAACGCAAATGAAAGATAATCAAATGAGCAATTAATAGAAGTTAATTGGAATTGCGGCACAACTTGATTATTTTCTCAATTACATTGATGAACTAATGATGGTCTATTTTTCTAAATCATGTTCTAAGATACGTTTGAGAATAATGGTAGTCCAACCAGCGTTTGAAAACTTATGATAAAACGGCTGATAATAACTGATACTCATACTTATTAACTAAAAATTGAAGAGAAAATCATATTTTGTCTTTTTTAGTATAAAAATATTTTTGTCATTTTTATTCAGTTTTGCATAAAAATCTGAAATTATTTAGCTTTTAAAAACATAAATTAATATTTTTTGCAGTACAGAAAACTTTTAAAATTTAAAATTGTTTCTATTACCTTAGTGGGGTAACAAGGGATACCAATCTTTTTGGTATATTGGCATATTTTGATTCAGTTTTAGTAATTTCGACTTAAAAATTTAGTTATCAGTTGCCTATTGTTTGAAAAGGTTCTGCGGTGAACTAAGAGGTAAGTTTTTATTTCTACACAATTAATGTAGTTTTTGATTATAATTAGCGCCATTTATTTTTAAACATTTATTTATTCTTTTCACAATGAACGGAATACCAATCCCTCAATCAAATGGAGCAAAATATCTAGGCGTCCATCTAGATCGACGGTTAACTTGGCGAAAACATATTGAAATGAAAAGAGACCATATCAAATTAAAAATTGATAAAATGCATTGGTTGATGGGGAAATATTCAACTATTGACCTAGAATACAAACTTCTTCTGTATAATACAATGATTAAACCAATTTGGTCGTATGGTTGTCAATTATGGCAATCAACCTCAAATAGGAATATCGACATTGTCCAACGAACACAGTCAAAAATTCTGAGAATGATTACAGGAGCACCCTGGTTCGTAAAAAACAAAAATATACATAAGGACCTTAGCATCCTAACTGTCAAAGATGAATTGAAAAAGACGCGGATCAGCTATGCAGGGAAACTGGTATCTCATCCGAATTTGCTGGCGCGAAACCTACAGGATATACCTACGTCTTCGCGATTAAAGAAGAAAACGATGGCTGTAATAGCATAAATTAATACATTTTTAAGTTTACTTATTGAACAAAAGTAGATTCTGCTCCCGCAGATTTACATCCTTATAGTTTTTAAGATAGTTTTTAAGATTTGATAGTTAGATATAGTTTTTAAGATTTGAAAACTTATTGTTATTTTCATGTTTTGAAAGATTCAATAAATAAAGATAATTGTATAATAACATCTATAGCCAGCCCGCACTCAATCACACTACAGGAACACGGATGGAAATTGCCTTTTGTTTGAAATTTACGGGTAAATAAATAATACAAATATGTATTTGATAATTTTTTCTTATAAACATTTAATTTATTTAGACAAAAACAAGTTAGATGGAACGAAACCACGAGTTAATAACATGGAATGTAATCAGCTTGATATTTCACCCAGCTGATTTTCATGAATCCGAAGATTATTATATGGCATATGCGGGCGGATTGGATATAATCTACGTAATTTTCATAAACTATTGTATATTATGTATGTATAGCGATATTGCCAATATTTTAAATAAAAAATTATGTTTTATTAGTAAAATTAGTACTTTTATTACTTAAATTTCACTTATAAAAACGTTCAATTTGATTTGTAAAAAGAATAAAATGTTTCCCTGAATTGTATAAATTATGGTAATGGTTAGTATTTATTTTAATGTTTTAATTAGATAAATATTATTCTTTGTGGCCTATTTTGTATACGCCACAAAGAGTAAATTTAGTTATTTTCAAAGCGCAAACTCCATTTTATATTTGAGTGCTTTTGACACTCGGCCAAAGAATAAAAATTATCATTGTCCGATAGATGAATTTTAATCTTTTGGACAAAAATAAAATTTGTTAAAATTAGGACAAAATTATTTAAATTTTAAAAATATAAATTTTATTTATTTGGGAAGTATAATTTTATTCCTTAGAAAAGGATGGACGTACAGTTATTCCGCAGAAGGATAGGAAAATAATGGGTTTCATACTTTTATTTTTAACCGTGTATATATGAGAAATATAATTGTATATATTTTGTATATAATATGCTTATAATTTATATTATGCTATGATTAATTGTTATTATGTTGTATTGTTATTTCTATTGTTTGTTCATTTTCTTTGTTGTTGTACAAAAACTTTATAGTTTATACATATATTAATATTAATAAATAAATAAATAAAATAAAATAAGCCTTTACTTCCGACATGATTGCTGATCCCTTCACATAAATACCTGTTGTGTAATTGTTTATTAAACTTGGAACGACTAAGCTTAGGAAAGAAGGCACTTCCCGCGTGCTCGTGATAGTAATAGCGAACGTTAACCAATACAAATCCTGTTGACTATGTAGTTAAACCATACAAAATAGTCCATCGGATGGGTCGCAAATACATTACTCGATATTTCAAGACAACGATTTTGGATCAGTAAATCAGTTTTTCCAGTTTTTACTAGTGCATTTACCGATTTCACAATTTAATCGATACATTTTTACTTAATATGTGTTATTATGTTCTGCAAAGGGATCGACTTGGAAAAAACAGATGTTGCTTTTATAGTATGCTTTAGCGGTTTTAGTACACTTTGAACAAAAAAATTACCGATCCCTGTGTTAAAAGTAAGAACTGGATGTAGTAATATTTTTAAACCAAACACGGAGCTAAACAAATAACAATGTACTGCAATGAACAATATCATCAATGATAAAATATGACCCAAGACTCACCTTGTATTTCAAGCAATATACCTCCAGTTAAAAGGGTTTAGGAAAAACAATCGCTGATAATAAATTGGTGAATCTAGTCGGATGGTTGCCAGATCATTACGCCGCAATTTTCTGTTTGGATATTTATTTCATTTGAGCCGAAATATATTAATATATTTTTTTTTTAGATTTTAAAAAAGAAAGTATTAATTATCCAGTGCATTTATGTCCTTTGAAGGTCAATTAATTCCCTCATTTTCATTCACACACACCCACCCATTCGCACTATGCAGCATACCACCTGTACATTGCAAGCTTCTGTCAACCCGTACAGGTACACTGACATGGACGGTTGGTCGGTGCTGAATTCTGCACTCCAATAGAGTCTTAGTTGTGTTTATCAACACAGTGCACATCACCGATCGTAATCGAGGACGAAAATTTGCTTTGCATCCACAGCCTCTAGTGGGATTCGAGCCCAGTACCTCCCGATCGAAGTACCGAAGTTTTAACCACTGCACCACTTGTTTGGTAAAATTTACCGGACAGTTAGAAAAATGATTTGTTGGAAAGTTTTTTGTAACGCCAACTACACATATGTCGTGTTGCACAAGGAACGAATGTTAAAATTGGCAATGAAGTATTCGTTTCTATAATGTTGATGGCAGGCGGCATATTACATAGTGATTTTTTTAAACCTATAGCCAGATTTTCTGTTATTTTTATCTTACGAAGAGCATAACCAATAGGAACTTATAGAGCTAGTTTACATCGACATATATTAGTCCACGGACTATACACTATATTTGACCTAAACCCATGATGTTAACGCTAGTTACGCAAATTGGGCTGGGTGACTTTTTTGTGTGAACTGACCCAAATTACGTCGATCAGAAATGTGATTGTAAACGAGACCGACGAGATGTCAGTAGCGGCATTGATGTTAACTAAACATATCAGTATAAAATTTAGTTTTACATAGTTATTAAATGAGTCAAATTTAATAAATTTAAATGAGTGAATTTAACCCATTTCCGCAAATGACGGCTAATAGCCGTCAAATTTTTGGTGATATATAGCCAAATGGCGGCTATAGCCGTCCTGCATATTTTAATTAATAAAAAAAGGAACATCATTCTTACGAAGTGTACTAATGCATTATTTTGTTAAGTATTCAGTAATACATCAAAGAAAAAAAGATGTAACATTCCAGATAACATATCAATTGTTTTTTGTGCGATTTTTCATGATTAGCATTTCGATATATTTCCGCCTACAGAAACAAATGGCGGCTATAGCCGTCCTATTATGTTCGCGCAAATGACGGCTATAGTCGTCATTTGTCTATACATATATCACCAAAAAATCGTCATTTCTTTCTGTAGGCGGAAATATATAGAAAAAATGTTGTGATGAGCAAATGACGGCTATAGCCGTCGAGAGTTTTCATGGGAAAACTGTTGGAAAATGTGATAATTTAAGCGCGATTTACATGATGAAAAAATGTTCGGCAGCAAAAAAAGAAGAGTTTGGTATATTAAAATGTTCGTGTATGACAAGAAAAGAATACCATCGTGCAAAAATGTTGCTGTGCGTTTTTGTCTTTTTATGAACAAATGCTGCCATAAAATAAAAATACTGCCATAAAATATAATCGACCCGAGTATATTTTATGGCAACATTTTTTGTCAAGTTTTTTTTTCATACTTTTCTGTAAGTAAAAAGTCATAAAGAATTCTATTGGGTATGCTCTGTAAATCGCGCTTTACACTTCCAAACATATAAATGACGCTCAATTATACTGTTTATGTTGGAGGTTGAACCCAGGTCGAGTCAACTTGTAGTTATCTTTAGGTTAACCTTGAAGTTAACTTCTAGTGTTTATATTGGAGAGTTATCTTGAGGTTGAGTCGAAACCAGGTTATAACTGACAAAATCATTCAAATTTTTTTCTTGCAAAAAATCATTCTAACATTTTCTTTCGAACTTTCAAAAAATAAAAAATCGCAAAAATCACAAGAATATGCTGCCGAATTTAGATACAGACGTGCTCGTACAAGAAAAATATGAAAAATCGCCATTTTTATTTTTTTACTTTACTGATTATTTTTTGTTGTTGTTTTTCGACTCGACTCTGGGCGTTTATATTAACCAGAGTTAACTCGACCTAAGAAATTTTTTGGATTGAGTCGAGTTAACTCCAAGTTAACCTTTGGTGTTTATGTTGAAGGTTCAACCCAGGTTGAACCTAGGTTCAACCTCCAATATAAACAGTATGAATTTCATATGGCATCCACCCTCTAAGCATTGCGATTCGTAAACGATACATAAACGATGAAACTTCTTCAAACAAAACATCGTCTTCGATTCGTTTTTGCGATTCAAAATCGATACAATTGCGAATCCACCGTACTATGATAATTCAGTGCACCTAGAATACTACAGGCCACACTGCTTGCTATGTCATTAAATTTATGTCTACAGTTTATTCTTTGAACTGTAGACGGCAGTCATGTTCATAAAAAGAAAAAACGAAAACAAACACAAAAAAAAAAAATTATACGAGTGCTAAAAGTAAGGTTATGTCTTCTTGTAAATTATACGAAATGTGTACACATTTTATACGTGTTTACATATTTAACACAATTTAGAATGCATAACTTTATAATAATATTATGAATTAATACTTTTACCAATAGCATTTTATTCAATTTTAAAACATATTATTAAAATATTTTTCTTGTTGTTTGTTTACAATTTTTTTCGTATCAATATGACAGCAAACACAAAAAAAAATCAAAACAATCTTTTTAATTTTAGTGCTGCCTATAATAGCCAAAGTGAGAACTGTCGACATAAATTGACGTCATATAGCAAAATTGTTAAAGCAGTGTGGCCTGTAGTATTCTAGGTGCACTGGATAATTAGACTTTTGGCGATGCATTTTCTATGTGTTAGTGTGTATCGGAAATATTACGTATTTTGCGATACATTTACGGATCATAATTGTCTAGCCGAAAACATTTCGAAATTGACGATGCAATTGCGTATTGAAATTGTAGTATCGTTTGTAATGTATTTACTACGATTATAAGAATAAATAATTATTGGTGGAATATTATCAAAGGAAGATAATAAATTAAAAAATTGATAGTTGTTTCAAATGTTTTTTTAATATTTTAGATAAATATATAAACGTAAATAACTTTAAACTTTAAAGTGAATAAAAAAAAATTAAAATGCCTTAGAAACTAGGTTCAAATAGAAAAGTTTTCTTATAAGTCTATAAAAATTTCAATACATATTAATGTTATTTATCACATTTAGTTCATTTTGGCAAAGTTATTTTATTTACACTATACTTATTATATACACTATAGATATTATTTATAAAGTTATAAAAAAAACTTTATTAAAAATTTATAAATAAAAAAATAAAAATGGCGTATGACTTTTTTCACAGTATCTATATTCAAACGATTAACACGTAATGGTGAATAATCTGTTTTGTATTCATTTTTTGTATTCCTATAGGAAAATAGTTTTAAATGTGTGTGTGTGTGTGTCATAGTAAAAATATATATCGTTTATGTATCGAAAAATTAACGGTTTTTACGAATCGCATTTTTTGTTTAGAGGGCAAGTATAACAAAATTCGACTTTTTCGTCACTTTTCGAAGTAAAAAACTTATATTTAGTTTCGACTTTGACATAGTTTTGCTTTCGAATTAGAATAAGATCCTGTATGAAAAGTGTCGCGCGAAACTGGACGAAACTCAATAAATAGAATTTTATACATGTATGTGTGAACTGAAGACAAAAATCAATATGGCGAGTTCGATCTTGTGCAACGACATATGTAAAAGACTATAATTGAAAATAAATATGAAAAGATGGCATCCAAATGTAAAGCAAAACAAAAAATTTAGGTTTAGAACAATGAATATTTTATTAAACTTTGTATAAAAAAAATATATACATTTATATACACATCTGTATATTTAATAAATCAGGCCAAATTCTTGGATATGCAGATGATATCGTGCTTCTTGGCCGAAGACCTAGCGATATCAAAGACAGTTTCATACCGCTCGATCGATGCGCAAGAAGACTTGGTTTGGAGGTGAACAGCAGTAAAACCAAATATTTAGTAACACCTAGGAACATCGCTACGGCAAATCTCGGAATTGGCGACCACAACTTTGATAGCGTCGAAAACTTTAAATACCTCGGGTCAGTTATAACATCGTCGAATGATATGCAGGCAGAAATAAAAGCCCGATTCGCTGCCGGACAACGAGTTTTCTACGCCAAATCAAAATTATTGCGATCGAAACATCTATCGCAGTCGTGCAAGCTCGCACTTTATAAAGCACTTATAAGACCTGTGCTGGTTTTCGGAAGCGAGAGCTGGACCATGACCACTAACGATTGTAGATTATTATCTACCTTCGAAAGGAAGGTTGTCCGTTCAATCTTTGGTCCAATTAAAGTTGCGAACAACGAATATCGGATTCGTATGAATCACGAAATAAAGCAACTCCTCGGAGGCAGCGATATTATCGGATTCATCAAATCCAATCGAGTGAGATGGCTCGGCCACGTTACAAGGTCTCCCCAACAACGGATGATAAATAAAGTGTTCCACCAACAACCAGCCGGCGTACGTCGTAGAGGAAGACCCCGACTACGCTGGCGCGACGACTTCGAACAAGATCTACGAACATTAGGATGTCGAAACTGGAGGACGAGAGCGGTGGATCGAGATGGATGGAGGGCCTTAGTGCAGGCGGCGAAATCCCTTCATGGGATGTGAAGGCCAGAGAGAGAGAGAGAGAAAAGAGAAAAATATACACATCTAAATTATAATTAATTTTTTAATTATTTTTTATTATTACACAATGATTTGATATTATTCTTTGATTGTAATATTAAAAGTTTAAATAATTTCCAAATAGCTCATACCAAGTTTATTATTTCTCATTTATTTTCCACTTAATAATTTAAAACTGAACTAGAAATTAATTAATTTATACAAACAATTTTTTAATCGATATAAAAATATATTTTGGTGTACTTTGTTTTAAATTAGCGCACATCTTTAAATTTTTTTAAGAAAATCAGTTTTATAAAATTACCAAACTCATGTCGTCAACATGTAAAATATACGATACGTATTTTCAGTTTCGGCTTGTTATACTTGGGACAGTTCACAGTACCATATACGCATATACGTATTGATTCTTCGACTTTTTTCTAATATTTCGAATGCAAATACGATAGCTCAATTTTGAGTTTCGTCTTGTTATACTTGGGCAGTCATAAACAATTGAAAAACAAAAAGTGTGTTTCTGAGCACGGTCGTCAATTAAAAAATGTGCGGCAATGGGTTAATGTCTTCCGGATATTAACGGATCTTAGTTAAATCGGAATTCTTTTTGAAAAAAGCATTATAATTTGGTAACATATAAATTATATAACATATTAATTATTTGTTTTCTATAAGATATTAATTATTTTATTATTATCATAGTTATAGTGTTATTTTTCGGACGAAAACAATTTATGTGGCATGTACATGTGTATGTTGGCACAAAATACATACAAAAATAAATTTTTGACATGATTCTTTCGTTTTCGTTACCCAAAACCCACACAATTGTGGTGCCAGGCCGAAAAAGTAATAGAGCGTACATTTAACATTTACATAAAGGAACAAATACAAATTGTAAACAAAAAAAAAACAATAATTTTTATGATAATATGTAATTCAATAATCTTTTTAAGACGCTTAATTTATCGTGGACACATAGCATGACGGCCTCCATCAACTGACAATGAAATTCCTGTAGTAAATGTAGACTGATCGCCAGCTAGAAATGCAATCGCTTGAGCAACTTCTTCTACGGTTCCCGGCCGTCCTAGTGCATGAGTAGTTTTACTACGCTCTAAAAACATTGCGTACTCTTCTTCCGTCATACCACCCCGTTTATGAATATCTGTGATTATTACCCCTGGATTCACTGCATTCACCCGAACTTGTTTGGGAGCTAACTCCAAAGCGACACATCGTGTGAATTGGTCTAATGCTGCTTTTGATATATTATATGCTAGTACTCCAGCAAACGATCTTATTCCATTTACACTGGATACGTTCACTATAGTTCCAGTAGATGCAACTAAATGAGGAACTGCTAACATGGTCAAGTGGTAAATCGATCGCATATTCGTATTCATTACGTTATCGTATTGTTCCAATGATGTTGTTTCAATTGTTCCCACTGCAATTATGCCAGCGTTGTTGACCAAAACATTAATTTTACCAAATGTTTCGATTGTCTTCTGAATAATTCTTTCATTATCACTTTCTACAGTTACATCTGCTTCTATTAGTAGTGGTGTGGTTGTAGTCTCATTCATAATTTCAGTTGAAATTTTATTTAAATTATCAACATTTCGACCAACAAGTACTACATTTGCACCTAATTGGGCTAAATGCTTAGCAGTACCTGCACCAATTCCACTACTTGCACCAGTTATAATTACAACTTTACCATTAAAATTCATGATTATTTAGTCGGAGCTAAGTTTAAATTGCTTTGTTGCTAAATATTCACACTTGACTAATTGAAATGGGAATTTATAAGTTTTATTTATAAATCACGTTACCACAACCATAAACAATTTATCTTTTATACACTTATCTTTTATACCAACTCAATGTATGTAATTCGATTAGATTATTTTTGTTCAATATAACCTTATCTGTGATGTGACCGACGACCGTACCATACTCTATAATAGACCATTTTCCTCAAACGTCAAAATAACTGTCGTCTTTCTTTGGTCAATTTACAGCAACA
The DNA here is from genome assembly GCA_947310385.1 of Nephrotoma appendiculata. NCBI lineage: Eukaryota > Metazoa > Arthropoda > Insecta > Diptera > Tipulidae > Nephrotoma > Nephrotoma appendiculata. The sequence goes on from OX371223.1 coordinate 206,003,278, forward strand.
ATCCCATAATATGTACATATGTGGTTACAAGCTAAATCCATTCTAGAATAGAATTAACCGTTTGAGTCCCAGGAGGTCATGGGCCAACCAGTCAAGAATAAAAACTTAACAAAAAACAAAAAAATAAGAATTTTAACGAAACCAATTGTTTTTCTGTTTTTTTGACATTCCAGCCATCCAAAAATAATAATTTTAAGTGACAGCTGTTCGTTTACAAACAGCTGTTTTTTATTGTGCAATGTCTTTTAGAGAAATTTCATATTCTTATATATTTTTATATATATGTTTCATATTTCAAAATGTACACATACACGAAATGCTTTTACATCACAATGGAAAAAGGAAATAAACTAAGTATTATAGTAGTAAAATAGTGTTTACACCAACTATAATATACAATTAGCAAATTAAGTTTTAACCAAACTCACTATAATTTTACTTGACCTTGAAAAAATATTAAAATAATTTTATTTAATAAATAAAATAGTAAACAAAAAAATGTACACAAAATCAAAATGGCTTCCACCCGCATCAAAAATTTATCTTCTTTTGCTGTATATAAAAAAACAACAACAAACCGTATTTTTAAGTTTTTCTTATTTTCGAGCGAGAAATGGCGCGCACTATTTTTTTTATTAAGTGACAGCTAAAATTTAACGAAAGTTTCGTTGGGTTTCTTACATGAAAATTAAGTTTGATAACATTGGGCTTCGCCACACTTTAATTCTTTCGTCGTGATTCTGTGATTTCAAAAATCAATCGACGTCCACATTTGATTTCTTTGCGCATTTGTAGGGGGTAGCAAAAAATTCGTTAGGATTGTTTTGTTTGCTAATACATATTAAAAATAAAAATAATTAATTTAAAACTGTAATATTTAATTAATATATTTTATTTTAAATTATATATTAAATTAGATATAAATAATATTTTAAATTAATCATTTTTATTTCTATTTTTTATTATAAGCAAACAAAACAATCCGAACGATTTTTTTGGTACACCCTTTTTAATATACTATAGCCTTTCTTTTTTTATGTATGTATATGTGCGTAAAATTATGTTTTTTGATTTATTCGTATAGTAAAAAATATTTATTATTTGCTGCGAAAATTGCTTCCTTGGTTGAAAAAATATATTTTTTGCACTCAAAGCAAACATTAAACTAAAATTAACCCAAAAACGACAAATAAACAAGATGTCCTTGAAAAATTTATTACGTAATAGTACGAAGAAATCAGTAAATCTAAAAAAAATATTGACGAAAAAAGAATCAACAATTTCCCCACCAAAAAATTAGTTTCTGGGTGAAGGGGAAAGAAACGAAGAAATAATCACGCTGAAAGAATTAAAGTGTGGAACCGCGGATTTAAATGCCTGACTGGTTTCACTTTAACGCACACGTATTAAGGATGAAACCGTTGATTGAATACATATAGATAATACCACTGCGAATTACAACAACAATTTTGATTTTTTTCTTGCTTCTTACCCATTGTAAAAGAAGAGCACAACTCATTTCATGTAGGTTTAAGAAGAACAAAGATAGACCCAATTAATTCAAAGCTGCTAGAACGGAGTAAAACATATTTTTGATTTATTATTTACCCACACCTCTAGAAATTTTAACAAAAAACAAAAAAAATAGAACTAAATGTGTTTTCCTCTCACTCAACTGAATATATGCAATATATAAGACATATATGACAAAAATAAATAGACAATAATAATGAAATTGAATTTATGTTCTTCATTCACAGATGTTTTAATTTTTTCAGTCGTATTCCAACTATGTGAGTGGAGGTTGTATATGACGTTTCCACAGATTTTACAGATATGGTGATGGGAATATTTTTTCATTTGCACTGCAACACAATTTTTTTATTATTTTTTTTGTTGATATTTTTCGAAACAAATTAGTTTAAGAACTTAACAAAAAAATATACGAATTTTAACGAAACCAATTGTTTTTCTTTTTTTGACATTTCATTATCAGCGTTGTCCAACTTATTAAATAGAAAGATCCTAAATGACATAGAAAATCATTTGGAAAAACAAAATACTTCCGAATAATAGCTTCGGATTTAGAAAACGAAACGGAATTAATGACTACTTTATAAACCTATTAACATAAATTAAAAATATAAGAGACACAAAAAAACTAATGCTAATATCAACCGATATAAAACAAGCATTTGATAAAGTTAATAAATACAAGTTAATTAAAACAATGCAACAAATGAAGTTCCCAGAAAATGTTACGAACCGCAACATTGTACTACAAAATCACACCCAGAAAATACAACAAACCCCCCAACAAAGGAATACTGCAAGGTAGCAACTACAGTCCAATGCTATTCAACATCGACACCAAACAATTACATAACAGAAGATGAGAACATATCGTTATACCAATTTGCCGATGATATACTATATGTCTACTAATAAGAGCACCTACAAGAAACGATTTTGAATTGATAGCAAACCAAAAACTAAACAATAAAGTTCAACAATTAAATTTAACAATAAACTCAGAGAAATCCAATTATCTAAGATTATTTCAGAATAAACCGAATACAATATCCATAAAGGTAAGCAATCATGAAATAAAAGAAGCTACAGACACTAAAATTTTAGGAATACATTCAACAACAAACTATCCCTAACACCATATTATAAAATAATGGAAACAGAAATACAGAAAACCTTAAACTTAATAAAACAGAGATAACTCATAGTAAAGCAGAAACACACCGAACTACCTTGATAAACGTGCATAAAGCAATAATCAATACTAATATATAGGATATGCAAATATAATTACGAATCTAGAGATAAAGGACATACAAAGAAGACAACAAAAAATTAAGAACGCAAGCTTGAGATCATGCTTAGGATTACTGAAAATAACACCTATACCAGCATTATTAGCGGAAACAGGGGAACTTTCGTAGAATTGGATAACAAAAAACAAACACTAAATTACATAAGCAGACAAATTTACAACAACAACAAAAACGTAGCCACAGAAATTAAAAATCAATCATCAATAGAAAAGCTAAACAAATTATACAACGATCAGCCATTTTTGAAACACATAACAATAAAACAACAAAACCATAAGAATTCATACCAAAAAATTTGATAATCAAAGATGACATCAAGGAACTACCATACAAAAACAGTACAAATACCCACATAATGGCCCAAATAGCAAAAAACCAAATAAATACTTATAACAGACATCAACACATCTATACAGATGGAGCAATAAGAAACAATACACGAGGAATAGGTATCTACATACAACAAATAAATGTAGAATATTCGATATTTCTGGAAAATGCCTCTTTAATAAAAACCATTGAAACAATAGCAATAAAAATAGGAATAGAAACAGCAATAAGAAAACAAATTAAGAAAATATTAATACTCACAGATTCAAAAAGTTCTTGCGCCTCAATAAAACATGCTATAACAAGCAAGAATAATAAACACTATGAAATGGAAATAATAAAACTAGCAATGAAAAATAAAGATACTGAGATCATTATTAAATGGGTTCCAGGACATACGGGGATAGAAGGAAATGACAAAGCGCACGAGTTAGCCAAAACAGTATGCACAAAACGAAGGTACAAAATAGAAAACCAGATACCAATTGAAAATACAAAGAAGATAATAAACAAAATCATACATGAAGAATGGACAGACAAATACAATGAAGTGAAGTGAAGTGAGTGAACAATCGAAGTGGGCAGGTACAATAAATTAAAAACCACCGAAAAAACCATGGCACAGACTAATAAATCTAAAACCAAACGAAATAGGGCTAATAACAAAGCAGGATATGCGAATTACAAAAACTACATAAGATAATAGTGATAGCTGAAACGGATGAATGCGACGAATGTAATGAAACGGAAGACAATGTTTGGCCGGAAAAGATATCATAATTTGTAACTTGTATCCGGTAATTTCTTCTTTTCTTCCCCTTTAGCTATAAAATTTATTTATTGTATAGGTAAACACGAATCAAACGAAGAAGTCCGCTCACTTCTAACTTGAATCCGCTTGTAACTCCATTATTCAAATTACCATATATGTACAGTGTTTCCATGATAGAGTTAACCGGGATTCTCTCGGATTATCTCATCATGGAAACGAGTCAGATTTAGAGTTTTCGTTGAATTTCTTAATCCTCCTTAACTCAACGAAAGTAGTTGGGTTAAATGAGATTCTATCTGCCAAAAGAAAAATGAACTGTTCTTGCCATTGCACTTTATATCAATGAAACACAGTTAAAACAAACAAGGGTTAATAATCAAAATATCCACGAAACAGATAAAAATATAAAAAAAGACTGACAAAAAACTTAACACCACCTGAACCACAGAATATAGAATATGTACAACCATACCAAAGAATATAGAATATACTTTATAATATATGCCTGAAGTGTCAAAACAAATTTAGCATTTTATAATTTTCCCATGGAAACGATAGGGATTAGCGTCGCCATGTTATTAACTCGACGAAACTCTTAACTCGGTTTATCCATGTCCATGGAAACGTAGTTATTATAACTGTTTATGTTGGAGGTTGAACCTAGGTTCAACCTGGGTTGAACCTTCAACATAAACACCAAAGGTTAACTTGGAGTTAACTCGACTCAATCCAAAAAATTTCTTAGGTCGAGTTAACTCTGGTTAATATAAACGCCCAGAGTCGAGTCGGAAAACAACAACAAAAAATAATCAGTAAAGTAAAAAAATAAAAATGGCGATTTTTCATATTTTTCTTGTACGAACGCGTCTGTGTCTAAATTCGGCAGCATATTCTTGTGATTTTTGCGTTTTTTATTTTTTGAAAGTTCGAAAGAATAAGTTAGAATGATTTTTTGAAAGAAAAAAATTTGAATGATTTTGACAGTTATTTATAACCTGGTTTCGACTCAACCTGAAGATAACTCTCCAATATAAACACTAGAAGTTAACTTCAAGGTTAACCTAAAGATAACTACAAGTTGACGCGATCTGGGTTCAACCTCCAACATAAACAGTATATATATGTAGTATCATGGATATTATGCATAATCCGTAAAACACAAACCGACCGAAATTTATATTTGCCTCCCTTAAACGGTTTAATAACAGTCCGATATGTCAGGAAATCAATTTATTGAATTGAGTAACATTTGAACCAACTTTAAACTGAATTTAGACTGAAATGTTTACCAAAAACCGTCTTGTAATGTTGGTTTAGCGACCGCAGTGAAATCACGGTCCAATAACATTCCATAGTAACCCAAAATCAAAATTTTGACTTAGTTGTATTTGGGTCAACCTTAGACTTGATTTAAACTGAAATTTTGACCAAAACCGGTCTTCCATGGTCGGTTTATCGGCTGGCAGTAGCATACGTTTGTTCATTTGCCATATCATTTACATTTTTTAGCCGGTTTGGTTGTGATTGATATAATAAAAATAATACAAATAAAATTAAAATTAATTATTAAGTATTTGATTTAAATTTCAATAAGTGTATCAGTATCATTAAATTTAATGTACGTTCTATAAGTATTCAATTTATTTAAGTAAGTATATAGTTTAATGACGCCATAACACAAGTAGCTAATTGTTCTAAAGTTTTCATTGAATAAGGTTTGTGTGCAAAAAAGTGAAAAATTATCATTAAATCATGTATCAAATGTGATTGTATGTATGTACATAAATTGGGATTGTGTAAAAAAGTTCATAAATTAGATTGCGTAAAATATTTTCGAAAAGTTTAAGGCGTCCAAAATGGCGCCAAAAAATTGCATTTGATTAATTTTTTATTCTGATTTTTTTTATATTTTAATACGTTAATACGTATTTTAATAAGTTTACGAAAATTTATACGAATACTTTTTATCTGTTTAATTTTTAGATTTATCAGGTTTTGTGACATTGAAAGCGATCCAAGACGTGATTTTGGAGGTATTAAAACGACGGAACCCAAAGGCTATATTGTAACGCAAGATGATGTTTGTCACGCAGTACAGGAGTACCTTAAACAAGTTTAATAAAACACTACTTACAAAATAACATTTATTATGAATTAAACTATTATATTACATATATGTATATAAATAAAAATTGCGAAAAAAATGTAAATACATAAATTACTTGTGTCTTCAATTTCTCTGACTAAACCATTAATTTTATAGTTACTTACCAAAATCAGTCTGTAGATCACTGAAATACAACCGAGGAAGTGTTACTAAAACTAGTTGATGTACGACGGGTTTACAACGTACATTTAGGTGCGTCTTTAGACATACTTGATCAGTCCTGTGAGAGACTGAATATAATCTTAAACAAGTCTACGAATGACTGACATTCGTCTACTCATTATACACCCAGATATTCGGTCGGGCGAAGACTGGAAGCATCCACGCTTTTTGACTGTCTAATAACCATCTAAAAACAGGCATTCATTCCCGACCGAAATTGATTTTGAGTCATATGTTGGTCCTAAAATGGTAATTGTGTTTCACGGGGTTTTCATGAACCGAGTTAAAACAGGTTTAGGTTTCGTTGAGTTGAAAATTTGTTGGTGTTAACTCGTACCGTTTCCATGAAACCGAGTTAACCGAGTTTCCATGAAACCGAGTTTACTCATTTTCAAGGTTAATTTTAAAATAATTTTATTCAATATCTTTGTTTTAATAGTTTACAATGAGCGTCATTTTAAAATACACGTGAAAAACGATGACAGATAGAAAGTAACCCAACCGTACTAGTTTCGTTGAGTTAAAACAGATTTAAAGAAACTCAACCTTAATCTGCGTTTCCATGCACGTAAACCCGAGTTAACCTAGGTTAACTCTTGTTGATTTCGATTGAAGGAAAAATGTTAAACTGAGGGTAAAAATAGTACTCCAACTGCTATCAAAATGTTAGATTGAAAATAAAAAATACCACAAGGGTAATATTTTGCTACGTCCAGGGTAATTTTCTGTACTACAGGTTTTTTGGTCGAGTGAACCATTTTTTGCTGTCATAGTACCATGCCAGACGAGCATTTTTTGTATTTTGGCATTTTTTTTCTACCAATGTTTTGTTCTGCTCTCTCTTAAATAAAATTTTAACTAAAATGAGTCAAAAATGTCCTTGAAATATTTTTTATTTCATTTATGTTTGAGTTGTGTGGTAGAACAGAAAATTAGTTAAGTCGCAATTAAAACTTGTATCATAGGTAAACGGGGAAAGAAACGAAGAAAAATGCCGCATTTTTTTTTTACGTGTGGCATGGGCCATACGCCATTTTTTTCTATACTTGTCAAAACATACGTATTTAATAATCGGGATAAAAACTTTAATTCAAGTATTACGTAATGGAGGAAATTTTAAATGACATTTACTTCACATCATCATCATCATTCTCCTCAGACTCATCTGATGAGGAATTTTGGAACAAAATATAATCAAGCATCGACATGACATGACAGCAAACATGAGACAAATATATTGTTTTGACATTTAAAAGTGGTGTAGTTTATTTCTGTTCCATTGATACAAAATCAGGGTATAAAATGAGGGTACTATTTTTAGAGTAGGAAAATATCAATCGAAATCAACATCTGTCATGGAAACATGGTAATGCAGATTGAGTTTCCGTCGTAAAGAGGGCACCGTATAACTATGGATTGCACTAAAATTTTATTGTTTGCTTATAACTTCATTGCTGTATGTATTTTATTTGACATTTGACTGTCAAATCAAACAAAAATATGATTAACATTAAATAAATAATAAGTAAATAGGATGTGTTTGCGTTTTGTAACTAAAAATGCAACCGTCAACAATTAGTTGGTCAAATTTAGTAAAAACTAAATCCGGGTTAGTAACTTCTAAAGTATGGCCGTCGATCAGTTCACCGATTCAGAAACAGGTTTTAAATAAAAAAATTAGCTTAGTGAACATCACAGTAACAGAGACTCCTTACGACCTTGGAACAAGGAAGGTAAATAACGGTGAGCAGCCGAGTTCAATCGATGCGTTGGTCGATGGTATAGCAAATGTTAATATTAATGATAAGAAATCACGCGAAGAAATTGTCGCGGAACGAAAACAACGCAAATTGACCGCAAAAAAGGAGCACCAAAATAAATTATTAGACCAGAAATTAAAAGAAGTTCGTTCTGCGAAATCTCAAAAATTACAAATAATTGATAATAAATTTTTGGAAGATTATCAAAAATGTAACAACTCTACTTTTCCAAAATCGCCTGAAATGGTTCTAGATGAAAACTTCCCTATTCCCAAAATAACCACAAAAAATCGGATTAAACAAAGGTTGAAGAATAAAAACAATATTTCGATTAGTTTAGTAGAACTTATTGAAAACAATAAAATACAGAAGGTAAATGGAAAAGCATTTAATCTAGAAAAGAAAAAATCTGTTTTATTATCGAATCCAACTATAAAACGACGTCGGGGTAAGCAAAGAGAAATTCAAAAAATTAAACCGTTAAAGCGGCTTAAGCGAAGTATTTTAGCAATTCGACAATTAAGGCGCGAACTACGAGAGGAGTTAAATATTAACACCAATATTGCAAACAAATCAGAGTTAAGTTTTACTCCAATCAATTTTTCACGTAAGTTTCGGCCTTACTGTGATCATTACGCGACGTCGGAAATTAATACTGCCGTTCAATCACTACTTCAAGATTTATTTCGATTTCAAAAGCGTGCTTATGAGAAAAATCAAATCAAAGGTAATTCAAAGCGTCGTTACATAGTAGGATTCAACGAAGTTAGGAGGCACTTAGAATTGAAAAAAGTGAAATTATTAATAATTGCACCAGATTTGGAGCCTAATGAAGGGTCAGGCGGTTTAGATGAAACAGTTCAAACGCTTAAATCAATTTCACAAACGAATGAAATTCCATACGTGTTTGCAATTTCCCGATGGCGAATTGGTCGCATATTATTTAAAAAGGTTTCAGTCAGCTGTGTTGCTGTGTTAAATTATGATGGAGCAGATGACCAATACAAAACAATTCTAAAGCTGCTTAGTATCGAACGTATCAAATTTATTAAAGATGCTACGCTTAAAACATCGATCTAATTTTTAACACTACGAAATATGATAAATAATTTATTAAACAAATTTTCATTTTTTAATCGAAGGTCTTTTATTTTTTCTCTAACATTCCCTAACCTGTTCTGTGTTGGTACGAGTACAATTTAACTGAGCGGGCAATTCCTTACTATCATAATATCTTAGGGAAACAAACACAAGGACAGTGTCAATAAAACGGATTCCTGCTAAAGGAACTGCGCAAGAAATTTATAAATGGCAATATCCAGTGTAGTCATTTGGAAAACAAACCTTTCACGCTGTTTGGCAAAATTACAGCTTGTTACTGGTAATCAGTAAACAATATTATTGGTACAGTAATATTGTTGAATCAATTTGAGAATTTTAATATCTCGTAACACCAATAAAAACAGCACTGCGGCACGGCGCTCATTTTGTTGATCTTACATAAATATTTGGCGTAAAGTAAAGTTTAGAATATAGAATACAAGAATATTATTATAAGAATACATACTTTATAATACATAATACATATATGACTTTACGTATACATCGAGATCAGGTAAGGAGTATAAAATTTTAAATACAGGACTGTTTATCAACAGTTTTTAGGAGGGGGAAGCTAAATTTTTCCGGAAAATTACATTTTCCGAGAAAATTTTCAGTTTAAAAAAAAGAAAATTGCGTGTTATTTTATTCAAAATACGTCCAAATGTGTAATTTTTATAAAAATGTTGATATTAGGTAGAATTGTATCTTAACAGTTTTTCGACAGTACAAGTAATTTTTCCGGGAAAATTTTGCAATTTTTCTATGAAAATTTTGAAATTTTTATAATGTTTTTTTTTACTTAGTTTGACATTTGAAGAATTGTATAAATGTGGAAAAGTGTGGGTTCGGGTCTAGGCGGGGTGGAAACGCAACGGGGTTTAAGGGCCTTTAAGGTAAACAATGAATTAAAATTACACTAAAAAAAAAAAATCTATTTTTACGAAAGTTGATTTTTTTAACACATTGACCAATGACCGCTTTGTCAGTCACCGGTGACTGACACTGAGTACATACTTTAACTTGTTAAAGCGCGTTGTCTTACCCCATTTAAGCGCGATTTAGATGATGAAAAAATGTTGGCCCAGCAAAATGTTTTCTATGTGTTTAGACCTGTACATGGATTCTGTTGCCTTTTTACAATTCAACTTGAATTTTACCGAAACGTCATTGTAGTGGTGTGCATATTAGTATACGTGTTTTTTTTTTGTTTTGTTTTTTTGACGTCATTTAAGAACACAAAATATGTTAGGTACATAATTTATGAATTTATTAAATGTCACCTTACCATTTAAATTAATAAAGTGTTCCACACAATTCCTAGTAAATAAATCTAAAAGTAAATTCATTACCATTAAAAAATTATTTTCATACATTCAAAAACAAAAATAAATTTTTTTTATGCATTTGTTCGCCTTCCTTCCATCATTTCCATATTTCTACTAACTAACAGTGTTGCCACAAAAAATAAATTGAAATCGTCATTTTTCTAACAATGAAAACGTCCCAGAACGTCAAAACGTTGAAATCACCCTAGTAACAAAAATTTCGATAGAAATCCATGCCTATTAACCTTTCTCGGCCGGAATACACAATTGTGTATATAAAAATCGTGTACGAAAGAAAACAATTATTTTTGTATATATTTTATTAAAATGTTATCAAATTATTTTTCATGTTTGAAAAAGGATCCGCTAAAATCCAGAAGACATTACAAAGTTCAGTTATTTATATACACATTTGTGTATTGTGAACTTAAATTAAAGCAAAAATAAAAGCAAAATTATTATTATATTATTAAAGCAAAATATTTCCAGTGTATGTGAGAGACAGAAAAAAACCTCAATGAATTTTTAATTCTGTAGTAGATTTTACCCAGCAAACAAGTTACCAGGAATTAAGTACTAAATAGGTTTAAGAACAAAATATTTTTTTTATTTTCGATTATTGCTCAAATCGTCATTTTTATACTACGAGCACTAACGAAAACGTCTCATCGTATTTTTAAGTCGAAAACGTCAAAATGACGATATTATCGTCAATATGGCAACGCTGCTAACTAAACAAATAACAAAAAATAACATCGATGCCATCGTCAAGGGAGAATGTGTTTTGTTTTGTTTTGTGTTTTTGACGTCATTTAAGAACACAAAATTATATGCATGGTAGATAGTTTGTGAATTTATTAAATTTCACCATACTATTTAAATTAATAAAGTGTTGTGTTAATTTCCTAAATAATTTAATCTAGTTCCTAGTAAATAAATCTAAAAGTAATTTCATGATCATTCATATTTCCACAGTTTATCCACTTTATAATTTATTAAACTTTTGCTTCTCATTATTATTTCGAAAAATAACACATACAAATATAGATAAATATACAATTAAACAAGGGAATATTAAATTTAATAAAAACAATAATAAAATTTATTTTATTTAAGTTTTATCTATATATAAATTCAAAATTCACAAAACCAAAATTTGAATCGAAACTATGTATTTTCTTATCATCTGTCATTTTTTCCTTTGCTCGCGAGCAGAGGAAATGTATTGTTTCCTCTACCGATAGTATCATTTATAAAATCGGGTCAACATTTTGGCGAAATTTCATGTGGATTTGCACACACACAATGATACAAAATGACAGCACACAATATTAAAAGTGTATGTTATACACTGTATACGTACACAAAATTCAACTTGAATTGATTTTGAAAAGGCAACAAAATCCATGTACTGGGTATGGATTCTGTTGCCTTTTCAAATTCAATTCAAGTTGAATTTTGTATACGTATACAGTGTATAATATACAATTTAATATTGTATGCTGTCATTTTGTATCATTGTGTGTGTGTCACATCCACATGAAATTTCGCCAAAATGTTGACCCGATTTTATAAATGATACTATCGGTAGAGAAACAATACATTTCCTCTGCTCGCGAGCAAAGGAAAATATGACAGATGATAAGAAAATAGTTTCGATTCAAATTTTTGTTTTGTGAATTTTGAATTTATATTTAGATAAAATTTAAATAAAATAAATTTTATAATTGTTTTTATTAAATTTAATATTCCCTAGTTTAATTGTATATTTATCTATATTTGTATGTGTTATTTTTGGAAATAATATTGAGAAGCAAAAGTTTAATAAATTATAAAGTGGATAAACTGTGGAAATATGAATGATCATGAAATTACTTTTAGATTTATTTACTAGGAAGTAGATTAAATTATTTAGGAAATTAACACAACACTTTATTAATTTAAATAGTATGGTGAAATTTAATAAATTCACAAATTATCTACCATGCATATAATTTTGTGTTCTTAAATGACGTCAAAAACACAAAACAAAAAAGTACATTCTCCCTTGTCGATCGCATCGATGTTATTTTTTGTTATTTGTTTAGTTAGTAGAAATATGGAAATGATAGAAGGAAGGCGAACAAATGCATAAAAAAAATTATTTTTACTTTTGAATGTATGAAAATAACTTTTTAATGATAATGAATTTACTTTTAGATTTATTTACTAGGAATTGTATGGAACACTTTATTAATTTAAATGGTATGGTGAAATTTAAGAAATTCACAGATTATGTACCTTACATATTATTTTGTGTTCTTAAATGACGTCAAAAACACAAAACAAAACAAAACACGTATACTAATATGCACACCACTACAATGACGTTTCGGTAAAATTCAAGTTGAATTGTAAAAAGGCAACAGAATCCATGCACTGGGTATGGATTCTGTTGCCTTTTCAAATTCAATTCAAGTTGAATTTTGTATACGTATTCAGTGTATAATATACACTTTTAATATTGTATGCTGTCACTTTGTATCTTGGGCACTTTCGGGTCCCCTATCATGATTAGTAAAATCACCGCCAATTTGATTTAAAAATTTCATAGCGCTAAATATTTTCATAGCGTTGGCCGCGATTTTACTCAACATGTTCCCAACTGTTGGGTGCCCTGAAAGCGCCCATTGTGTGTGTCAAATCCACATGAAATTTCGCCAAAATGTTGACCCAATTTTATAAATGATACTATCGGTAGACTGGTAGAGAAACAACACATTTCCTCCGCGAGCAAAGGAAAAAATGACAGATGATAAGAAAATAGATTCGATTTCAATTTTATTTGTGAATTTTTCATTTATATCTAGATAAAACTAAAATAAAATTAATTTTCATATTTCATAATTCATATTTTTTTTATTATCGTGTCTTTGATCGCATCGATGTATTGTTTTGTTATTTGTTTGTTTAGTAGAAATAGGCAAATGATAGAAGACGAACAAATACATAACAAAATATTTTTTATTTTTGAATGAAATTACTTTTTCATGTATTTACTAGGAATTAGATTAAAATATGTAGGTACAGCGACACAAGACTTTATTAATTTAAATAATTTTGTGAAATTTAATAAATTCACAAATTATGTACCTAACATTATTTTGTGTTCTTAAATGACGTCAAAAACACAAAACAAAAAAAAACACATTCTCCCTTGTCGATAACATCGATGTTATTTTTTGTTATTTGTTTAGTTAGTAGATATGGAAATGATAGAAGGAAGGCGAACAATTGCATAAAAGAAATTTTTTTTTTATTTTCGAATGTATGAACATAATTGTTTAATGATAATGAATTTACTTTTAGATTTATGTATTTACTAGGAATTGTATGGAACACTTTATTAATTTAAATGGTATGGTGAAATTTAATAAATTCACAAATTATGTACCTAACATATTATTTTGTGTTCTTAAATGACGTCAAAAACATAAAACAAAAAAAACACGTCGCATTTTTACTTGTTAGAAAGCAACAAAAAAATTTCAGTTAAATTTACTGGTGAAAATGTTGCCATAAAAAGTATGAAACTCAATAGTTTTTATGGCAACATTTGTTTGGCTTGGTCACTCTAACGTAATTTTAATATGTATACTCTCCTCTTTTCGGTTTCTCAGTATTTTTTACTGAAAAAAATTCTTTTACACTGTGGAATCCACGCATACTTTAATTCCATGGGTAAAATTTGCTGACAGCAATTTTTTTGCTGATAATATGCAAAAAAAAAAAAATTAAATTTTCATAAGAGTGACAAGAACAAAAAAATTTTTTATTTCATTTTATAGAAAAATTTTATGGTTGGCATAACCTAAAAATATCATAAAATTTTTAATTTGTACATTTTCGCACAATTCGATTTTTTTTATATATTTTAATTTTAATATAATATATATCACAAAAAACCACTAACGTTAACAAATTTCAACACAAAGAGAAAAAACAAATCGAAGTTTGGGTATAAAAATGGCGAACAACTTATTTTATATGAGTGTGAGAAAAATTTCTTAGCTTTACACACATTTTTTGTAGATGTGTGAAAAATGTTGCCATAAAAAATACTCCGATTTACATTTTTTATGGCAGCATTATGGCAGTAAACTTCCCCTATCACACTTCCCCTCTCAGTAAAATTTTACTGACAACATGTTTTGTTTCGTACACAACCAGTAATATCTATATTTTTTTCTCGCTTTTATTTTTGCTGACAGCAGATTATTTCCATGGAATAGGGCCATAATGCGAAAAATTTATATTGTGTGCATTTTTATTTTGCAAAATGACAAAGATATAACATTGACTTATTGCAAATGAGAGACAAGAAAAGAAATATTACCCAACAAAATTTTGCAGAAAATTTAAAAAAAACCTGGTACTACCTGTGGCCCTATTCTGTCTTTCCCTGGGAATAGGGAATTGGGAAAAATATTTTCATAGCATTTTTGTCTAAATTATATGTTTCTGGCCTACTGAAGGAATAAGTTTAGTGCAAAATTTTTTAAAACAAAGTGAATTGGGAAACTTTTGTTCCACAAAATTTTTATTGGGAAAAATATTTTCCCATTTCACTTTGTTTCAAAAATATTAACACCAAACATGTTCCCTCAGTAGGCCAGAAAAATATAATTTAGACAAAAATGCTATGAAAATATTTTTCCCAATTCCCTATTCCCAGGGAAAGACAGAATAGGGCCACTGGTAGCAGCTAAGGAACTTTTAAATTTGTATTGAAAAAGTAGTTTCACCAAAACACATATAGTGGCGACAACCGGTTTCTATTGAGCCTATCTGATAGAGATTTTTTTTTGTATCATGTCTGTAAAAAAAAAATGAATTTTCTTCCCGTTTCCTTTGATGAACAGCGCAAGCACAGTGTTTTATCACAGCGTTGTGATTAAAAACAATTTTCAGTAAAGGTAAAACTTTACTTGGCTTTTGCACGTATTTCCCGTGCATGTTCCTTAATAAAACATATATATTGCACACATATGAAAAAATACCTTTATATGTTTCATTAAGATACACGCACGGGAAATAGGTTAAAAAGTCATCACAATGAAAAAATTAAGAGTATTAATATAATAGATTATCAGAAGTAAGTTCATCTGGAATTCCTAATCTAGAAAATACCACCTTTTAAACTTCTATAACTGCTGAAGCTGGTTTTGTCTTTATTTTTGATAATTCAACCCAATTTGAATAAGCGTCTACAATCACTAACTACTATTTATTGTATAATTCGAATATATCAGTACAGATCCCAAGGTCTTTCTGTAAGTTTATATGGATGTAAATAGGCTCTTTACAATTTCGTTCCCTAAATTTTTGTCAATCATAACATCTACTAATAAAATCCCTTATATCTTCCGCCATATTAGGCCAGTATATCAGTTCACGAGGTTTTAATATAGTTTTTTCTATACCTAATTGTCCTGTGTCCTAAACAGGACAATTAGGTATAGGTCCAACGGAATCCTTTTCATTGATTTTGGAACAATTAATTTTTTGGTTAGAAATAGCATAGAGTCCGAAATGAATATATTGGGCCCGATTCTCGCGGCATAAAATTGCTGTTATGTTATTTTGTTTTCCCGCTTCCTATTGGAATTTGTATTGAAAAACAAAAAGAACATAGGTTAGGTTAGGTAAGGCTAGAGTGGCTGCTAACGCACACTTAGGCCAATAATGGCCCATTGTGATAGCACAGGATCCAATCTCTCCTTACTCCCGCTGAAACCAACCAGAGCTACTTATGTAGCGTAAAATATCTCGCACTCCACAGTCCGCGAGTTCAGAAAGGCTGTCCATATCGTACACACCCAAGTACTTATGTCTTTTGTATGTCAGTGCCGGATATGAGCATAGGAAGTGGTCTAACGTCTCTTCCTCCTCTTCGTCCATACAACTTCTACAAAAGTCATTCGTCTCTAGACCTAGTCTTCTCGCATGTTCCCCAAAAAGACAGTTTCTTATCCTAACTCTCGTTTTCCCAGGGATACTAGTGCCTTGGAGCGCCGCAGGCCCAGTTTTGGCTAAACTTGTTTTGCTATCCTACGCGTGAGAGGTTTGGTCCACCTTCATCTGTCAAGACTATTGGCTTTTTACTGAGCGCGGATTTGAGCGCTGCTATAGGCCTCCCCAGACCTGCCCTTTCCGGCTGCATCTGGAGAGTCGTACCGTACCTAGCTAGTTCGTCTGCCCTGCAGTTTCCCGTGACGTCCGAGTGCCCAGGGACTGGGCATCCAGATTACCTGGATACTGAAATACTCGCTCATCTCATTAAGAGATGATCGGCAATCCAGCACCACCCGTGACTTCAGAGAAACCGCCTTTAGTGACCTGAGTGCCGCTTGACTGTCCACATAAATCGCGATATCCCTAACGGATACTACGTTATGCCTCAACCATGTCACGACTTCCCCTATCGCCACCACTTCAGCCTGGCACACGCTGCAGTAGTCAGGGAGACGAACAAAAAAAAAATAACATAACATAACATAAAGTTTTAGATCCCGGAATCGGCCCCATTGTCTTTATTTTTATAATAATGTTTTAAGTCAGAGTCCATTTTATTCAATGTACGCCAATTATCATTTTGTTTAAACTTATATACATTTAGCGACCATTACACAATCAATACTTTTGTCATTACTTGTAATGACAATACTACCTAAATCTGGCATCATTACTTCATCATTAATTTTAGCTGTGTTGCTTTCAAAAGATTACAACAACAATTGCATTGTATTCAAGCCGATTGTTTTAGAATGTTAAGAAATTTTTTTTTAGGATTAGGGGAAATAAAATCATTTTATGGTTATGGTGTTTACCGCAAGGCGTTATTTTTTCTATTTTTCTAGAAAAATTTATATTGAATAATAATTTAGCATTTGTTATTTGATAGCAAAATATCGAATTTAATTTATTCTATTTCTTAAAATAAAAAAAATAAAATAAATATTAAGAAAATGAACCAACACAGAAAAATTAAAACGCATTAAAAAATTAAATCCAAAAGTTGTTGCTTTCACATTTCTTAGCTAAGCTAAGCGGATTTGCGAAAGCAACACTACTTTTATTTTCACTATTACACAATCAATATTATTGACAATATTTGTGACATTTGGCGTAGTAATTAAAATATTTCCCGTGTTTAATTTCTGCTTTTAGCGTAGTACATACAAAAAATATTTCGTGTTTTAAATTTGGTTTTATAATATTATGTGTTTGTATTAAATATTTAAAATCATAACCGTCGCTTTGAGTAATTTGGAGAAATACTGTAGCAACGATCTTTGAATTTGCCTGAGTCAAAACCATTACCAAACTCTAGTGCCAATATATCATATATTTCCGTCGCAGACGAGGCATTTGCAGTACACGTAAATGCACAAAAGCCATATTCTCAAAAACAACGGGGTACGACATGTTTACAACAGACTCCAGCAGATTTTGTGACTATTATAATTCAAAATTATAAAATATGATTATTTTGTTCCAAATAATAAAATATACTCCTGTAATCGAAAATATTTTTTTACAGTAGTAATGATTAACCAACACGATCAGAGTTCCCCATTAGCACATATTCCCACCCCTACAGGTAGTATTGAGGTACAGTATCAGAAAATCCGGATTTATGTCAATACCGACCATCATTATTAATTTTATCCCATTACACAATCAATAATAATGTCAATACCAAGTAGTAATTAATATTGATTGTGTAATGGTCGATTTTGACAAGATTATGTCTCTGTGTTTCTTCCTGACATTGTTTTCTTTTAATTGGAGATATTGAAATATCAGTGGAAAGAGAATTTACAACGAATTGTAATTCTGGGTCATCTTCTATTTGGTCCTTAATGAATGATCGTGATGATGCATCTACAATATGCATATCCTTACCTGGTAAATATATAATCTCAAAGTCAAATTTCATTATCTTAAGCAGCATCCGTTGTAATCTTACAGACACTTTGTCATGATCTTTTTTCGAAATTGACACTAACGGTTTATGATCTGACTGTATAATGAAACGATGACCATACAAAAATTGGGAAAATTTATCCGTCGCAAAAACTACTGCTAACAGTTCTTTCTCTATTTGTGGATATTTTTTTTCTGCGCTGGTCAATGCACGAGATGCGTATGCTATGAGATGCTGATTCTGCATTAAACAACATCCTAGACCATCTTTTGATGAATCTGTCTGAAATATTATTGGTTTGTTAATGTCAAAAAAAGCAAAACCGGTTCTCTACAAATTTCTTCTTTTAATGTATTTGGAGCTTGATCATGTTTCGGTTCCCATCTGAACTCCACGTTATCTTTAGTTAATTCTCTTAAACTAGCTGTTGTCTCTGACATGTTTTTCATAAATTTACCTAAAAACTTAAAGATTCATTAAAAATTACATATCCCATAAAGTGAACGCTATTTGTTGTATATTGAAGTTTATCACGATTAAATTTGATGTTGTATTCCTTCGCTAATCTCATTACACTACTTAATGCTTCATCATGCTCTTTCTCTGTGTCACCTGATATAATTAAGTCATCAAAATAAGTCACTATATTATCTAACCCTCCAAAAATTTTGCTTACTGTTTTTTGGAAAACTTCTGGCGCTACTGATACTCAAAAAGGTAAACGATTAAATTTATACCTGCCAAAGGGTGTATTAAAGCAACATAAATCGGAACTCTTAGTATCCAGACAAATTTGCCAGAATCCCTCTTTCATGACAATAACGGTAAAAAATTTCTTTTTATTTAAACGAGACATAATTTCATCAGAATTTGGTATCTTGTAATGTTCTCTTAAAATTTGATGATTTAGATATTTGAGATCGATACAAATTCTCATCGATCCATTTGGTTTTTGAACTGTAATCATAGAATTAACAAACTCGGTTGGATACTCAACTTTCGAAATTATATGTTTCGTTTCTCTAAAACATCCAATTTTTCGTATATTCCAAAGGGTACTCTACGATTAGCATTCACAACACCAATATAATTGTGTTTTAGTTTAATGGAATATTCACCCGGTATACAGCCAAGCCATTCAAATTATTTCACCTCGATACTTCTGTCTCCTTCTAGCTGCCGTTGAGTTTTATAAAATTAGTTTGAAATACCAAGCTGTTTGAACAGTCCAGAGTCTGAGTAATAAAACAGTATCTTTTTGAGAAAATTTACATTTATTTTTCAACATATAGTTTCATTCTAACTCAACACACTTACTTTAATGGACGCTCAAATACACAAAATAGGCATTTGGTTCAATACAATTGGTAATAATCTAACATCTTCATTTAAGTAAAATCTTTGGCCAGCTAGTCCTATTTTCAAGCTTTGGAACAGATAATAGTCGCAGGGTGCTAAATCTGGAGAATACGGGGAATGGGGATGCAATTTATAGCCCGATTGAGTAATCTGACCATCGTTTTAGTTGCTTTGTGAGCCAGTGCATTGTCTTGATGAAACAGGATTTTTCTTCGCATAACGTGGTTCTTTGACTTTCACGGATGTTTAATTTACGGTCAATAGGCCTTGCTGAATGGTAGTGGTCATTTGTACTTCTACGACCAAATTTAAAATCCTGCAACCACCCTTTGACTATAATATTTTTTAAGTTTTACTTTCGCTTCTTTATTCGTTTTGCCTCACAAATAATAATGTTTAATGAGAAATTCATTTTACTTAACGGATTGTTATGAAACTTTGGATTTTGTTTTTTTAAGGCTTACACTTTTCAAAAAATATAAAGTTTTAACTTTAAGTGCTCAAAGAAACAACCAAAGATATTTTTTAATTTATTTTTATTAGTTGGTGACAATTACATTTGAATTTCAAAACAACGTAAAAATGCAACTAAATACAATATATTGAATTAAATAGTAATGTGCTAGAACATTATTGAATATTATTACAAATTGTAACTAATTTCTCGTCTAGGATAGAATTATTCTAAACCAGCAGAAAATTTAGTTTAAAACTATTCCAATTTGGAATTATATATATGGGATTGTTGTTGTAAATTTCTCAAAGAAAGACCGTGATAGTAACCACAACACCGACACTTTTTAAATAAGGTAGGACATAGCAACTGGGTTTTTGTTATGACTACGTTCTGCCATCACTCAATTTTCGTTTAGTGAATGTACGTAAATGGACCTTTTCACACGTATATTGAGCACAACCAATCGTGCTACAATAAAGGTGCATTTAATTATTGAATTAAATTATTGAATTACTCGTTTTATTCACCTTTTTTGTTGTCACGATGTGTTGTGCTCAATACAGGTATGGAAAGCTGCCACTTCCGGCATAGGAGAGTCCTACTTAATCTACCATTTCCTGCACACATATTTTCATTACATTTCACTAAGATCTATAAATTTATGAAAAAAGAAAAACGATGACAGATAGAAAGTAACCCAACCGTACTAGTTTCGTTGAGTTAAAACAGATTTAAAGAAACTCAACCTTAATCTGCGTTTCCATGCACGTAAACCCGAGTTAACCTAGGTTAACTCTTGTTGATTTCGATTGAAGGAAAAATGTTAAACTGAGGGTAAAAATAGTACTCCAACTGCTATCAAAATGTTAGATTGAAAATAAAAAATACCACAAGGGTAATATTTTGCTACGTCCAGGGTAATTTTCTGTACTACAGGTTTTTTGGTCGAGTGAACCATTTTTTGCTGTCATAGTACCATGCCAGACGAGCATTTTTTGTATTTTGGCATTTTTTTTCTACCAATGTTTTGTTCTGCTCTCTCTTAAATAAAATTTTAACTAAAATGAGTCAAAAATGTCCTTGAAATATTTTTTATTTCATTTATGTTTGAGTTGTGTGGTAGAACAGAAAATTAGTTAAGTCGCAATTAAAACTTGTATCATAGGTAAACGGGGAAAGAAACGAAGAAAAATGCCGCATTTTTTTTTTACGTGTGGCATGGGCCATACGCCATTTTTTTCTATACTTGTCAAAACATACGTATTTAATAATCGGGATAAAAACTTTAATTCAAGTATTACGTAATGGAGGAAATTTTAAATGACATTTACTTCACATCATCATCATCATTCTCCTCAGACTCATCTGATGAGGAATTTTGGAACAAAATATAATCAAGCATCGACATGACATGACAGCAAACATGAGACAAATATATTGTTTTGACATTTAAAAGTGGTGTAGTTTATTTCTGTTCCATTGATACAAAATCAGGGTATAAAATGAGGGTACTATTTTTAGAGTAGGAAAATATCAATCGAAATCAACATCTGTCATGGAAACATGGTAATGCAGATTGAGTTTCCGTCGTAAAGAGGGCACCGTATAACTATGGATTGCACTAAAATTTTATTGTTTGCTTATAACTTCATTGCTGTATGTATTTTATTTGACATTTGACTGTCAAATCAAACAAAAATATGATTAACATTAAATAAATAATAAGTAAATAGGATGTGTTTGCGTTTTGTAACTAAAAATGCAACCGTCAACAATTAGTTGGTCAAATTTAGTAAAAACTAAATCCGGGTTAGTAACTTCTAAAGTATGGCCGTCGATCAGTTCACCGATTCAGAAACAGGTTTTAAATAAAAAAATTAGCTTAGTGAACATCACAGTAACAGAGACTCCTTACGACCTTGGAACAAGGAAGGTAAATAACGGTGAGCAGCCGAGTTCAATCGATGCGTTGGTCGATGGTATAGCAAATGTTAATATTAATGATAAGAAATCACGCGAAGAAATTGTCGCGGAACGAAAACAACGCAAATTGACCGCAAAAAAGGAGCACCAAAATAAATTATTAGACCAGAAATTAAAAGAAGTTCGTTCTGCGAAATCTCAAAAATTACAAATAATTGATAATAAATTTTTGGAAGATTATCAAAAATGTAACAACTCTACTTTTCCAAAATCGCCTGAAATGGTTCTAGATGAAAACTTCCCTATTCCCAAAATAACCACAAAAAATCGGATTAAACAAAGGTTGAAGAATAAAAACAATATTTCGATTAGTTTAGTAGAACTTATTGAAAACAATAAAATACAGAAGGTAAATGGAAAAGCATTTAATCTAGAAAAGAAAAAATCTGTTTTATTATCGAATCCAACTATAAAACGACGTCGGGGTAAGCAAAGAGAAATTCAAAAAATTAAACCGTTAAAGCGGCTTAAGCGAAGTATTTTAGCAATTCGACAATTAAGGCGCGAACTACGAGAGGAGTTAAATATTAACACCAATATTGCAAACAAATCAGAGTTAAGTTTTACTCCAATCAATTTTTCACGTAAGTTTCGGCCTTACTGTGATCATTACGCGACGTCGGAAATTAATACTGCCGTTCAATCACTACTTCAAGATTTATTTCGATTTCAAAAGCGTGCTTATGAGAAAAATCAAATCAAAGGTAATTCAAAGCGTCGTTACATAGTAGGATTCAACGAAGTTAGGAGGCACTTAGAATTGAAAAAAGTGAAATTATTAATAATTGCACCAGATTTGGAGCCTAATGAAGGGTCAGGCGGTTTAGATGAAACAGTTCAAACGCTTAAATCAATTTCACAAACGAATGAAATTCCATACGTGTTTGCAATTTCCCGATGGCGAATTGGTCGCATATTATTTAAAAAGGTTTCAGTCAGCTGTGTTGCTGTGTTAAATTATGATGGAGCAGATGACCAATACAAAACAATTCTAAAGCTGCTTAGTATCGAACGTATCAAATTTATTAAAGATGCTACGCTTAAAACATCGATCTAATTTTTAACACTACGAAATATGATAAATAATTTATTAAACAAATTTTCATTTTTTAATCGAAGGTCTTTTATTTTTTCTCTAACATTCCCTAACCTGTTCTGTGTTGGTACGAGTACAATTTAACTGAGCGGGCAATTCCTTACTATCATAATATCTTAGGGAAACAAACACAAGGACAGTGTCAATAAAACGGATTCCTGCTAAAGGAACTGCGCAAGAAATTTATAAATGGCAATATCCAGTGTAGTCATTTGGAAAACAAACCTTTCACGCTGTTTGGCAAAATTACAGCTTGTTACTGGTAATCAGTAAACAATATTATTGGTACAGTAATATTGTTGAATCAATTTGAGAATTTTAATATCTCGTAACACCAATAAAAACAGCACTGCGGCACGGCGCTCATTTTGTTGATCTTACATAAATATTTGGCGTAAAGTAAAGTTTAGAATATAGAATACAAGAATATTATTATAAGAATACATACTTTATAATACATAATACATATATGACTTTACGTATACATCGAGATCAGGTAAGGAGTATAAAATTTTAAATACAGGACTGTTTATCAACAGTTTTTAGGAGGGGGAAGCTAAATTTTTCCGGAAAATTACATTTTCCGAGAAAATTTTCAGTTTAAAAAAAAGAAAATTGCGTGTTATTTTATTCAAAATACGTCCAAATGTGTAATTTTTATAAAAATGTTGATATTAGGTAGAATTGTATCTTAACAGTTTTTCGACAGTACAAGTAATTTTTCCGGGAAAATTTTGCAATTTTTCTATGAAAATTTTGAAATTTTTATAATGTTTTTTTTTACTTAGTTTGACATTTGAAGAATTGTATAAATGTGGAAAAGTGTGGGTTCGGGTCTAGGCGGGGTGGAAACGCAACGGGGTTTAAGGGCCTTTAAGGTAAACAATGAATTAAAATTACACTAAAAAAAAAAAATCTATTTTTACGAAAGTTGATTTTTTTAACACATTGACCAATGACCGCTTTGTCAGTCACCGGTGACTGACACTGAGTACATACTTTAACTTGTTAAAGCGCGTTGTCTTACCCCATTTAAGCGCGATTTAGATGATGAAAAAATGTTGGCCCAGCAAAATGTTTTCTATGTGTTTAGACCTGTACATGGATTCTGTTGCCTTTTTACAATTCAACTTGAATTTTACCGAAACGTCATTGTAGTGGTGTGCATATTAGTATACGTGTTTTTTTTTTGTTTTGTTTTTTTGACGTCATTTAAGAACACAAAATATGTTAGGTACATAATTTATGAATTTATTAAATGTCACCTTACCATTTAAATTAATAAAGTGTTCCACACAATTCCTAGTAAATAAATCTAAAAGTAAATTCATTACCATTAAAAAATTATTTTCATACATTCAAAAACAAAAATAAATTTTTTTTATGCATTTGTTCGCCTTCCTTCCATCATTTCCATATTTCTACTAACTAACAGTGTTGCCACAAAAAATAAATTGAAATCGTCATTTTTCTAACAATGAAAACGTCCCAGAACGTCAAAACGTTGAAATCACCCTAGTAACAAAAATTTCGATAGAAATCCATGCCTATTAACCTTTCTCGGCCGGAATACACAATTGTGTATATAAAAATCGTGTACGAAAGAAAACAATTATTTTTGTATATATTTTATTAAAATGTTATCAAATTATTTTTCATGTTTGAAAAAGGATCCGCTAAAATCCAGAAGACATTACAAAGTTCAGTTATTTATATACACATTTGTGTATTGTGAACTTAAATTAAAGCAAAAATAAAAGCAAAATTATTATTATATTATTAAAGCAAAATATTTCCAGTGTATGTGAGAGACAGAAAAAAACCTCAATGAATTTTTAATTCTGTAGTAGATTTTACCCAGCAAACAAGTTACCAGGAATTAAGTACTAAATAGGTTTAAGAACAAAATATTTTTTTTATTTTCGATTATTGCTCAAATCGTCATTTTTATACTACGAGCACTAACGAAAACGTCTCATCGTATTTTTAAGTCGAAAACGTCAAAATGACGATATTATCGTCAATATGGCAACGCTGCTAACTAAACAAATAACAAAAAATAACATCGATGCCATCGTCAAGGGAGAATGTGTTTTGTTTTGTTTTGTGTTTTTGACGTCATTTAAGAACACAAAATTATATGCATGGTAGATAGTTTGTGAATTTATTAAATTTCACCATACTATTTAAATTAATAAAGTGTTGTGTTAATTTCCTAAATAATTTAATCTAGTTCCTAGTAAATAAATCTAAAAGTAATTTCATGATCATTCATATTTCCACAGTTTATCCACTTTATAATTTATTAAACTTTTGCTTCTCATTATTATTTCGAAAAATAACACATACAAATATAGATAAATATACAATTAAACAAGGGAATATTAAATTTAATAAAAACAATAATAAAATTTATTTTATTTAAGTTTTATCTATATATAAATTCAAAATTCACAAAACCAAAATTTGAATCGAAACTATGTATTTTCTTATCATCTGTCATTTTTTCCTTTGCTCGCGAGCAGAGGAAATGTATTGTTTCCTCTACCGATAGTATCATTTATAAAATCGGGTCAACATTTTGGCGAAATTTCATGTGGATTTGCACACACACAATGATACAAAATGACAGCACACAATATTAAAAGTGTATGTTATACACTGTATACGTACACAAAATTCAACTTGAATTGATTTTGAAAAGGCAACAAAATCCATGTACTGGGTATGGATTCTGTTGCCTTTTCAAATTCAATTCAAGTTGAATTTTGTATACGTATACAGTGTATAATATACAATTTAATATTGTATGCTGTCATTTTGTATCATTGTGTGTGTGTCACATCCACATGAAATTTCGCCAAAATGTTGACCCGATTTTATAAATGATACTATCGGTAGAGAAACAATACATTTCCTCTGCTCGCGAGCAAAGGAAAATATGACAGATGATAAGAAAATAGTTTCGATTCAAATTTTTGTTTTGTGAATTTTGAATTTATATTTAGATAAAATTTAAATAAAATAAATTTTATAATTGTTTTTATTAAATTTAATATTCCCTAGTTTAATTGTATATTTATCTATATTTGTATGTGTTATTTTTGGAAATAATATTGAGAAGCAAAAGTTTAATAAATTATAAAGTGGATAAACTGTGGAAATATGAATGATCATGAAATTACTTTTAGATTTATTTACTAGGAAGTAGATTAAATTATTTAGGAAATTAACACAACACTTTATTAATTTAAATAGTATGGTGAAATTTAATAAATTCACAAATTATCTACCATGCATATAATTTTGTGTTCTTAAATGACGTCAAAAACACAAAACAAAAAAGTACATTCTCCCTTGTCGATCGCATCGATGTTATTTTTTGTTATTTGTTTAGTTAGTAGAAATATGGAAATGATAGAAGGAAGGCGAACAAATGCATAAAAAAAATTATTTTTACTTTTGAATGTATGAAAATAACTTTTTAATGATAATGAATTTACTTTTAGATTTATTTACTAGGAATTGTATGGAACACTTTATTAATTTAAATGGTATGGTGAAATTTAAGAAATTCACAGATTATGTACCTTACATATTATTTTGTGTTCTTAAATGACGTCAAAAACACAAAACAAAACAAAACACGTATACTAATATGCACACCACTACAATGACGTTTCGGTAAAATTCAAGTTGAATTGTAAAAAGGCAACAGAATCCATGCACTGGGTATGGATTCTGTTGCCTTTTCAAATTCAATTCAAGTTGAATTTTGTATACGTATTCAGTGTATAATATACACTTTTAATATTGTATGCTGTCACTTTGTATCTTGGGCACTTTCGGGTCCCCTATCATGATTAGTAAAATCACCGCCAATTTGATTTAAAAATTTCATAGCGCTAAATATTTTCATAGCGTTGGCCGCGATTTTACTCAACATGTTCCCAACTGTTGGGTGCCCTGAAAGCGCCCATTGTGTGTGTCAAATCCACATGAAATTTCGCCAAAATGTTGACCCAATTTTATAAATGATACTATCGGTAGACTGGTAGAGAAACAACACATTTCCTCCGCGAGCAAAGGAAAAAATGACAGATGATAAGAAAATAGATTCGATTTCAATTTTATTTGTGAATTTTTCATTTATATCTAGATAAAACTAAAATAAAATTAATTTTCATATTTCATAATTCATATTTTTTTTATTATCGTGTCTTTGATCGCATCGATGTATTGTTTTGTTATTTGTTTGTTTAGTAGAAATAGGCAAATGATAGAAGACGAACAAATACATAACAAAATATTTTTTATTTTTGAATGAAATTACTTTTTCATGTATTTACTAGGAATTAGATTAAAATATGTAGGTACAGCGACACAAGACTTTATTAATTTAAATAATTTTGTGAAATTTAATAAATTCACAAATTATGTACCTAACATTATTTTGTGTTCTTAAATGACGTCAAAAACACAAAACAAAAAAAAACACATTCTCCCTTGTCGATAACATCGATGTTATTTTTTGTTATTTGTTTAGTTAGTAGATATGGAAATGATAGAAGGAAGGCGAACAATTGCATAAAAGAATTTTTTTTTTTATTTTCGAATGTATGAACATAATTGTTTAATGATAATGAATTTACTTTTAGATTTATGTATTTACTAGGAATTGTATGGAACACTTTATTAATTTAAATGGTATGGTGAAATTTAATAAATTCACAAATTATGTACCTAACATATTATTTTGTGTTCTTAAATGACGTCAAAAACATAAAACAAAAAAAACACGTCGCATTTTTACTTGTTAGAAAGCAACAAAAAAATTTCAGTTAAATTTACTGGTGAAAATGTTGCCATAAAAAGTATGAAACTCAATAGTTTTTATGGCAACATTTGTTTGGCTTGGTCACTCTAACGTAATTTTAATATGTATACTCTCCTCTTTTCGGTTTCTCAGTATTTTTTACTGAAAAAAATTCTTTTACACTGTGGAATCCACGCATACTTTAATTCCATGGGTAAAATTTGCTGACAGCAATTTTTTTGCTGATAATATGCAAAAAAAAAAAAATTAAATTTTCATAAGAGTGACAAGAACAAAAAAATTTTTTATTTCATTTTATAGAAAAATTTTATGGTTGGCATAACCTAAAAATATCATAAAATTTTTAATTTGTACATTTTCGCACAATTCGATTTTTTTTATATATTTTAATTTTAATATAATATATATCACAAAAAACCACTAACGTTAACAAATTTCAACACAAAGAGAAAAAACAAATCGAAGTTTGGGTATAAAAATGGCGAACAACTTATTTTATATGAGTGTGAGAAAAATTTCTTAGCTTTACACACATTTTTTGTAGATGTGTGAAAAATGTTGCCATAAAAAATACTCCGATTTACATTTTTTATGGCAGCATTATGGCAGTAAACTTCCCCTATCACACTTCCCCTCTCAGTAAAATTTTACTGACAACATGTTTTGTTTCGTACACAACCAGTAATATCTATATTTTTTTCTCGCTTTTATTTTTGCTGACAGCAGATTATTTCCATGGAATAGGGCCATAATGCGAAAAATTTATATTGTGTGCATTTTTATTTTGCAAAATGACAAAGATATAACATTGACTTATTGCAAATGAGAGACAAGAAAAGAAATATTACCCAACAAAATTTTGCAGAAAATTTAAAAAAAACCTGGTACTACCTGTGGCCCTATTCTGTCTTTCCCTGGGAATAGGGAATTGGGAAAAATATTTTCATAGCATTTTTGTCTAAATTATATGTTTCTGGCCTACTGAAGGAATAAGTTTAGTGCAAAATTTTTTAAAACAAAGTGAATTGGGAAACTTTTGTTCCACAAAATTTTTATTGGGAAAAATATTTTCCCATTTCACTTTGTTTCAAAAATATTAACACCAAACATGTTCCCTCAGTAGGCCAGAAAAATATAATTTAGACAAAAATGCTATGAAAATATTTTTCCCAATTCCCTATTCCCAGGGAAAGACAGAATAGGGCCACTGGTAGCAGCTAAGGAACTTTTAAATTTGTATTGAAAAAGTAGTTTCACCAAAACACATATAGTGGCGACAACCGGTTTCTATTGAGCCTATCTGATAGAGATTTTTTTTTGTATCATGTCTGTAAAAAAAAAATGAATTTTCTTCCCGTTTCCTTTGATGAACAGCGCAAGCACAGTGTTTTATCACAGCGTTGTGATTAAAAACAATTTTCAGTAAAGGTAAAACTTTACTTGGCTTTTGCACGTATTTCCCGTGCATGTTCCTTAATAAAACATATATATTGCACACATATGAAAAAATACCTTTATATGTTTCATTAAGATACACGCACGGGAAATAGGTTAAAAAGTCATCACAATGAAAAAATTAAGAGTATTAATATAATAGATTATCAGAAGTAAGTTCATCTGGAATTCCTAATCTAGAAAATACCACCTTTTAAACTTCTATAACTGCTGAAGCTGGTTTTGTCTTTATTTTTGATAATTCAACCCAATTTGAATAAGCGTCTACAATCACTAACTACTATTTATTGTATAATTCGAATATATCAGTACAGATCCCAAGGTCTTTCTGTAAGTTTATATGGATGTAAATAGGCTCTTTACAATTTCGTTCCCTAAATTTTTGTCAATCATAACATCTACTAATAAAATCCCTTATATCTTCCGCCATATTAGGCCAGTATATCAGTTCACGAGGTTTTAATATAGTTTTTTCTATACCTAATTGTCCTGTGTCCTAAACAGGACAATTAGGTATAGGTCCAACGGAATCCTTTTCATTGATTTTGGAACAATTAATTTTTTGGTTAGAAATAGCATAGAGTCCGAAATGAATATATTGGGCCCGATTCTCGCGGCATAAAATTGCTGTTATGTTATTTTGTTTTCCCGCTTCCTATTGGAATTTGTATTGAAAAACAAAAAGAACATAGGTTAGGTTAGGTAAGGCTAGAGTGGCTGCTAACGCACACTTAGGCCAATAATGGCCCATTGTGATAGCACAGGATCCAATCTCTCCTTACTCCCGCTGAAACCAACCAGAGCTACTTATGTAGCGTAAAATATCTCGCACTCCACAGTCCGCGAGTTCAGAAAGGCTGTCCATATCGTACACACCCAAGTACTTATGTCTTTTGTATGTCAGTGCCGGATATGAGCATAGGAAGTGGTCTAACGTCTCTTCCTCCTCTTCGTCCATACAACTTCTACAAAAGTCATTCGTCTCTAGACCTAGTCTTCTCGCATGTTCCCCAAAAAGACAGTTTCTTATCCTAACTCTCGTTTTCCCAGGGATACTAGTGCCTTGGAGCGCCGCAGGCCCAGTTTTGGCTAAACTTGTTTTGCTATCCTACGCGTGAGAGGTTTGGTCCACCTTCATCTGTCAAGACTATTGGCTTTTTACTGAGCGCGGATTTGAGCGCTGCTATAGGCCTCCCCAGACCTGCCCTTTCCGGCTGCATCTGGAGAGTCGTACCGTACCTAGCTAGTTCGTCTGCCCTGCAGTTTCCCGTGACGTCCGAGTGCCCAGGGACTGGGCATCCAGATTACCTGGATACTGAAATACTCGCTCATCTCATTAAGAGATGATCGGCAATCCAGCACCACCCGTGACTTCAGAGAAACCGCCTTTAGTGACCTGAGTGCCGCTTGACTGTCCACATAAATCGCGATATCCCTAACGGATACTACGTTATGCCTCAACCATGTCACGACTTCCCCTATCGCCACCACTTCAGCCTGGCACACGCTGCAGTAGTCAGGGAGACGAACAAAAAAAAAATAACATAACATAACATAAAGTTTTAGATCCCGGAATCGGCCCCATTGTCTTTATTTTTATAATAATGTTTTAAGTCAGAGTCCATTTTATTCAATGTACGCCAATTATCATTTTGTTTAAACTTATATACATTTAGCGACCATTACACAATCAATACTTTTGTCATTACTTGTAATGACAATACTACCTAAATCTGGCATCATTACTTCATCATTAATTTTAGCTGTGTTGCTTTCAAAAGATTACAACAACAATTGCATTGTATTCAAGCCGATTGTTTTAGAATGTTAAGAAATTTTTTTTTAGGATTAGGGGAAATAAAATCATTTTATGGTTATGGTGTTTACCGCAAGGCGTTATTTTTTCTATTTTTCTAGAAAAATTTATATTGAATAATAATTTAGCATTTGTTATTTGATAGCAAAATATCGAATTTAATTTATTCTATTTCTTAAAATAAAAAAAATAAAATAAATATTAAGAAAATGAACCAACACAGAAAAATTAAAACGCATTAAAAAATTAAATCCAAAAGTTGTTGCTTTCACATTTCTTAGCTAAGCTAAGCGGATTTGCGAAAGCAACACTACTTTTATTTTCACTATTACACAATCAATATTATTGACAATATTTGTGACATTTGGCGTAGTAATTAAAATATTTCCCGTGTTTAATTTCTGCTTTTAGCGTAGTACATACAAAAAATATTTCGTGTTTTAAATTTGGTTTTATAATATTATGTGTTTGTATTAAATATTTAAAATCATAACCGTCGCTTTGAGTAATTTGGAGAAATACTGTAGCAACGATCTTTGAATTTGCCTGAGTCAAAACCATTACCAAACTCTAGTGCCAATATATCATATATTTCCGTCGCAGACGAGGCATTTGCAGTACACGTAAATGCACAAAAGCCATATTCTCAAAAACAACGGGGTACGACATGTTTACAACAGACTCCAGCAGATTTTGTGACTATTATAATTCAAAATTATAAAATATGATTATTTTGTTCCAAATAATAAAATATACTCCTGTAATCGAAAATATTTTTTTACAGTAGTAATGATTAACCAACACGATCAGAGTTCCCCATTAGCACATATTCCCACCCCTACAGGTAGTATTGAGGTACAGTATCAGAAAATCCGGATTTATGTCAATACCGACCATCATTATTAATTTTATCCCATTACACAATCAATAATAATGTCAATACCAAGTAGTAATTAATATTGATTGTGTAATGGTCGATTTTGACAAGATTATGTCTCTGTGTTTCTTCCTGACATTGTTTTCTTTTAATTGGAGATATTGAAATATCAGTGGAAAGAGAATTTACAACGAATTGTAATTCTGGGTCATCTTCTATTTGGTCCTTAATGAATGATCGTGATGATGCATCTACAATATGCATATCCTTACCTGGTAAATATATAATCTCAAAGTCAAATTTCATTATCTTAAGCAGCATCCGTTGTAATCTTACAGACACTTTGTCATGATCTTTTTTCGAAATTGACACTAACGGTTTATGATCTGACTGTATAATGAAACGATGACCATACAAAAATTGGGAAAATTTATCCGTCGCAAAAACTACTGCTAACAGTTCTTTCTCTATTTGTGGATATTTTTTTTCTGCGCTGGTCAATGCACGAGATGCGTATGCTATGAGATGCTGATTCTGCATTAAACAACATCCTAGACCATCTTTTGATGAATCTGTCTGAAATATTATTGGTTTGTTAATGTCAAAAAAAGCAAAACCGGTTCTCTACAAATTTCTTCTTTTAATGTATTTGGAGCTTGATCATGTTTCGGTTCCCATCTGAACTCCACGTTATCTTTAGTTAATTCTCTTAAACTAGCTGTTGTCTCTGACATGTTTTTCATAAATTTACCTAAAAACTTAAAGATTCATTAAAAATTACATATCCCATAAAGTGAACGCTATTTGTTGTATATTGAAGTTTATCACGATTAAATTTGATGTTGTATTCCTTCGCTAATCTCATTACACTACTTAATGCTTCATCATGCTCTTTCTCTGTGTCACCTGCTATAATTAAGTCATCAAAATAAGTCACTATATTATCTAACCCTCCAAAAATTTTGCTTACTGTTTTTTGGAAAACTTCTGGCGCTACTGATACTCAAAAAGGTAAACGATTAAATTTATACCTGCCAAAGGGTGTATTAAAGCAACATAAATCGGAACTCTTAGTATCCAGACAAATTTGCCAGAATCCCTCTTTCATGACAATAACGGTAAAAAATTTCTTTTTATTTAAACGAGACATAATTTCATCAGAATTTGGTATCTTGTAATGTTCTCTTAAAATTTGATGATTTAGATATTTGAGATCGATACAAATTCTCATCGATCCATTTGGTTTTTGAACTGTAATCATAGAATTAACAAACTCGGTTGGATACTCAACTTTCGAAATTATATGTTTCGTTTCTCTAAAACATCCAATTTTTCGTATATTCCAAAGGGTACTCTACGATTAGCATTCACAACACCAATATAATTGTGTTTTAGTTTAATGGAATATTCACCCGGTATACAGCCAAGCCATTCAAATTATTTCACCTCGATACTTCTGTCTCCTTCTAGCTGCCGTTGAGTTTTATAAAATTAGTTTGAAATACCAAGCTGTTTGAACAGTCCAGAGTCTGAGTAATAAAACAGTATCTTTTTGAGAAAATTTACATTTATTTTTCAACATATAGTTTCATTCTAACTCAACACACTTACTTTAATGGACGCTCAAATACACAAAATAGGCATTTGGTTCAATACAATTGGTAATAATCTAACATCTTCATTTAAGTAAAATCTTTGGCCAGCTAGTCCTATTTTCAAGCTTTGGAACAGATAATAGTCGCAGGGTGCTAAATCTGGAGAATACGGGGAATGGGGATGCAATTTATAGCCCGATTGAGTAATCTGACCATCGTTTTAGTTGCTTTGTGAGCCAGTGCATTGTCTTGATGAAACAGGATTTTTCTTCGCATAACGTGGTTCTTTGACTTTCACGGATGTTTAATTTACGGTCAATAGGCCTTGCTGAATGGTAGTGGTCATTTGTACTTCTACGACCAAATTTAAAATCCTGCAACCACCCTTTGACTATAATATTTTTTAAGTTTTACTTTCGCTTCTTTATTCGTTTTGCCTCACAAATAATAATGTTTAATGAGAAATTCATTTTACTTAACGGATTGTTATGAAACTTTGGATTTTGTTTTTTTAAGGCTTACACTTTTCAAAAAATATAAAGTTTTAACTTTAAGTGCTCAAAGAAACAACCAAAGATATTTTTTAATTTATTTTTATTAGTTGGTGACAATTACATTTGAATTTCAAAACAACGTAAAAATGCAACTAAATACAATATATTGAATTAAATAGTAATGTGCTAGAACATTATTGAATATTATTACAAATTGTAACTAATTTCTCGTCTAGGATAGAATTATTCTAAACCAGCAGAAAATTTAGTTTAAAACTATTCCAATTTGGAATTATATATATGGGATTGTTGTTGTAAATTTCTCAAAGAAAGACCGTGATAGTAACCACAACACCGACACTTTTTAAATAAGGTAGGACATAGCAACTGGGTTTTTGTTATGACTACGTTCTGCCATCACTCAATTTTCGTTTAGTGAATGTACGTAAATGGACCTTTTCACACGTATATTGAGCACAACCAATCGTGCTACAATAAAGGTGCATTTAATTATTGAATTAAATTATTGAATTACTCGTTTTATTCACCTTTTTTGTTGTCACGATGTGTTGTGCTCAATACAGGTATGGAAAGCTGCCACTTCCGGCATAGGAGAGTCCTACTTAATCTACCATTTCCTGCACACATATTTTCATTACATTTCACTAAGATCTATAAATTTATGAAAAAAGCTTAAGTTTGAAGTTTCATACCGCTCAGTCTATTCGTCGGCACTAAGGAGAAAGCAAATAATGGTAACTATTTTTTTATCAAAACCCTTTAATTCCGCCAAATTTTAGGATAATGATTTAAACCAATTTTGTTAATAAATTAATTTACAATCGATTCTTTCTTATAATTTTTTCGTAAATAGTATATACTTTTTATACAATTCGCACAAAACGAAAAAGGTCATATAAACAAAATTTTTATCGAAAGTCATTTCCGTTTAAATTTTAGAAAAATGATTTCTTTTTATTCTTAATTGTTTTTTTTCGTAAATGCAGTACTTTTTTTAAAATATTTGAATAAAACATAAAAGCTCTTATGCAAGATGCCAGTTCTGGTTTACCAATTTCCACCACCAGGGAGCGACCGATTTTTCTTATTTCCCTCCAGGCCAGGCGTAACATTAACGTACGGTTTACGAAGACTTAGCTCTACTAAAGTATTCGCAAACGTTACGCATAAAAGGTACGGATGTGGTACGTAAAGTATATTTTTGTCACATGAGAAGTGAAACAAATTAGCGAAGACTTTTGTATGTGTTAGTGTCTATAAACTGTTCATAATGTGTACGACAAAAACGTAACATTTATGAGCCGTATTTGCGTATCTTTGGCGAGTCACCTGCGTGTGACTTTTACGCTCGGTTTAATTCGTCGGAATTACTTTATTGTCAAATAAAAAACCAATAATATTTTCATCTTGTATTTATTTAAATAAAATCTATCTTAATTAATATAATATAATACAAAAATTAATTTCAAAAGGACTTTTAATTCTGCCGCATAAAGTAATTATACTTAATTTCAATTCACAAATATTTTTTCACATCAAAAACTCGCATATTATTAAATTCTATGTTCTAAATAGCAATTTATCGTACATTTAGTCTACTAGCTGTATTATCCCAATTGACTATTCATACCTGAAACACAAAAAAAGCTAATTACAAATTTAAAGCATGATGCTACACAATTTTTCGTACCTAATAGGAATGCTCTTACTGAGGCATAACAAATGAACGTCCTTATTTTAAGGTAAAAGTTCGACCAACAATATAATATGATCAATCACGAATAAATTTATTGCACACAAAAACTTAAACTACGACTCTTTAAAATATAAAATATGCAAAGAAAGCAAAATATACTGTAATATGTGATAATAAAAATTAAGTATAGAGTGTAATAGTGTGGTATCAAAATCAACGTGCGTAAACTGTTCGTAAACCGCACATTTTTAGAGTATACATTTTTGCGCCTGGAGGGTTAATATGTTCTGCTTAAATTTTGTAAATTGATGTAGACTATATTGTTACAAATTTAATTTTAAATTACACTTACATACAATTGTACTTACATATCTCTTATTAAATTTTTATTTCTTCGATATTCAATATTTTAATGCATATTCGTTTATGCATAGTTTTTCGTTAAAGCGAACCCATTAAAGGGATGGTCCTTTGATTTAAAAATAAAAACACGCGGTACTACTTTGTATGGTTAAGTAATATTTATTCTGACTAAAACTAGAGCATCCTTTGAGATATGCTATGGAATTGCTATAGAGATGGTATAAATGTTAGAGTAATTGCTGCTGGTCAAAATATTCTGACCAAACTTATAAGTAGATGGGCATTATTATGTTATATTATTAGTTTTATAGATAAAAAAATGTTTTACTAAGTTGGGAAATGCTCATCCGGAATTGTGCAACAGAAACCTTGAATAAATATAAATTAAAAATATCAACAATTTAATTATTCTTTCGTATTTATTAATTTAATAATAGTTTTATTACAATTAAGCTGTATATTTTTGTTAAATAATTTTAATTATTTAGCAAATTTTACACTGATTTTTATAAACCGTAAAAAATCATAATACACAAATAAAAATAATAATTAGTTGCAATTTTTGTATAAGTATTATATAATTGTATTAAATATGTTTAACAAATTCAATAATAAATTTTAATAATAAAATTCTTTATAGTTAATTTATAAATAATAGTAAATAATATTTTTTTTGTGTTTTACTCTTCTTTGGAAAATATCCTTTTTATATTATAAAACACATACATACTCGTGTACTATTAATAATTAATAGTTTATAGTTTTTTTTTTAAATATGGCTTAATATCTAAACAATAATTTTTATTATTAGAATTTGTTATTATAAATGTTTGGTTTTAATTTATAAATAGTTAAATAATAATTTAAACATTTGTTTACATATGAAAATTATAATTAGTAAGATTCACGATGCAAAATTATTAGTAAAATATAAAAATAATTAAATAAATATGTATAAGCACCATTTATTAGTGTTTTGTTATGGTGGAACAAATAATTTGTTTTTTTCTGTTAATACGGGTAGTTATATGTATTTAATTAATTATTTTTAATTTTACAAAATTGGATGTTCACAAAACTTTTGTAAATTAACTAATCCAATATGAATAAACAGAAAGCAAAATTTTAAATATATTTTTAATAGTATTAGGTGTTTTTCCTTTAATTTAATTTTATAAAAATAAATTTAAACTTAAAAGTTTTAATGGAAGCTAGCAAGCTGCACTTTAAATTTAAATATTTTTGTAAAGAATGGTACATATTTTATATTTTTGATCATTTATATGTTGTTTCACTTCCGAGCTAGTTAAGGCTTCTTGGGATTTGGCCACATTCATGTCCTGTATATTTTTATATCGATTAATTTACTTTTTTTCAATAGCACTTGGTTGCTTGCTCTATAAAATAAAATAAAATTAAATAAAATTTTAATAGTCATGCCCACAAATTTTTATACGAATGAGATTAAATAAAATAAATAAATAAATGATCTACAGTCTTCTTCCGAACATAACGCATGGCGTTATTATTCGAATAACATGTTTTTATTTATGTTGAATTCTATTTACTTTTCCAAATCAATGTGCAATTTATGGTTAAAAAAAACAAAATTAATGTGGGTTTATGTATGTATTGGAAATATTAAATAGGATTTTGAAGTTTAGAAATGTTACGTCAAAACGACATGAATTGTGCACTCCACTATACGAAATTTTATGAGTGTATTTCCGGACGAATAATCGTCACATATTTATTAATGATCGATTAAAATATATTTCCATTGAATTTAAAACACATACTTTAATTTATTTATAATTTAACACACCAATTGATGTTTCTATAAAAATTGGCATTTCACTTTGCATTGTCCATAAAAAAAAATTTACGAATCAATTTTTAAAATTGATGTGAAAAAATTTACTGTTATGTTATGACAATTTACATTTGTATGAGTAACTTTCCTAAGTGTTAGGGAAATAATACCACCGGAAAATTTTCATAACGAGCATTTAACTTCTATGAAAATCAACAACACTTGCCATTCCACAAAAAACTCAAGTGCGGCACTTGCCTAATAAAATAAAATTTTAAAATTTTAGTATAGGTTAGCCGTCCCGGTGCAAAGTGGTCAGCATGCTTGCTCCAGCGACTGGAGGTCCAGGGTTCGATTTCCGGTGGTGACAAGGAAAAAAATTTCATGGCTGGTTTAGGATCAATGAATTAATCACTCATTATCCGAAATGAAAATATGATTATGAAACCTCATTTGAGGCGGCCAAATCCTTTGATGCGATATAGTGCCAGAGAGTATGGAATTTGAAACCCAATGGGTGCTTTTAGATCAGCCAACTGTAGGCCTCATGATTAGTGAAATGATCGCCAATTTGATTTCGAATTTTAAAATAGCTCACAATTTTCATAACGTTGCCGTGATTTTATTTAACATGTTGCCAACTGTTGGGTTGTCTGAAAGCGCTCAATATAAAATTCCATACATTTCGCCTACTAATCGAGTAAAAAAAAGAAAAAATCTGAGCTACAAATTTTTTTATTGTTTTTTTCGTTTTGTATTATTGAGTGTGCACGATTATTACTCCAAACGTGCCGCAAAAACTCTCCACTGCACTCTAAAATTTTGTTTGGTGGTGAAGAGGCTAGAGAGAGTTTCAAAAACGCAGGGTGTTGCACTGTGTGAACAGTCACTTTATCTAATCCAATTTTACCCTATCCAAATTTACCAACACCACGTTCATGTCTGATCCATTTAATTTATTTTAGATAAAAAAATATATAATACAGTAACAGTAGTTGAGATATTTTCAAACCAGGTGTTCTCATTAGTTAAATTTTGGTGAACCCATTTAATTTACCGATTTAATGTACATATGATTATTCACGGAACGAAGTAGCTTTGGGTAATTTGCCTTTGGGCTAAGTAGCTTTGGGTATATTGAATAGTTGCAGTAGAACTGAAGCAGAAAATATCACTAAGTAGTGCTCAACTTGAGTTCATGTCCTGCTAAGGGTCCAAGATGTTTTTTTAGAAACTACAATCCTTTTGCATTAAGCGCGATTTAAATGATGAAAAAATGTTGGCCCAGCAAACAAAGAAGAGTTTGGTATATTACAATTTTCGTGTGTATGGCAAGAAAAGAATAACATCGTGCAAAAAATTTGCTGTGCGTTTTTGTCTTTTTTTGAGCAAATGCTGCCTTAAAATAAAAATACTGCTATAAAATATAATCGACCTGAGTATATTTTATGGCAATAAATATTATTT
This sequence comes from Nephrotoma appendiculata, assembly GCA_947310385.1. NCBI lineage: Eukaryota > Metazoa > Arthropoda > Insecta > Diptera > Tipulidae > Nephrotoma > Nephrotoma appendiculata. Next base: position 206,043,042 of record OX371223.1, read on the forward strand.
ATGGCAGTTTATATTTCTTTCTCAATTCAACTAATGCGAAAAATTTATATTGTGTGCCGCTCTAAACACTCAGCAAACATTTTGCTGGGCCAACATTTTTTCATCATCGAAATCGCGCTTTAAATTACGTATATCTGCAGAGCATTCTACGATTTCAGAGAGCCGTAATATTAAAGTATGTATTTTATTTAGAGGGGAGCTTAATATTTGTGAATGAAAATTTAGTTGGATAATTAAAATTTTTATTTTATACGATTAAGAACATATTCAAAAAACATCTAATGAAAATCAGCCAATATTATTTAATATTTAATGAACGAAAATAAATTTAATAGAGGCATAGTTTTAATGTTTTTCTATAGAATTGAACTTAATGTTTAGTTATGTGGATTCGTAAAAGGTAAATTGATTTTCCGCAAATTGTGCAAAAATTCAATTAAACAGTTCCGTTTTATAAATGAATGTTGGCCTCATCGACTTTTCTAAGAAAATTAGACAAAAAACACGAACTAACACAGGAGTTTTTATGAATCTCAAAAATTATTTCCTCATTAACATCTTGATTCCGTTAGTTGAGTCGTTGTCGATCAAAGTGATAATAAAAATCTGTTAGTTGTATGAAAAGTTATTCAATTTGTACACGAATAAGTGACATGAGGTGAAAGAAACAATTAAAATTTTAGTTTTGAGACTTGTTGTATTTGGAGGTGTCTAGCAAAAACATAAAATCCTCGATTGGGGTTTTGAAGTAAATACGGTACTTAACATAATACATATTTTGGCCAAGCACTGGGTTTTTAGTAAATGAATTGTTGTTAAAAGACAATAAATGGAGAATGCAAATGCGAATTTAAATCAGTTAAATTATTACCAGAGACAACCTAAACGGGATATTTCATCCTTTGTTAACATACAAATTTAAACTGCGAGCCATTTTCTGTAAATAGTCGTATACACAATCAATAAAATTTTGTTTTTGTTTATACGTATACGCAGTTTAACGAAAAATTACAGATACCATGATGACATTGATCAGAAATAAATTTTGTTCTTATTTTTTAGTTCAATCCAGCATCTCTTATTGTATTATTACCAGAGACAACCTAAAGTCTGTGGTTTTACTTTATGAGTGTAAGATAAAGAGAAGAAAGTTTTATCGAAACGGGTCTACAAAATTGGAGATGTTATGGAAAGGGGTTCGTATGTAGAGATTGATTTCAATTTTTTTTTTTAGAAATAAAGGGCTCTATTCAGTTATGTAGTCGAAATAAGTGACTGCTAAATTATTAAAAAGGCGCAATCAGCTAAGCTTTCTTGTTCGGTGAAAAAAAACATCAAAAAATAATTAGAACAAGTACATAATATTTTAGTTTAAAATGGTGGAGATATCTTTGGTTTTTGCAAATCTGGGTTATACTGTTAATCGTACTGTTTAATTTATAGTAGCAACTATTTTCTCGAAGACAAGTCCTAGATTATATGTAAAAATATAAAATAATAAGTGGTATTAAACAGATTTAGTTATTTAAAAACTGTATACAGTCGATTTCACTTAATCGGGACAAATTGTACTAGTCCCGAAGTGTCCCAATCAAGCGGACTCGACTGTATTTTGATAAATACTTACACTTCCTGGTTGCTCTGCTTCTTCTGGTAACTCTCCTATATTTGGAATAAAATAATTAACATATTAGAAACGAATAAAGGATTTTATAGTACTGGTTTTAAGTTCTAATGTTTCTAAAATACATATCTACTGATTTATTATTTAAAAGGAACTGATTTAATTATAACTTGGTATTTAGCGTATGACAATGTTGCAATAGAGGAAACCCTCGAAGAACACGATTAATATATTCCGTGTTCTTTCAAACTGTGCTGTTCGAGACTAGAAAAAACAGGAGTGTGAAAATAAAAAAAAAGGTTACATATTAATTTTTATTTGTTATGGTATACAAAAAACAAAATAAAAGAGGAGCGACATATATAATCAGCATCTACTTAAATATAAGTTTTGCTAACTCCACGACATGAAATAAATAATAACTAACTAAAGATGTATTGGTAATTTTTTTTTTCATAGTAACTTTTTTAAATAACTAAGTCTAAATGTGTTGGTGCAGAAACAAAAAAAAAAAAGAAGAAAAAAGAATCCAATTTAAGTTGCATTCTTGTGTAACCAATACACTCTTTGTTAGTTTTTTTTAAATAGGTATCTGCAATGAGAGTTTGCGCAGGACTTATATTTAAGTAGATTCTGATGTAATACAAATTTTATTCCATTTCAAAAGATTTACTCGAAAATCGTGCAGTTTCAGAACGTGTTATTTGAGGGAAGCTATCTGTGTTGTTCGAAACTCGTGTTCTTCAAGTATCGTGTTCTTGGAGGGTTACCTGTATATTACGTTTTTATAGGTAGGTATAAAGATTTTTATATGAAATCTTAACTTAATGATTTTTTTTTCAATTTAATGAAATGTTATGCAGACGGTCATATTTATAGAAATATTGGACAAATTGAAACTTAAGTTTATATTTAAGAAGAAAATAGAATAATAAACATTTATTTATAAATAATGAAGTAAAATTTATTATTTTATTTAGACATACACTGCATCAAACAAAAAAAGTGACAGGAAATTTTGTCTCAAAAACACGTTGATTTTTAATTCTTGTATCTAGTGAAACATCGCCATTTAAAAAATAATACGAAATTAGTAAATTTTTATCTTGTTTTATTAATCTGTTTTGAATCAAATTAAAGCTTGTATACACCTGTATATTTAGAAACCTTGAAAATAAAATTGAATAAATTTGTAGACGAGAGTTTTAGCAGATTTTGTGAAAAATGGCAGAAAGATACGCATAAAAGACGTGTTTTTCAATGTTATGTGTTACTACCAGCCTGCTGTACTTCATTAATACGCTGTGGCTGATTTGAAAATTTGTTATTTTATACATTATTTTGTTGTCCTCCAATCCTATTATATTAAAATAACCGACAAGGGCATTTAATTTTTTCGCTAAATAACGCAATTATTTAGCAAGAAGCTGCCGGCAAGATGTCTAAATTCTCTAGAAATGATCTAATTTGGATTTACCTTAACAATTTAGTTGAAAGTCTGAAATGTAGCATTTTCTTCTCTGTTACGCAAAATATATCATAACAAGTAGATACAATTTCCCTCCTTCACAAAGAGTCTAGAAATGTTTCTGTTGTGATTTTTGTTTGGCGCAGTGTACTTCCTTGAAATATCTTCAGTATTTTCTATAACGAGCAATTTAGTAAAGATGTATTCGTTTTGTTCAGTTAAGACTACCTTTTGTTAAATAATCAATCAATTTGTTAATATTTTCTATAAATATAATTTCTTACATATCAAAATCAAATATATTTTGTTTATAAAATTTCATTAAATTTCAAAATCGTCTTTAATAATTATATGAATGTACTGAATGTAGTATTATTGGGGGTAATTTATTATCTTTTTTTAAAATTTATAAAAAATATTATTATACTTTACGCCTTTTTAATTGCATTTAAAGAATCTTAAAGCCAAATTGAAAATTCATGCATATAATATTTAAAATTAGTTAACACAATTATTGAAACAATATTAAGCACATTTTATTGTAAAATAATGTTTTGCGCGTTTAGTTTCTATATTTGATATTGAGCTACATGCTGCTTGCACTATACAAAATATTGCAAATAGTTTTGAGCTCCATTTTTTTAAATTTTATCATATTGTTTTTATTGAACGTTTTTTTTAAAAATTATTATTTTTGCTTAAATAAAACAAATTAAATATTTATATAGAGAGAGAGAACCAAACTTTTACATAAACTGAAAAAATTGGAACTTTTGCAAATAAATTTTGTACTTTTTATATTACGTTAATTTTCATTTTAATAATTTTATTTTTGTATTTATGAATTGAATGTACTACCTGATGAACCATCATCACTGTGTGGTAATTTACCATCATAATCACTGTGTGGTGGTAATTTACCATCATCATCATATATTTCAGAGTAATCATATCGTTTTTCATGTCCACCTATCATTTGATGGTGGGTTGTTGATGAATATTGTTGTTCGCTTGTATCAAGGAATGTTGGGACATTACCACAAGGTGAAAACATGTCTAAATTACTTTCATCAATTATATCTAGAATTGTATTTGAATCACAACTGGTCATACTGCCCGACATTTGTGATTCATTTTGATATGTGGCATTTGTTGCCGTTGAACTGCTATGATCAAAACTATCAGTACTAGTGATTAAAACATCTGGATCAAACGGTGTATTCAAATTAAAACCTGAATTTAATGAATCATTTGATATATCTTTTGGCATTTCATAATGTGATGATGATGATGTTGTGGTTATTGTTTGGGTAACGGTAACTATTCTACTGCCACCGCTGCCACCACCGGAAATCGAACTTGATACATCGGTTATAATATTATCGTCAATTGAATCACGATCCATTTTTGACTGTTGATTTAACAATGCAATTTGTAACTCAATTGAATCAACTGAATCACTACGTCCGCCCGTAAAATCTACGATTTGTTCGATTGAATCAGGCTCGGACCGTGATGATTTGCCAGTTGTTGCACCCTTTGATAATGGTTCGATTGAATCTAAACTACTTGTCATAATATCAATGGCACCACTCTTATTTATTTCTAAACTATCACTACTTGCATGCTGTGATAAATCTTTATCATAAATTTGTCTACCTCTCTCCAAGCTATCTGTTGATACTTCCATTGTATTTGAAGTTTCATCTTCCAGTGTTTCAAACCTGCTACGAATTAAATCATCTAAGTTTTTAGATATTGCTGTTCCGCTGGTCGACGAAGATGATGACGATGTTATTGTCGTGGTTTGTATTGAAGTAGACTTTGCCGTACCTGGTTCACCCGAAGTTTTTGTGACAGTTGTTACAGTAGTAATACTTGTTCCTGTAGTTCTTGGAGGAGAAGCTTTAATGCTGTGTTCCGATTTATTTGATTCATCAGAACGTGATAACAATAATGCGGCTTCCTCCCTTGCTTTTAATTCTATTAGCTGGGCCTCAATACATGCTGTTTCTAAACCTTCAAACTCTTTCAAACTATTTAATGAAATTTCATCACCCTGCCCAGCGCTGCGGGCTAAAAATCGTTTTGTAAAGCTTCCATTACTTAGAGAATCTGATGAGCCAGAAACTTGATGTAATTTTCTATTTTCAAACGATATAGCTTGTTCGAGATTTTCAAATTCTTGTAAGCTATTCACTGAAATATCGTCATGTTCTTTTGAGAAATATTTACGCCCAGCTAGAACATCATAATCTGGAGTGCTTGAAAAGGAATCTTTAAAACTAGAAATTCGACTAGATCCAGCTTCAAAATCAGTATCTTCTTCTTTTATGTCTTCTAGTATACCTCTATCTAATTCATATGGATACCGGTTTGCAGTCAGTTGCATTTCAACCCAACGACGACTCGCATCTATTGATGCACCGTTGTCATCGGGTTCAAAATCATGCATGCCAACACCTTGCGGCTGGTGTTGTACACCGCCTGGTGGACTGTCTTCAAATTCAAAATTCATATCTTCTCGTATTTGTGCATATAACATAGAACCTTCATTTGTAGCTGCCGGTGCCGACCGGATCACAATATTTTCCACTTCTTCATCATGTTTTTTCACTGATTTGGTTTTTTTAATTACTAAACTTTTTCCTTCTTGATCGAATTCATCTGCCTCTTTGGCTACCTCTTCAATTATAACAAACTCATCTGAAATGTCTGGCTGTTCTAACATTTCAAATGAATCACTTCCAGCTGAATCTGCTTTATCATCATCGTCGATATCAGGATCATACCTTTTTATAACTTCATCAGCTTGTTTAGATTTATATTGCTTCATAATCATTTCTTGATATTGATCTTCTGACATAGAATATTCGATCTGCTGCGCATATTTAATTTCTTTTTGCACTTCTGTATCAGTTGTTGGTGTCGCTGTCGGCTTTGAAGTAGGGTCTTTTTCATTTTTTTCAGGCTGGGTTTCATCAGATGTTGGTGCTGACTTTTCATCATCACTACTTAATTGTTTTGTTAAATCATGTGTTATTGTTATATCAGGAATATTTGAATAATCTTGCATATTTTGGGAGATACGTATTTCGCGTTCTTTTTCCAGTTCAACTTCAGCGTTGATATCTTCTACGATCGTTTCGATTATTAAAGATGGCGAATAAGGTCTTTTCGGTTGCTCATTTTCATCCTTTTCTAGGGCTTTAGCATCTTTGGCGGGTTTTCGTTTGCTCTGGCTGGTTGGTATTTTGAACGATCGTGAATATTCAGATTCATAACGATCGTAATCCGAATCAGATTCACTTTCTTTATCGACCGTGGGTGTTGGTTTAGGATGGGCCTCGTGAATTATCATTTCGTCTTCAAGTGAAGTTGATAAGTCTTCGTGCTCGATTGGTTTCTCTGCAGCTATATCATCTTCACTTCCGATTCCTGCGAAAGCAAATCCGGTCGGTATTGTGCTCTCGCTGCGTTTATGTCCCTTTTTCGACTTTATTGTTGTAGATTCATGTTCTCCACCTAATTTAGTAACGATTTCAGAGCTCATTGTAGTCGTAATTTGTGTATTAACAGAATGTTTATCGTCGGATACATAGGATGATGTCATTGCATGGTTATCTATTGTACCCAATGAATCTAAAATTTCAGTAGAAAGATTGTTAACATCATCGGCTAGTAGTGGAGGAATCTCGTAGCTCCCAACTAAAGAACCAGGAAGAGAAGCCATCATATCCGAATCTGGTAAATTTTCCATTACGGTTTCTAAACAAGACGTGCTTGAAATGCTAACAGATAATATACTACCATCTTCCAGAGATCCAAAACGACTTTCGTCGAAACTGCTACTGAGCTTTTCTATTTCAATAGAATTCGTAATTGATCCATATTTAATAACCGTATCTGGTTTTTCCTCACTATCCAGTACTTTTTCTTCTTTTAAGTGTGATTTAGCATCTGCCATAAATGTCATTTCATGTGATCTTTTCATAAGTAGTGGTGAATTTTCCGATTCTAACAGTATTCCAGGACATTTATCTTCTAAGCTGCCACAGTTATCCTCAACCTCTATACCTAAATCCAAATCATCTTGAATGTCAAGCGATTCCATTTCCAGTTCTGCAGCTGATGGTACAAGAGTTTCTGATGCTTCTGAAACCTCTATACTTCCCAAATTGCCAGAGCTTTCAGAATCTAAACTCTTCATACTATCGCGGCTACTCTCTTCGCCACTTCGTGATCGTAGGCTACTGACTGCACTATGATATTCTGTTGGAATTAGTGACTGATCTTGAGCTGTTTGATATTCAGACGAATTCAATAAATTTTCAATATCAGATGAACATGGCCGACTGCTATCGGTTTTCTCAAAGCTTTGATAATGACTTTCTCCGGAACTGGATTCAACATCAGTCACTGACCAACGATTTGGTTCATGTTTCAAATGAGTTTTTGTTGTTTTTCTTCGTACGACGTCTAACTTATTGAATGAGTCTTCATTAGACGATGATACAATTTCTTCGTAATCAAAGTGTTTAGGCACACAAACTGCCATCGAAGGTATTTCATCTAGTGGTGGGTCCTTTGTTTTTGTTCCTGAACTTTCAGAGATTTGGTTAGTTGATTCAGTTGCTGGCTTACTTAAATCTTCTTGGTATGATTCAATAATTGGATCTGTTGTGTATTTTAGCTGAGGTAATATTTTAAATTCAAATTCAGATGGTGACTGCTTTATTAATTTACCGTCTTTTACAACGCCTATTAGTTCTTCTTGTACAGCGTCAAGCGACTCTTTTACTTCGGCCAATGTTTGCTCGACCACTAATTCATCAATATCTTGTTCGGTATCTTGCATTTCAAATTTTTTTGATTGTTGAATATCAACAGACCACTCAACGGGAATGGTCGGTTCAACGTCACGAACTACCTCAACGGCAGTAGCTTTAGCCATTTCAATTTTCATATTTTTAATGTCTGTTGGTTTTTCAAATTCCTGGGAAGTTTTCGAACCTTTTAGCGGAGAATGTAAAACTTGTTTATCGGAATGCTTCGTTCGATCCTCGTGTAAAACTGGGATGTGTGATTTTTTGTGTACGTCTGAATTTTTACCCTTTTCAGGGATTTCTGTCTCACTCTTCTCTAAGTTTAATTCTAGTTTGTGCGAATCAAAGACAATTTTACGATGATCCAGATGTGGAATTTTTGAAGGCTTATGTTGTTGAATTTCAATAATTTTGTGTTGCTTCGATGAGGCGGTAACTGATGTTGATGTGCTATTTACTGTCGATTGGGTTGATTCGGATACTTCCACTTTTGTAGAAAATTCATCTTCTTTCGTAGAGTCTTGGGTGGAACCATACCCTTCGTTATCGTATGCGAATTCAGATCGCTTTTCAGTTGCTGTTTTTGTTATAATATTAGTGCTTAATTCACCTATATAAAATTTAGTTTGTGCTTGATCATTATCGTCTTCTAATTCCTCAACGATGTCGTCACGTACAGTTTTATCGTCTTTTGATTGTATGATTATGCTAATACTATCTTCATCAAATTTTTCTGATGTAGGAAAGCTTTCATCTTCTAATTTGTCTAGTTGTGCGTTTATAATACTTGTGTCGTCATCTCTCGATGATTTTAAACTAACACTCGTATCAGCTTCGGATTTATCATACCGCTCGATTGATCGTTTGCTCTCATCACTTCCATGTATTGCAACAGTTTCAATTGAAACGCTATTTTGCGACGAGTGTGACTGAAGTGATGAATAAGTTGATTTCGTTGACTGAATTGATGTTGATCGTGGCTTAGGTATGGGCGGATTAGGCTGCGCTGTCAGTTTATCATCGATCGATAGTATACTTTCTAAATTCTCGTCTTTAGTAAAATCTTTTTCTACACTAAATTCATCACTAGTTAAACTTTTTCGTGTTCTTGGTGTTGGTTTTGGTATTACATTATCGGAATGGAGAGGTAGAAGACTTCCTGGCTCTAAAATGAAAGCGATGAAAAAAAAATTATGCGTGTTAAAGGAGTTAGTTAACGATTTGTTTTTGGTTTTGTTAATTGCATGTATAGTTTGAAGGAGCTTAAAATTCAAAATTAATAGAAAATTAAAAGCAAATTAAATGAAAATTTTTAAAAAAATGCAAATTTTGAAGAATGGGGACGCTTAAAATCAAATAATTTTTCTCTAATAAAATTGAAACAAAAATAAGATAAATTTGTTAAAATAAATAAAATTAGTCGTAAGGTTTTTGTAGAAGGTTCTAAAGACATTTTATTTTTGCTTTGACGAGGTCGAATTATTTAAGTACATATATGGATTTAACCGGGGGTCATACATACTGCATATTAGGGACAAAAACCTGTCATTGGAAAGCAGAGTTACTAGTGCATTATGTTATGGTATATACGTTACTTAAGTAAGAAATGAATAGACCATAAGAAAGCATAAAATTATGTAGCCTGTAAAAGCGCAATAAACGACGTTTTTGTTTCTGGGTTTGTTAAAAAGCATTCACATTTAGTAATGAAAAGCACATGAATCTAGATATTAAACCAGGAATTCTCATACGTATTGTATTTAGGTAGTGCAAAAATAAAATGATTACTCGAGTTCATAATTCGATTACTCATATTGAAAATTTGGAAGAAAACCAAAAAACTTAGAAAAACAGAGCTCAAAACAAGATGTTATCATCTATAATCGCGTGGTTCCATTGAAACATATACATTGCATATGTAGATAAATAAATAAATATTTATAAAAATAAATACAGATTTATATATTATATTTAGTTTGTATATAACATTGTGAATTGTGACAGAATATGAATTCATTAGTATTTTGTTTGGAATTATTTGTTTTCACCTGCATGTAAATCAGTGTCAGGTGTAATAAGACCACCGTCAGCAGTTGTTTGCGAGAGGCTTGTATCATCCCAGCTCATTTTACTGAAATCATGCTGTAAATTCGATAAATCATCTTTATCAATAGCACATGATTTAAGTGCTTGATCGAAATCATTTTGGAGTAGATCATCATTTTTATCGTAATCATCAATCTGTGACGAAAGTCGTTCAAATTTCTTTTCAATACGAGTTGATGATGTTCTTATTATGTTTGGTATGGCATTGGTTTTACATATTGTATGCTTACTGTCCATTTGATGATCATCATTAAGTTCGAGGCCACTATTTTCAATTAAATGATCATGTTCTTGGCTATGATAACTACTACTTCTTGCACCGCCACTATGCGCACTTAAATTTTCATCGAATGATTTACCTGACATCGATTCGATTGTCGGTGATTTAATAAAATCTATACCGTTTTGCGATATATCGCTGGTTATAGCGAAATGCTCACTTTCAGAATCAATTTTATTGTAATTATCGCTTTGAGTAATTATGATACCCACACTTTCCTCCAAAATACTATCAATTAAATTAATCGCTTCATTTCTTATCAATAAGATATTTAAATCATTTTCATCGCCTGTAATAATAGATGTTTTTGCTAATTCTTATAATATAAAATACATAAAAACTAAAATAAAATTTTCAATTTGACAATTTAGAGTTAATAATAAAAACTGTGTTTTTTTTGCCTTTGTAGAGCTGTATTTTTGTAACAATAATAAAAATATCATTTAAAATGAAAAATTTTTGGACAGTCATGAAATTTATGAAATCAAAGTGCAAGTAATAGTATCAATGTTTTATTAAAATGAATATTAGATAAAATTTGATGAACATAATAGTAATAAAATCAAAATAATTAAACTTGTCTTCTTAGCGTACACATTTTATTAGAGAAAATAAAGATGATTGAATTCGTAACTATAAAAACCAAACTAATAAAATTAAAACAAAATGTAAATTTATTAATTAAAGCGGGATTTATATATATTTTTAAATTTGTTTATAATTGGGTTAATGATAAATTCTCGCGAATTTCTGGATCAGAGTCAATTATCTGTTAAAATGTGATTTATGAGTTTCGTGAACACTCATATGTTTGGATGTTATCATAAAACGAAATTCTGCATGCAGCGCAGTGAAGCTAAATTAAATGAAGCCCAGCAAAAGCCAAATTTTGGAGGGGTGTAGATTTGAAGACTTTGTTATCTCTTAAAGAGCACTTTTTAAAACGCGACCTCGACTAGATAATAATTATGATATATTTTATGTGATCTGCACTTTTCCATAACACCGTGGTCAGCAGTTGTTTATGAGAAGCGTGTAACATGTCAATTCATTGTAAATCTTTGAAAAACATTATGAAGAGCACACGATTTAAGTAAACTTATCCGAAGGCCTCTATAAAATTAAACTTCATTACGTTTATTTTATTTGTAATATGCTTGGAACGCCATTATTTATTGCATGCGCTTGACGATCATAATTAACTTCGATTGCCGGATGCATAAAATTAATTACATATTTTATTGCAATACTAAAAATTTTCAAAAGAGTTGCCGAAAATGATTGCTGAGTTATATAATTTAATATTGTAAAGCTCGGCTTTACTACATGATCGGGGTACATGCTCGATCAGCTAGCAAGCAAGCAATATGCTAGCGCAGAACCTGGCTTATCCATCAATTTTACAAAGCAAATTTGAATAATTAATTTTTTTTATACGTTTTTTGTTTATTTTTGCGATTGCACAGTAAAACCACAACTACTGTATTTAAAACCACAAATAATGAAAATTCATTATTTGTGGTAAAACAATAAAAAATTTGCTGGATGGTTTTCGAAACCTCAAAGTTTACTGTGCGATCGCAAAAATAAACAAAAAACGTATAAAAAAATTAATTCAAATTCAAATTTGCTTTGTAAAATTGATGGATAAGCCAGGTTTTGCGCTAGCATATTGCTTGTTTGCTATCTGATCGACCATTTGCCCCGATAATTGGTAAATAATATAATCAGAATAAGTAATTGAGTGTAAAATCAACATGTTGCTGCATTTCATTTTTCATCTCAGGTAACAGGCCCGGAACAGGCTTCAGACTAGGGATTAGTAATCTGGCTTTATCTAATCTAGTTTACTTGTAAAGCAAAATCGTTTTTTCACATTGCTCGTCCGGAGATTTTTTTCGTTTAAGAAGATGTGTAGTTTTTTAAATTTGTTTTTTTCTGATTTTGAGGTAACGTAGCGGTCCTTCGAAAATTTAGCTTCTTAAATTTAAATGTACAGTACTTTCAACAAGAGCGTGTACGGCATAACTGAACTTAAAACTATAGGAACAAATATCTGTTTTATATTGATTCCTCTTGGGCGCTCTAAAACAAAATTAATTTAACTGCAACTGTTTAAGGTTTTTCTAAAAAAAAAAAAAAAAAAAATTTAGCTCAATTTAAGTCCAAACCACACAAATGGGTGAATAAAAAAACATAATATATAATGGCGTTTTTGATAAAAAATTTCGCTTGATTTGAAGTACAACCAACACAATTGTGTGTATAGTTATAGCGTTTTTCTGGAAGAAAATAAGCTAGAAAGGAATGCGCAAATAGTAAGTTGGTTCAAAACATATTCAAAAATAAATTTTTGACATGATTCTTTTGCCATACTCACACAATTGTGTGGGCAGGCAGGAAAAGGGATATAAAAGAAATGAGTTGAAGAAATGAAAGAAATGAAAAAAACGATTTGAAGTGGTGTTTTTAAGTGTACATAGGAAAGGACCAAAAATGTCGGTTGCATAAGTGCAGCAAAATATATAAAAAAGTTCAAAACATTTGTACAGAAGAGTATTAGACATTATTTAATGTATAAAACTGTTGACAATTTGCCCGATAGAGGCAAAATCCGAACCACTACAAAAAAGGAGGATGAGACCATCATACAGTTATTTGCTGAAAATTCTTCGTTTACGCTGGATGCAGCTGTGAAAAAATTAGCGAAAAAGAATACTATTATACCAAAAACAACCATACGAAATAGAATTTTGGAACATGGCTACGCATATGAAAATACTTCATGAAGATTAAGCTGAAAATGTACGACATAAGAAATTTAGAAGATATGGAAAAATTTATCACAACAGTATGCAGAAAATTTGTTTGATAGTATGGAAAAGGGGAGCCAGGCAATTATTAACAGTAATGGTTACTTACTATGTATGCATTAGTTGATAGAGCGCAATATAATAAACTTTCATAATGAAAACAAAAAAACATCGTAGTTTATTTTTACTTAGTTTTTTCCCGTACACCCTCTTGTTGCACATACTGTAAATTTAAATAAAAGCATAACATAAAAAATGTTATTTGAACAATTTTATGGACGATAACGCACTATTCGGTCTGTTCTATTGAACAATCCTTGATCCCCTCCAACTAGGCTTAGTTTCATCGGTTCATTATTGGTAATAAAAATTTTTTATTTATTAATTTTTAATCATCATCTTTAATTAAACTAATTATATTCGACTACTGTCTCATTTTTTTGTAAACTAGTGCTCGGTCTTCACTCGCCAAATTTTATCATGACGATAGCATGTCATGGACCAAATTGTATTTTTACACTCACAACTATTTATTAACACCAAAATGTATGTAAAATCATTTTATGTTCTCTGTTTTGTTTAATCGAGAGTAAAATACAAATTTTCTACTCATTTTGTCACAGGTTCTGGGTTCATGACAAAAACATTAGCTATTTTAATAAATTTTCTCTTTGTCACGGTGTAATGTGCATGATCAGATTCAAATTCAATACAAACATATTTTGTCATGACATTCTGGCGTCATGACACAATTTTGCGAGTAAAGATCGAGCTTAGGGTTACAATGGCTGCAATGGATTTTGAAATCTATTGATTCGATATTTCACGATTCCATGTTTTCAAAATATTTTGAGATTTTTTTAACATAATTTTTGTAAACGACTTACGAAGTCTTCTATGAACAAACATAAAAACCAAATATAATTAATGATAAAGTACACAAGCACGTTAAAGCCTGTTTTATTTGACGCTGTAGCAAAATTTTCTGCAGAAAAATTTGCTGGAGGAGAGAGAGAGAGAGAGAGAGAGAGAGAGAGAGAGAGAGAGAGAGAGAGAGAGAGAGAGAGAGAGAGAGAGAGAGAGAGAGAGAGAGAGAGAGAGAGAGAGAGAGAGAGAGAGAGAGAGAGCAATAACAACCAATCAAATTAGCTAGCTAAATTGGTTATAGTATTGTTAAATTTCCCCTACATTTCATTTTGTAAAACTTATTGCCCCTTCGGAATAAAAATTAATTATTTATAGTTAAATTTGCTGAAGGCAGGCACCTTAACAAAAATAAATTCCTAACTTCACTTCAAACTGCATCAAATTTTTCTGCAGAAAATTTTGCTACAGAGTCAAATAAATTCGGCTTGAGAAACATATCTAATTATTCGGTTGGTTTCTGTTACCGTTAGAGAAATTTGAATGTATTAAGCAAATTGATCGGTTTTGAATTTAGTAGTGAATTGTAAGAGGGCGTTTAATAATTTCCGATTTAGATGCCGTTAGTAAATTCCACTTGAGTATAAAAACTGGGTAGTTTACCGTGGCCCAGGTAGACCAGGAGGTAAAATTAAAGCTGCTTTTGGCTATTGTAGAACTGTTAAAACACAAGAATTTTTATCGAACTATAAAGCGCAAGTCGTTAGTTATCTATAAATCACCAAATTCGTCATGCTCTAAACTCTAAATACTAAGGGCTTTTACCGGATAGATCTTACATCTACCGTTAAACCATCAAACAAGGTCAAAGGCGTCCTGGATTCATATTTTCTATTACAATCGCGAATTCATATGAAGCAGCCTTTGAAGGAATCCTTGAATATACTGAGATCCAATAATTTCCTCGGTGACAAAGTTTGTAACCAAGCAATATACCACTATGCCACTTGCACCTTCTATTATTTAGACTAAGTTTCTATTTTATTATTTGTTTCGTATCAAAACCAACACCAATTTAAAGCCATGAACAAAGTCTGAAACCTTCCGACCAAACGGCGCAGTGGTTAAAGCTTTGGCGTTTAGATAGGGAGGCACTGGGTTCAAATCCTGAAATAGAGGCAGGATGCAAAAGGGATTTTTCACCATTTGATTACGATCGGTGATTAACATGAACACATCTATGACCCCTTGTCAGAATGCAGAACTAATGGAACGACCCATCTTCTATGCCAGTACTATAGGCTAGTATAAAGCAATGCAATGTGCAGAATGGTTCGACGCAAATCGGACCTGTAGCCGTATGTCTTTGATTTGGCTACTGCATAAGGTTGGACGTCAAAAGCGAAACGCGAAGAGTTGGGCTGCTTTGGCCCCAGAACATATTGCATAACCGTAGTTACCAATAGGAAAACCTACAAAAGAGTATGTTGGTTACCGCACAATGCTATGCTAATTTTTATCTCTCGCACATTTGTTGCTTTTCTTACCATGGCTTTGCGTTGGCATAATAAAATGAAATATACCAAGGTCAACACGAGCATGAATACGCTATTTGAAATGATGTTAACAGCGAATGGTTTAGGTAACGTATATATCGGAAAATCAGTATTTAAATCAAATTGAAAAGCGGCGAATGTCCGAAGTTTGTTTTTCGACTGAGATTTGATTTTTTGTATCGCTTAAGAAAGTAAGGGAGCGGGTGTAAGGAGCGACCGGTCGATTTTTTTAAATTTCGAGTAATTAACTGTGAATACCATTCAAAATCGAGAATAAAATGATCAGCATACTTGAATGCGGAAATCAAAAGTAGATCGCGAAAAAATATGGTTTGGAAAAGTAGATCCGTCAAAAGAATTAGTGAACACGCCTTGTCTATAAGGCCAATATTCAAGCCCAAATGTCAACCATCTACACATGGTGCTCCCTGGTAATTAACCAACAAGGCTCTGGTGACAGAGAATCGGCGGGATAGCAGAACATCTAGGACCTAGTAAATGATGTTCTCTCCGCTGACCCAGTACCAATTTTACTGGTTAGGTTGGTAGCTTCTTCAATAGCCAGTCCTTAAACCATTGAGTTCACTATAAAAAGGAAGTTGTACTCCAGGTAGTACCTCATCTGCTCCGTTGGATAATCCACCGTCTATAACGAGGCCGGCTCAATGGATTCTGAGGATAGCCAACCATTGTGCGATGTCCATTTATATGAAGTTCAAAAGTATCTAGATCACCACCTAGACAAACCCAGCTGTGACTCAGTACAAAAACGAAAAAACTGAACTACGCAGAAAACTTAGTAAAGTAGAAAAAATGACATCACACCTTAGCAATGAATTCAATAAGAAAGAAATGAGGACGAATATCCGACTGATATAATTTTTGGAAACTTCTCTTACTAGTTATACAGAAAACAGTACAATTGTCTGTACAATGAACAAACTTGATTGAATGAACAAACAAAAGAAAAGCAGAATGAACAAAATAAAACGCTTAGGGAAAAACGAAGAGAAGAATTCTAAGCTAAAGTTAATGAAACTCCCGAACCAGTGCCGGTACAATACCTCAACAGCACCAGCAACAAGAATAACGCAAGGTTGTATTGAAGACAATGGAGTCACCGCCAATTAATGAGTAATATGTATTATAGAGTTTGCAAATATCCAAGCTTTAATGAAATCGTTGTTAGCAAAACGACTACACAGCTCGTTGAAGAACGTAAAGAGTGTCATATCTACGATGATAAAAATAACCGAAATTAAGGTTATGGCCGGAGGACTTCATCCCACCTGCAAGAAGAAAGATATAATAGAAGACCTCAAAATGAAAGAACTGCAAATTGAAGACGTATAGTAAATATCCTTAAACGGAAGAAAATTGAAAATATTCAAGAAGCCAAGATCATAAATGTTGCCCATTTTATGATTGGAGATGATTTTAATGCAAAAAATACCTATCTGGGATAAAAAAAATAGTGAAGGACTATCATCTAACCACTCACCTGCGATCATAACTCTGAGTATACAATGATAATAAAAAACGATAACATGCTTGAATTAACAAACAACTATGTCAATTAGGATTTATTCAAGAAGTTAGTTGAACAGCGGGAAAATGAACTAGAAGCATTCAGTAATACCATCCAAGAAGCAGCTTGAGAAAGTCCACCAACTCCAAAAGAAAACATAGCTATCGTCTTGAGGTCAGTGAACTATGTAGTTAGTTTCGTGCTCCACAGCAGAAAATATCCTCAATTTTCTGTTCAATAAATTAAAATAACTTAGAAAGGAAATAAAGAACGAAAGCATATAAATAAGCGAATTCGGGGTTTTTCGGAACTAAAGGATGACGATTACTCAGTTAGGAAAGCAACAAAGGGGTTAAAAGGAACCAGAATGCAGGGGTCACCTATCAAAAAGGATGCCGAATCCTGGACTAAAAGTGATAAACAGAAATGCTTTCTATTGGTTGCTTATTTGAAAGAGACATTTCAACCGTTGCGGAGACAAACAGCAAAAGAAAATACAACAATCGTAAACAAACTAGATGAGCTTAACATAAAGCATTTGACCTTATTGAAACTTAAAAATGAAATTAATAATGACCAGGCAAATTGTGGAAGTCAAACCCGAAAAAGGTTTGCGTAAATTAGTTCAAATAATTAATGCAGTCTTCAAAGTGAAATATGTTCCACGTCAATGGAAGGTATCAGAAGTAATTATAATGCCAAAAACAGGTATACCAGCAAACGATAAAAATGTTTTAGACCGACATCACAACTTCCGGTCATACTTAATAAACACATTTTATTAAGTGTAAGTGTGTTTCGCAAAGTGCCTACGGCAAAAACCGGCTGCTCAACAGGACCTTTAATAGAGGAAAGATGTTTAATTCCACCCCGCCAATTTCGGTTTAGAGCAAATCACTTTCCAGTTGAGCAAGCTCACAAAATAACGAATGTCATTGAGGATGCACTTGAGAATAAAAAGATATGCTCCAATATTTTGTTAGATGTCAAAATATTCAGGAAAAAAATGTGCAAAATTTCAATATGTTCAAGCTATCGTTAAAGTTTGGCAATATGGCAATAAGAGCGCTAATTTAAACTGCATCTTAAATCCTACAACTCAGATCGACTGTTTCGAGTCAAACTTGAAAACGATTACTCTGAACTAAAAATAATATCAGCAGGTATACCACAATGCAATAGCGTACTTGGATCTATTATGTTAGACCTTTGTTCGAGAGATTTACCTAATATTTAAGACACTACAATAACAACATTTGCTAACGATACAGCTATCCTAACAAATGGAAAAGCTATATTGGAAGCAACAAGCAAACTTCAAAATGCAGTTATCATATCAAATCAAATTCCAATGCAAATACAGTTAACTACCTGGGCATGACTAAGTTAAATGGAAAGAGCACAGCAAGGAGAAAAAATTGCAGTTAAACTTCAAATATTGGAAAATATACTGAGTATGGTATCCAATTTTGGAGTTGTGCCAATACGGTCAATGTGCAAATGATACAACTTCCAAAATAAAGTGCTACGAGGGATTGTGAATTTACCATGGTACATTAGGAACGACAACCTTCATAGGGAGTTGCAAGTGGAATACGTTACAGATGAAATAAAAAAACAATCCAGGAAACACTTATAGTAGTTATCTCGATAAACGTAGATATCCGTCGTACTTGGAGAAGTCTCCAAAGGCAGAGAAAACCGCTGGAGCTGGGCAGTTCTAATTAGAATAAGAAATTATTGTAAAATGAGTAACCAATAAATTACTCATCATAAATTGAGAAACTAATTTAAGATAGATAAATTAGTAGAAGATCTATTGAGTCAATTGTAATATTGAAAAAAGACATGCCTCCTATATAGGAGGACATATATGTCTCCTTTGTACATTGAAACAAACAACATGGAGCAGAACTTTTCAAGTTATTTTGTTTCAAGTTTTCGTAGAACCTTCGAACTTAACATAGGGATGTTTTAGTTAATTTAAAGCTTTTGCTTAATCAGTGAAGAGTTTCATTTAGTCTGAAAATAATAAAATTATTTAACAATTTGTTATCAACGTAAAGTGTCAATCTTAAATAGGCCTTAAGTGAAAAGAGGCTCTAATTCCAAGAATTAATAAGCCTTTCTTAAGAAATCGTTTTTTCGTGTTGCAGGAAGATTCCCAGAATAAAATAAATATAGGGTTGTTTCTTACGTATAATACCGTTTTTATGTTAATTGGTAGAATATACGCCCGACTGTCAATTGTTGAAAAATCTGCTTTAAGGGCTTTACTCGCCACTTGCGGTACAGTAAGCTATATGTATAGTAGTCGACTAGTCAACCTCGTCAAAACTGATCCAGTAGTCCACTGTATCCCATTTTACATGTGTTTCTTGTTACTTTCATTTTTTGAGATCAAAAATGTACTGTACTACATATTCAAACAAATGATATTTGCATTTTTAACAAGGAGCTAACCGTTAACTATTCTGAAACAAACAATGGTTGTTAAAGCTTTCTTTTTGTCAGATCATTTTGAATTGAACGTATCTTACTTATGCCTGTAGACAAACTAGTGTATGTATAATGCAAAGGGCATTGAATATTCGAAAGTGTAAGTTGGGAACTGTCAATCTTTTTTTAATAAACAATAAAAAAAAGTTGTAGTTCACTTCTGGTATACCGCGCGTGTGCGTGAAATTAATTAATTTTCCTTAAATTTTAATAGCATTACTTTCAAACCACTTTGGCAATGAATGTGGATTTTATAATTATTATTTTAATATATTACTGTTGACCAAAGTTTATTTGTGATATTCCATAAAATCTAGAACACAAGTGTTGCGATGGAAGAAGTTTAAAATGAAATAATAATTTTTAACAAAAGTTGTGATTGACAACAGTGCAATTAAAAACAAATCTCGCGAGAATTATTTAACCCAATTTATAAAATAGTAAAATTTATGTTTATTCAACGCAAACCTTTTGTGCTAGTAACGTCTTGATGATCATCAATTATTATTGTATCGATTGGCTCACCTGGAAAATAAATAATTTTATATTATTTTTTGCAGTATTAGTGTATAAAGTTTGGGATCTAAATTTGGTTAACTTTGGAGTCAATCTAATGTTTTCGATTAGGACTTTTGGGGGTTAGGGATAAAATTAAACTATTGACTTAGAAAATTAAAATTTTTATAAATATAAACTGAAATCATTGCAATCAAACAAGAGAAAAGCAAAAGCAAGACAAGCAGTATATTTATGTTTTAAATTAAATTTGAGACTGTTTTACCAGGAATCTCCTTATTTTCACCATAATTGGAAATGCTACCAACATCCTCAATAACTTGTGCATCCTTGTTGTGCACCTTTGAATTTTGATCTTCCTCTAAAAATTCTACATCTGTGTATACTTCTACGTTATCTGCGTATCCCTTAATATGATCCTTTTCCTTTTCAATATCAAATGTACGACTATTTATATCGTGCACTACTGTATTGTCACCCATCTCCTTTAATTGATCATGTACTTCAAATGGTGTTGCGGTTTGAGCTCGGGAATATGAATCTGTTATATTCAACTGTTCATCGAGATCTTCTGATACCATTTGAATGTCTTCGATATCCGTCGTATTTGTATTCATACAATCGGGTGATGGTGAAATTGTTCGTATGGTTGGTACGTTAAAAGCATCCAAATGATGTATTTTATTTTTCTTATTATCAGATGGTTCTAGTGTTTCAATTAATGTAACTGTTGAAAAATAATTCGTATTAGTGAGAACTGCATCAGGTACCACTGCTTCGTTTTCTCTGCTGCTCTCATTTTCCTCGTCCGTTATATTTTCAATGTCCGTTTTTCCATTATTTTCATCATCATCATTTGTGAATAGTAAATCCTTTTTTATGGCCTTTTTGTGTGAATTGTGGTGGTGCCGATGATGATGTTGATGACTTTTGTGTCTTTTTTCACTTTTGGTATTCCCGCCTAATTCACTATCTTCCACATCAGAATTACTCATAAAATCAACATTCGTCTCTAAAAATTTGGATTTGGCGCCGCTTGATGAAGTTTTGTTTTTTACTCGGCGTCTACGAACGCCATCTTTATTTCTGCTAAACATCGGAATTTCTTCAGTATCTGTTTTAGATTCGTCGATAGGTTTTTCATCAATATAATTTCGTTGATGATTACACTGTTTGATGTTGTCGTTATTTTGAATTATTTCACCTTCCATTTCAGGCACCACATCAATAGTATATTTGGATAAATCGTACAGATCCCCTTCTTCAACGTCTGATAAATCTTCCACATCTGTCAAACCTTTGTCTTGATATGAATGGACTATTGCAAGTTTCGAGGTGGTTGGTGGAAGTGGTACGACTTTCATGGATGGTTTACCAAAATCATCTTCTTTTAAAATTTTCATTTCACATATAGGTGTCGGTAATTTAATATCTATGTCACTGTCTGCCATATATTTTGTATCAGGATCTGTTTCATTGCTGTCATCATTGAAATCTTCTATATCAGTAGTAGCTTTATCGTGTGATAATAGGTGAGCTCTTGGAATTATATGATTGTTACTGTCAGCATCGTCATCACTCTCTGAAGAGGATATAAGATTTTCAACATCTGTTAACCCTCCACAATCAATTTCTTCTGCTGCTAATAAGTTCGATTTAGGCTTAGTACGTTTAATTACATTTATTGGTTTCGACGATGTTTGACTAAATTGTATTTTTATTGTAGGACATACAATCTTAGAACTTGAAGATGGATTATTAGTTGAATCTTCATTTTCACTATCTTCAAAAGATAATTCTTCCTGGTGGTCCAAATCTAGAATCCCTGTATTAGTATGTTCTTCATCGGAAAATAAAATATTTTCCGTGTCGGATACATTTCTTGGTGTTTTTTTAAACTTACCTAAATATTTTATATTTCTGGTCGGTTTACCTGTTTCATTATCTGAATCACTGGATGAACAGTCCATTATCGCATGGTGATATACCGAGCGAATGGTATCCTGAATATTAACATTATCCGATGTGTCTTGTAGCACAATTTTAAAATCTTCAGGTAATTCTAATACTTCAGATTTGTTAAAATCCTCTTCATTTTCAGAGGTTTCCAAATTTTCTAAATCTGTGACCGCCCCACCATCATCATCATTAATGCTTAATTTCAGAAAATTTGTTTGTTTTTTGGTCAATAATTTCTTTTTAGTTCCTGTTGGTTTTTCTAGATTTTGATCCAAAGATTTCATTGATTCCTCACAATATCGTTGATCTAAGTATTCATCTATTTTATCTACTGCATCTTTTTCATTGTCATTAATATTAGCTTTACTATCATCATTATCGTTATCAGTAGAATCATTATAATCTTCAATATCAGTCGGAATTGGAGTCGATTGGTAAAATCTACCCAGACGGCTAACATTCTGATTTACATTTTCCTGTTCATTATCATCGATGTCTTCGATATCCGTATGCGCTTCATTTATGTTTAGGTTTAAATTTTCTGAATTATCTGAATCGATATCATCATTAATATTTTCGTCTTGGGTGATCGATATTAAGGGGATAGCAGTTGTCATTTTTATTTCTATAATTCAAAGGTTCCTTTTAAAAATATCGATGTTTGAAATTTTTGTAGAAATTTACGAAATTATTTAAGCAAATAAAAAATACTAAAATTTGTTAATTAAATAATAAATAAAATTAGAATAATGGTTATAAATATATTTGGCAATTTATTGTGTTTTGATTTTTTTATAACAGAATCTAATGTAACAAATCTGTATTGAGGACAGACAATTACATCAGATCATTAGTTTTTAAATTAAATTGATAAAAAATGTTTGATATAATTTTGTAATTGAATTCAGATCAAATATCAAAATTATTTGTTCAAACAAGTTTTGTAATTTAATTTATATTTTGTATCAGTTTAAGATTAAATTTACCTGGCTCCATCATGACGTACTGATCGAAATCATATTTAGCTTTTTGCCGTGGTGAAGTAACGGCCCTAGAATCTACTATTGGCGATATTTTACTATCCGTCAAGGCGGGCGCATTACTAGTACTCGAATTACTGAATGTTCTTTCATATCTTGATTGTCTTATTTGGTTTTGGTTTATACTACTACTACTTATGCTACTACTAATTTGTTGTTGATAATGTTCAATTATTTTTTTATCATCATCTTTCAATTTTAATAAATTATCAGTCCGTTTGATTAGTTGTAATGCTCGTTTGGTTGGTTTTGGTGATGCAGGACTGCAAGAACGTTTCCTTTTACCAAAACCGTCATATTCATAATCGGAGGACGTGGACGGAAGGGCTATAGAATCAGATAAACTAGAATCTGTTGTTTCTATAAAACTGACATCAAAATCATTGTAACGGTACTCATTTATCTTTCGAGTCAGTTCACTTTTACTGGATGGTTGTTGATATATTACTTCAATAGATTTTGATGAGTCGACTGTACGAGTAAATACTTCGCTAGTTATAACATGTGTATTATTTGAATTTGAACTGTTAGGACGCTTTATGTGAATTGGACTGGACGGCAGTGAAGACGTGTCTTTGGAGAGCGCTTGTAAGCTGTCCTTGTTTGAATATTGTTGTAAGGCAGATTGGCATCTTTCAACTTCCTCTTCTTTCCTTCTAATTTTACTATCGGAATGTTTCTCGAGTTGTAATTTTTGAACTTTATTTGCTGTTTGCTCAACAAAACCGGACATTTGTATTTGGACAACTACGTGTTTGTCATCGGCAGAAGAATTGGTTTGATGAGGTTCACCCCTGTTGGATTTTACTTTGCTGATGACTGTTGAATACTGCTTTTTCACTGGAATTAGGCTAATATTTTTGGCATCCTTTATTGCCTTACTAGTATGTGTTGCTTTGAGTTTCGGTGATTTAAACTGGTTGTCACTTTCTATTTTGGGCACAGTTGCTTTACTTGATTTGACAGTTGGCTGGATTTTAATTTCTGGTTTATACCCTTTTTGTACCACTGATTTTGCTTCTGTTTTTGATGATTTTACATCAACTCGTGATTTAGAACTGTCACATTTACCTTTTGTAATTCTTTCTAATTTTACTTTTTCAGTTATGTTTTTACTTTTCGGTTGAGTCTTTATTGTATCATGCATCTTAGATGCCTTTTGTTCAGAACTAACATTGTGTGTATCGGGTCTACTACTACGACCTCTTTCAGAGCTCCTTGAACGAAATCCTGATCGACTATTTGAATGTCTTTCTGATGAATTTGGACAGTTTTCGGTTTCATTTGAGGGCCTTTTTTCTACACTAGAAGATCGATATTCAATGCTAGATGAACGATTTTCAGTACTACTTGATGTTCTGTATCTTCGAGTACTAACTGGTACTTTCTCTTTATTTAATGATTGTTTTTCTAAGTCTTTCTTTTCAGAACTTATTGATCGTTTCAAGCTAATCTCTTTTTTTTCCGAACTTGTTGCGCGTTTCTCACTTCCATATTTCGAGCTTGATCTACTGGGAGATGAATGGGATACATCAGTATGCCTATGAATCTTTTGATCTCGTGACAAAGTAGACTGCATATAGCCAAAAGTACGGGTTGAGCATTTTGTAAGACTTTTACTAGTTGTAGCAGTTGTAACTTCTGTGGTTGTAATCTTTCTTGGAGACTGCTTGGTCGTAGCCCGACTTCGCTTCGAATACAACTTGGTGCGAGTCACAGTTGATGAGGCGTTCGAAATATCCTGGTCTACGTCGGAAGTAGTATCACAAGCCGAGGACAAATTTCTTTTGTCTTTTCGTGTTTCTTTTGTCACAGATGTTAGTTTTGGCTCTAATAAATTATCCGTTTTTCCAAGTTTCATTATTTTTGCAGTAGATTTTTTTTCAACATTCGTTTTGTGCAATTTCTCGTTTATTTTTTCAATATTACCATCTATAATGGATTCAATACATGAAATACTTTCTGTATACTCGGTAGTTTCACTGTGTGGAGAACTGGTTTCTTGTAAAGAATTCCTTGAACCCACATTACTGCGTTCGTGAATTTTTTGATATTTCGCAAACTTTTCCTCTTGTGAGGAGGATGATATCTGTTTTGAATAACTTCTTTTAAAATCTAAATCCATAGGTAAAGTATCAGAATCTACTAGTTTGTTAATAGATTCTGGTGAAAAATCAGAAGCGGCATTATCAGATATTGAAACCGATTTTTCATTTTCTTGTTGTAATCGAATTTCCGTTTTATCAGAATTAGATATGGTCCAAAGTTTAGAACAGCTATGATCTCCAGAATCATCCGCTGCATCTGTTTCTAAAGATGATTCAATCCGATCGCTGACATTGGTAATTGATGATGTAGTAAAATCGGTAAACAGAGGTGATTCGTCTTTGCTACTATCGAAAATTGATGTATTTTCACTTAACTTGGGGTCGTCCGATGTATCTGATCTCACAGATAGTACGGAGACGGAGGTTTTTTCCACTCCTGTTTGCCAATCTAAAATCTGATTTTTATCTTTGTATATAAAATTCGTTTCAGATACTTTATCTTTCGAAATTGCTGATGATGACTTGCGTCGCTGCAACATCGACTGATCTGTTATATTTTCTACAGGTTGTTCAGTTATTGCTTTTGCAGGCATGGTCAATGAAAAGTCTCTTCTAATTGTCAAACTTGTCCTTCTAGAAGATTTTTTATCTAATTTTGATTGGGTGGGAGACAGTATAGGATCAACTAATTTTCCAGGTTGTATATGGGTAGGCACATTCATGGCTACCGATTTTCTTTGATCATTTTGGGGTAAGTTGTCTATTTGAGATGTAGAACGTTTATTGATTTTGCGTTTTGCAAATGATTCTTTAAATTGAACATCATCAACTGATTGCGGAGATTTTAATATGTCAACTGAACTCTTTAAATCACATGTTGGTGAAATAATTTTATAAGATTGCTGTGATTCAATGAACTGATCACCTGATGATTCTAGTTTCGTTACAACATCCGTTGTCACTTGGTCAGTTAGGGTTGGAGTAATGGAAGGTTTATTTTTCTCCGATAGTGGTAATCGTTCATCAAGTAATAATTTGTCTGTTGGGAATTGCAGATTAGTAAGATTTATTGAATCGATTCGAGAGGATGAAGCCTCAATATGAGATAAATTTGTTTCAAATCCACAAGTTAAGGTGGAGCTTACTTTAAGAACAGAATTAGATGAAAGATTTTCTTCTCTCGTTGGTGTGACTACTGCCGGTTCAGACTTATCAATTAGCGACACTGGAATATTCATTACTTTATGATCTTCCAGTGTTGGTAAT
The DNA here is from genome assembly GCA_947310385.1 of Nephrotoma appendiculata. Taxonomy (NCBI): domain Eukaryota; kingdom Metazoa; phylum Arthropoda; class Insecta; order Diptera; family Tipulidae; genus Nephrotoma; species Nephrotoma appendiculata. The sequence goes on from OX371223.1 coordinate 206,069,435, forward strand.
AAATCGACAGATTTAACATCTTCAACTGATGGTGATTTTAGTTTGTCAAGAGGTTTGTCAATTGGTTTCTCTAAATCGGATTTTGGTGAAATTGGTTCAATCGATTTCACTGATTCACTTGGCGATTTGATTGATGTAACGAGAGTCGATTTTGGCTTATCAACTGGCGATAGTTTATCAACTGGAAGAGTAGATGCTTTCTTATCTTCCAGTGTTGGTAATAAATCGACAGATTTTACATCTTCAACTGATGGTGATTTTAGTTTGTCAAGAGGTTTGTCAATTGGTTTCTCTAAATCGGATTTTGGTGAAATTGGTTCAATCGATTTCACTGATTCACTTGGCGATTTGATTGGTGTGACGAGAGTCGGTTTTGGCTTATCAGCTGGCGACAGTTTATCAATTGGAAGAGTAGATGCTTTCTTATCTTCCAGTGTTGGTAATAAATCGACAGATCTTACATCTTCAACTGATGGTGATTTCAGTTTGTCAAGAGGTTTGTCAATTGGTTTCTCTAAATCGGATTTTGGTGAAATTGGTTCAATCGATTTCACTGATTCACTTGGCGATTTGATTGATGTAACGAGAGTCGATTTTGGCTTATCAACTGGCGACAGTTTATCAACTGGAATAGTAGATGCTTTCTTATCTTCCAGTGTTGGTAATAAATCGACAGATTTTACATCTTCAACTGATGGTGATTTTAGTTTGTCAAGAGGTTTGTCAATTGGTTTCTCTAAATCGGATTTTGGTGAAATTGGTTCAATCGATTTCACTGATTCACTTGGCGATTTGATTGGTGTGACAAGAGTCGGTTTTGGCTTATCAACTGGCGACAGTTTATCAACTGGAAGAGTAGATGTTTTCTTATCTTCCAGTGTTGGTAATAAATCGACAGATTTTACATTTTCAACTGATGGTGATTTTAGTTTGTCAAGAGGTTTGTCAATTGGTTTCTCTAAATCGGATTTTGGTGAAATTGGTTCAATCGATTTCACTGATTCACTTGGCGATTTGATTGGTGTGACAAGAGTCGATTTTGGCTTATCAACTGGCGACAGTTTATCAACTGGAAGAGTAGATGCTTTCTTATCTTCCAGTGTTGGTAATAAATCGACAGATTTTACATCTTCAACTGATGGTGATTTTAGTTTGTCAAGAAGTTTGTCAATTGGTTTCTCTAAATCGGATTTTGGTGAAATTGGTTCAATCGATTTCACTGATTCACTTGGCGATTTGATTGGTGTGACAAGAGTCGATTTTGGCTTATCAACTGGCGACAGTTTATCAATTGGAAGAGTAGATGCTTTCTTATCTTCCAGTGTTGGTAATAAATCGACAGATCTTACATCTTCAACTGATGGTGATTTTAGTTTGTCAAGAGGTTTGTCAATTGGTTTCTCTAAATCGGATTTTGGTGAAATTGGTTCAATCGATTTCACTGATTCACTTGGCGATTTGATTGGTGTGACAAGAGTCAATTCGGGCTTATCAACTGGCGACAGTTTATCAACTGGAAGAGTGAATGCTTTCTTAGCTTCCAGTGTTGGTAATAAATCGACAGATTTTACATCTTCAACTGATGGTGATTTTAGTTTGTCAAGAGGTTTGTCGATTGGTTTCTCTAAATCGGATTTTGGTGAAATTGGTTCAATCGATTTCACTGATTCACTTGGCGATTTGATTGATGTAACGAGAGTCGATTTTGGCTTATCAACTGGCGATAGTTTATCAACTGGAAGAGTAGATGCTTTCTTATCTTCCAGTGTTGGTAATAAATCGACAGATTTTACATCTTCAACTGATGGTGATTTTAGTTTGTCAAGAGGTTTGTCAATTGGTTTCTCTAAATCGGATTTTGGTGAAATTGGTTCAATCGATTTCACTGATTCACTTGGCGATTTGATTGGTGTGACAAGAGTCGGTTTTGGCTTATCAACTGGCGACAGTTTATCAATTGGAAGAGTAGATGCTTTCTTATCTTCCAGTGTTGGTAATAAATCGACAGATCTTACATCTTCAACTGATGGTGATTTTAGTTTGTCAAGAGGTTTGTCAATTGGTTTCTCTAAATCGGATTTTGGTGAAATTGGTTCAATCGATTTCACTGATTCACTTGGCGATTTGATTGGTGTGACAAGAGTCGGTTTTGGCTTATCAACTGGCGACAGTTTATCAACTGGAAGAGTAGATGTTTTCTTATCTTCCAGTGTTGGTAATAAATCGACAGATTTTACATTTTCAACTGATGGTGATTTTAGTTTGTCAAGAGGTTTGTCAATTGGTTTCTCTAAATCGGATTTTGGTGAAATTGGTTCAATCGATTTCACTGATTCACTTGGCGATTTGATTGGTGTGACAAGAGTCAATTCGGGCTTATCAACTGGCGACAGTTTATCAACTGGAAGAGTCAATGCTTTCTTATCTTCCAGTGTTGGTAATAAATCGACAGATTTTACATCTTCAACTGATGGTGATTTTAGTTTGTCAAGAGGTTTGTCGATTGGTTTCTCTAAATCGGATTTTGGTGAAATTGGTTCAATCGATTTCACTGATTCACTTGGCGATTTGATTGATGTAACGAGAGTCGATTTTGGCTTATCAACTGGCGATAGTTTATCAACTGGAAGAGTAGATGCTTTCTTATCTTCCAGTGTTGGTAATAAATCGACAGATCTTACATCTTCAACTGATGGTGATTTTAGTTTGTCAAGAGGTTTGTCAATTGGTTTCTCTAAATCGGATTTTGGTGAAATTGGTTCAATCGATTTCACTGATTCACTTGGCGATTTGATTGATGTAACGAGAGCCGATTTTGGCTTATCAACTGGCGATAGTTTATCAACTGGAAGAGTAGATGCTTTCTTATCTTCCAGTGTTGGTAATAAATCGACAGATTTTACATCTTCAACTGATGGTGATTTTAGTTTGTCAAGAGGTTTGTCGATTGATTTCTCTAAATCGGATTTTGGTGAAATTGGTTCAATCGATTTCACTGATTCACTTGGCGATTTGATTGATGTAACGAGAGTCGATTTTGGCTTATCAACTGGCGATAGTTTATCAACTGGAAGAGTAGATGCTTTCTTATCTTCCAGTGTTGGTAATAAATCGACAGATTTTACATCTTCAACTGATGGTGATTTTAGTTTGTCAAGAGGTTTGTCAATTGGTTTCTCTAAATCGGATTTTGGTGAAATTGGTTCAATCGATTTCACTGATTCACTTGGCGATTTGATTGGTGTGACAAGAGTCAATTCGGGCTTATCAACTGGCGACAGTTTATCAACTGGAAGAGTCAATGCTTTCTTATCTTCCAGTGTTGGTAATAAATCGACAGATTTTACATCTTCAACTGATGGTGATTTTAGTTTGTCAAGAGGTTTGTCAATTGGTTTCTCTAAATCGGATTTTGGTGAAATTGGTTCAATCGATTTCACTGATTCACTTGGCGATTTGATTGGTGTGACAAGAGTCGATTTGGGCTTATCAACTGGCGACAGTTTATCAATTGGAAGAGTAGATGCTTTCTTATCTTCCAGTGTTGGTAATAAATCGACAGATTTTACATCTTCAACTGATGGTGATTTTAGTTTGTCAAGAGGTTTGTCAATTGGTTTCTCTAAATCGGATTTTGGTGAAATTGGTTCAATCGATTTCACTGATTCACTTGGCGATTTGATTGGTGTGACAAGAGTCAATTCGGGCTTATCAACTGGCGACAGTTTATCAACTGGAAGAGTCAATGCTTTCTTATCTTCCAGTGTTGGTAATAAATCGACAGATTTTACATCTTCAACTGATGGTGATTTTAGTTTGTCAAGAGGTTTGTCAATTGGTTTCTCTAAATCGGATTTTGGTGAAATTGGTTCAATCGATTTCACTGATTCACTTGGCGATTTGATTGGTGTGACAAGAGTCGGTTTTGGCTTATCAACTGGCGACAGTTTATCAACTGGAAGAGTAGATGTTTTCTTATCTTCCAGTGTTGGTAATAAATCGACAGATTTTACATTTTCAACTGATGGTGATTTTAGTTTGTCAAGAGGTTTGTCGATTGATTTCTCTAAATCGGATTTTGGTGAAATTGGTTCAATCGATTTCACTGATTCACTTGGCGATTTGATTGATGTAACGAGAGTCGATTTTGGCTTATCAACTGGCGATAGTTTATCAACTGGAAGAGTAGATGCTTTCTTATCTTCCAGTGTTGGTAATAAATCGACAGATTTTACATCTTCAACTGATGGTGATTTTAGTTTGTCAAGAGGTTTGTCGATTGATTTCTCTAAATCGGATTTTGGTGAAATTGGTTCAATCGATTTCACTGATTCACTTGGCGATTTGATTGATGTAACGAGAGTCGATTTTGGCTTATCAACTGGCGATAGTTTATCAACTGGAAGAGTAGATGCTTTCTTATCTTCCAGTGTTGGTAATAAATCGACAGATTTTACATCTTCAACTGATGGTGATTTTAGTTTGTCAAGAGGTTTGTCAATTGGTTTCTCTAAATCGGATTTTGGTGAAATTGGTTCAATCGATTTCACTGATTCACTTGGCGATTTGATTGGTGTGACAAGAGTCAATTCGGGCTTATCAACTGGCGACAGTTTATCAACTGGAAGAGTCAATGCTTTCTTATCTTCCAGTGTTGGTAATAAATCGACAGATTTTACATCTTCAACTGATGGTGATTTTAGTTTGTCAAGAGGTTTGTCAATTGGTTTCTCTAAATCGGATTTTGGTGAAATTGGTTCAATCGATTTCACTGATTCACTTGGCGATTTGATTGGTGTGACAAGAGTCGATTTGGGCTTATCAACTGGCGACAGTTTATCAATTGGAAGAGTAGATGCTTTCTTATCTTCCAGTGTTGGTAATAAATCGACAGATTTTACATCTTCAACTGATGGTGATTTTAGTTTGTCAAGAGGTTTGTCAATTGGTTTCTCTAAATCGGATTTTGGTGAAATTGGTTCAATCGATTTCACTGATTCACTTGGCGATTTGATTGGTGTGACAAGAGTCAATTCGGGCTTATCAACTGGCGACAGTTTATCAACTGGAAGAGTCAATGCTTTCTTATCTTCCAGTGTTGGTAATAAATCGACAGATTTTACATCTTCAACTGATGGTGATTTTAGTTTGTCAAGAGGTTTGTCAATTGGTTTCTCTAAATCGGATTTTGGTGAAATTGGTTCAATCGATTTCACTGATTCACTTGGCGATTTGATTGGTGTGACAAGAGTCAATTCGGGCTTATCAACTGGCGACAGTTTATCAACTGGAAGAGTAGATGCTTTCTTATCTTCCAGTGTTGGTAATAAATCGACAGATTTTACATCTTCAACTGATGGTGATTTTAGTTTGTCAAGAGGTTTGTCGATTGGTTTCTCTAAATCGGGTTTTGGTGAAATTGGTTCAATCGATTTCACTGATTCACTTGGCGATTTGATTGGTGTGACAACTGTCGATTTGGGCTTATCAACTGGAAGAGTAGATGCTTTCTTATCTTCCAGCGTTGATAATAAATCGAAATATTTTACATCTTCAACTGATGGTGATTTTAGTTCGTCAAGAGGTTTGTCAATTGGTTTCTCTAAATCGGATTTTGGTGAAATTGGTTCAATCGATTTCACTGATTCACTTGGCGATTTGATTGGTGTGACAACTGTCGATTTGGGCTTATCAACTGGCGACAGTTTATCAACTGGAAGAGTCAATGCTTTCTTATCTTCCAGTGTTGGTAATAAATCGACAGATTTTACATCTTCAACTGATGGTGATTTTAGTTTGTCAAGAGGTTTGTCAATTGGTTTCTCTAAATCGGATTTTGGTGAAATTGGTTCAATCGATTTCACTGATTCACTTGGCGATTTGATTGGTGTGACAAGAGTCGATTTGGGCTTATCAACTGGCGACAGTTTATCAACTGGAAGAGTAGATGCTTTCTTATCTTCCAGTGTTGGTAATAAATCGACAGATTTAACATCTTCAACTGATGGTGATTTTAGTTTGTCAAGAGGTTTGTCAATTGGTTTCTCTAAATCGGATTTTGGTGAAATTGGTTCAATCGATTTCACTGATTCACTTGGCGATTTGATTGGTGTGACAAGAGTCGGTTTTGGCTTATCAACTGGCGACAGTTTATCAACTGGAAGAGTAGATGTTTTCTTATCTTCCAGTGTTGGTAATAAATCGACAGATTTTACATTTTCAACTGATGGTGATTTTAGTTTGTCAAGAGGTTTGTCAATTGGTTTCTCTAAATCGGATTTTGGTGAAATTGGTTCAATCGATTTCACTGATTCACTTGGCGATTTGATTGGTGTGACAAGAGTCAATTCGGGGTTATCAACTGGCGACAGTTTATCAACTGGAAGAGTAGATGCTTTCTTATCTTCCAGTGTTGGTAATAAATCGACAGATTTTACATCTTCAACTGATGGTGATTTTAGTTTGTCAAGAGGTTTGTCAAGAGGTTTGTCAATTGGTTTCTCTAAATCGGATTTTGGTGAAATTGGTTCAAACGATTTCACCGATTCACTTGGCGATTTAATTGGTGTGACAAGAGTCGATTTGGGCTTATCAACTGGCGACAGTTTATCAACTGGAAGAGTGAATGCTTTCTTATCTTCCAGTGTTGGTAATAAATCGACAGATTTTACATCTTCAACTGATGGTGATTTTAGTTTGTCAAGAGGTTTGTCGATTGGTTTCTCTAAATCGGATTTTGGTGAAATTGGTTCAATCGATTTCACTGATTCACTTGGCGATTTGATTGGTGTGACAACTGTCGATTTTTGCTTATCAACTGGCGACAGTTTATCAACTGGAAGAGTAGATGCTTTCTTATCTTCCAGTGTTGGTAATAAATCGACAGATTTTACATCTTCAACTGATGGTGATTTTAGTTTGTCAAGAGGTTTGTCAATTGGTTTCTCTAAATCGGATTTTGGTGAAATTGGTTCAATCGATTTCACTGGTTCACTTGGCGATTTGATTGGTGTGACAAGAGTCGATTTTGGCTTATCAACTGGCGACAGTTTATCAACTGGAAGAGTAGATGCTTTCTTATCTTCCAGTGTTGGTAATAAATCGACAGATTTTACATCTTCAACTGATGGTGATTTTAGTTTGTCAATTGGTTTCTCTAAATCGGATTTTGGTGAAATTGGTTCAATCGATTTCACTGATTCACTTGGCGATTTGATTGGTGTGACAACTGTCGATTTGGGCTTATCAACTGGCGACAGTTTATCAACTGGAAGAGTCAATGCTTTCTTATCTTCCAGTGTTGGTAATAAATCGACAGATTTTACATCTTCAACTGATGGTGATTTTAGTTTGTCAAGAGGTTTGTCAATTGGTTTCTCTAAATCGGATTTTGGTGAAATTGGTTCCATCGATTTCACTGATTCACTTGGAGATTTGATTGGTGTGACAAGAGTCGATTTTGGCTTATCAACTGGCGACAGTTTATCAACTGGAATAGTAGATGCTTTCTTATCTTCCAGTGTTGGTAATAAATCGACAGATTTTACATCTTCAACTGATGGTGATTTTAGTTTGTCAAGAGGTTTGTCAATTGGTTTCTCTAAATCGGATTTTGGTGAAATTGGTTCAATCGATTTCACTGATTCACTTGGCGATTTGATTGGTGTGACAACTGTCGATTTGGGCTTATCAACTGGCGACAGTTTATCAACTGGAAGAGTAGATGCTTTCTTATCTTCCAGTGTTGGTAATAAATCGACAGATTTTACATCTTCAACTGATGGTGATTTTAGTTTGTCAAGAGGTTTGTCAATTGGTTTCTCTAAATCGGATTTTGGTGAAATTGGTTCAATCGATTTCACTGATTCACTTGGCGATTTGATTGGTGTGACAAGAGTCGATTTGGGCTTATCAACTGGCGACAGTTTATCAACTGGAAGAGTCAATGCTTTCTTATCTTCCAGTGTTGGTAATAAATCGACAGATTTTACATCTTCAACTGATGGTGATTTTAGTTTGTCAAGAGGTTTGTCAATTGGTTTCTCTAAATCGGATTTTGGTGAAATTGGTTCAATCGATTTCACTGATTCACTTGGCGATTTGATTGGTATGACAACTGTCGATTTGGGCTTATCAACTGGCGACAGTTTATCAACTGGAAGAGTCAATGCTTTCTTATCTTCCAGTGTTGGTAATAAATCGACAGATTTTACATCTTCAACTGATGGTGATTTTAGTTTGTCAAGAGGTTTGTCAATTGGTTTCTCTAAATCGGATTTTGGTGAAATTGGTTCAATCGATTTCACTGATTCACTTGGCGATTTGATTGGTGTGACAACTATCGATTTGGGCTTATCAACTGGTGACAGTTTATCAACTGGAAGAGTCAATGCTTTCTTATCTTCCAGTGTTGGTAATAAATCGACAGATTTTACATCTTCAACTGATGGTGATTTTAGTTTGTCAAGAGGTTTGTCAATTGGTTTCTCTAAATCGGATTTTGGTGAAATTGGTTCAATCGATTTCACTGATTCACTTGGCGATTTGATTGGTGTGACAACTGTCGATTTTGGCTTATCAACTGGCGACAGTTTATCAACTGGAAGAGTAGATGCTTTCTTATCTTCCAGTGTTGGTAATAAATCGACAGATTTTACATCTTCAACTGATGGTGATTTTAGTTTGTCAAGAGGTTTGTCAATTGGTTTCTCTAAATCGGATTTTGGTGAAATTGGTTCAATCGATTTCACTGATTCACTTGGCGATTTGATTGGTGTGACAAGAGTCGATTTTGGCTTATCAACTGGCGACAGTTTATTAACTGGAAGAGTAGATGCTTTCTTATCTTCCAGTGTTGGTAATAAATCGACAGATTTTACATCTTCAACTGATGGTGATTTTAGTTTGTCAAGAGGTTTGTCAATTGGTTTCTCTAAATCGGATTTTGGTGAAATTGGTTCAATCGATTTCACTGATTCACTTGGCGATTTGATTGGTGTGACAACTGTCGATTTGGGCTTATCAACTGGCGACAGTTTATCAACTGGAAGAGTCAATGCTTTCTTATCTTCCAGTGTTGGTAATAAATCGACAGATTTTACATCTTCAACTGATGGTGATTTTAGTTTGTCAAGAGGTTTGTCATTTGGTTTCTCTAAATCGGATTTTGGTGAAATTGGTTCCATCGATTTCACTGATTCACTTGGCGATTTGATTGGTGTGGCAAGAGTCGATTTTGGCTTATCAACTGGCGACAGTTTATCAACTGGAAGAGTAGATGCTTTCTTATCTTCCAGTGTTGGTAATAAATCGACAGATTTTACATCTTCAACTGATGGTGATTTTAGTTTGTCAAGAGGTTTGTCAATTGGTTTCTCTAAATCGGATTTTGGTGAAATTGGTTCAATCGATTTCACTGATTCACTTGGCGATTTGATTGGTGTGACAACTGTCGATTTGGGCTTATCAACTGGCGACAGTTTATCAACTGGAAGAGTAGATGCTTTCTTATCTTCCAGTGTTGGTAATAAATCGACAGATTTTACATCTTCAACTGATGGTGATTTTAGTTTGTCAAGAGGTTTGTCAATTGGTTTCTCTAAATCGGATTTTGGTGAAATTGGTTCAATCGATTTCACTGATTCACTTGGCGATTTGATTGGTGTGACAACTGTCGATTTGGGCTTATCAACTGGCGACAGTTTATCAACTGGAAGAGTAGATGCTTTCTTATCTTCCAGTGTTGGTAATAAATCGACAGATTTAACATCTTCAACTGATGGTGATTTTAGTTTGTCAAGAGGTTTGTCAATTGGTTTCTCTAAATCGGATTTTGGTGAAATTGGTTCAATCGATTTCACTGATTCACTTGGCGATTTGATTGGTGTGACAAGAGTCGATTTGGGCTTATCAACTGGCGACAGTTTATCAACTGGAAGAGTAGATGCTTTCTTATCTTCCAGTGTTGGTAATAAATCGACAGATTTTACATCTTCAACTGATGGTGATTTTAGTTTGTCAATTGGTTTTTCTAAATCGGATTTTGGTGAAATTGGTTCAATCGATTTCACTGACTCACTCGGCGATTTGATTGGTGTGACAAGAGTGGATTTTGGCTTATCAACTGGCGACAGTTTATCAACTGGAAAAGTGAATGCTTTCTTATCTTCCAGTGTTGGTAATAAATCGACAGATTTTACATCTTCAACTGATGATGATTTTAGTTTGTCAAGAGGTTTGTCAATTGGTTTCTCTAAATCGGATTTTGGTGAAATTGGTTCAATCGATTTCACTGATTCACTTGGCGATTTGATTGGTGTGACAAGAACCAATTTTGGCTTATCAACTGGAAGAGTGAATGATTTCTTATATTCCATTGTTGGTAACAAATCGACAGATTTTACATCTTCAACTGATGGTGATTTTAGTTTGTCAAGAGGTTTGTCAATTGGTTTCTCTAAATCGGATTTTGGTGAAATTGGTTCAATCGATTTCACTGATTCACTTGGCGATTTGATTGGTGTGACAACTGTCGATTTTGGCTTATCAACTGGCGACTGTTTATCAACTGGAAGAGTAGATGCTTTCTTATCTTCCAGTGTTGGTAATAAATCGACAGATTTTACATCTTCAACTGATGGTGATTTTAGTTTGTCAAGAGGTTTGTCAATTGGTTTCTCTAAATCGTATTTTGCTGAAATTGGTTCAATCGATTTCACTGAATCACTTGGCGATTTGATTGGTGTGACAAGAGTCGATTTTGGCTTATCAACTGGCGACAGTTTATCAACTGGAAGAGTAGATGCTTTCTTATCTTCCAGTGTTGGTAATAAATCGACAGATTTTACATCTTCAACTGATGGTGATTTTAGTTTGTCAAGAGGTTTGTCAATTGGTTTCTCTAAATCGGATTTTGGTGAAATTGGTTCAATCGATTTCACTGATTCACTTGGCGATTTGATTGGTGTGACAACTGTCGATTTGGGCTTATCAACTGGCGACAGTTTATCAACTGGAAGAGGAGATGCTTTCTTATCTTCCAGTGTTGCTAATAAATCGACAGATTTTACATCTTCAACTGATGGTGATTTTAGTTTGTCAAGAGGTTTGTCAATTGGTTTCTCTAAATCGGATTTTGGTGAAATTGGTTCAATCGATTTCACTGATTCACTTGGCGATTTGATTGGTGTGACAAGAGTCGATTTGGGCTTATCAACTGGCGACAGTTTATCAACTGGAAGAGTAGATGCTTTCTTATCTTCCAGTGTTGGTAATAAATCGACAGATTTTACATCTTCAACTGATGGTGATTTTAGTTTGTCAAGAGGTTTTTCTAAATCGGATTTTGGTGAAATTGGTTCAATCGATTTCACTGATTCACTCGGCGATTTGATTGGTGTGACAAGAGTAGATTTTGGCTTATCAACTGGCGACAGTTTATCAACTGGAAAATTGAATGCTTTCTTATCTTCCAGTGTTGGTAATAAATCGACAGATTTTACATCTTCAATTGGTGATGATTTTAGTTTGTCAAGAGGTTTGTCAATTGGTTTCTCTAAATCGGATTTTGGTGAAATTGGTTCAATCGATTTCACTGATTCACTTGGCGATTTGATTGGTGTGACAACTGTCGATTTGGGCTTATCAACTGGCGACAGTTTATCAACTGGAAGAGTAGATGCTTTCTTATCTTCCAGTGTTGGTAATAAATCGACAGATTTTACATCTTCAACTGATGGTGATTTTAGTTTGTCAAGAGGTTTGTCAATTGGTTTCTCTAAATCGGATTTTGGTGAAATTGGTTCAATCGATTTCACTGATTCACTTGGCGATTTGATTGGTGTGACAAGAGTCGATTTTGGCTTATCAACTGGCGACAGTTTATCAACTGGAAGAGTCAATGCTTTCTTATCTTCCAGTGTTGGTAATAAATCGACAGATTTGACATCTTCAACTGATGGTGATTTTAGTTTGTCAAGAGGTTTGTCAATTGGTTTCTCTAAATCGGATTTTGGTGAAATTGGTTCAATCGATTTCACTGATTCACTTGGCGATTTGATTGGTGTGACAAGAGTCGATTTGGGCTTATCAACTGGCGACAGTTTATCAACTGGAAGAGTAGATGCTTTCTTATCTTCCAGTGTTGGTAATAAATCGACAGATTTTACATCTTCAACTGATGGTGATTTTAGTTTGTCAAGAGGTTTTTCTAAATCGGATTTTGGTGAAATTGGTTCAATCGATTTCACTGATTCACTCGGCGATTTGATTGGTGTGACAAGAGTAGATTTTGGCTTATCAACTGGCGACAGTTTATCAACTGGAAAATTGAATGCTTTCTTATCTTCCAGTGTTGGTAATAAATCGACAGATTTTACATCTTCAATTGGTGATGATTTTAGTTTGTCAAGAGGTTTGTCAATTGGTTTCTCTAAATCGGATTTTGGTGAAATTGGTTCAATCGATTTCACTGATTCACTTGGCGATTTGATTGGTGTGACAACTGTCGATTTGGGCTTATCAACTGGCGACAGTTTATCAACTGGAAGAGTAGATGCTTTCTTATCTTCCAGTGTTGCTAATAAATCGACAGATTTTACATCTTCAACTGATGGTGATTTTAGTTTGTCAAGAGGTTTGTCAATTGGTTTCTCTAAATCGGATTTTGGTGAAATTGGTTCAATCGATTTCACTGATTCACTTGGCGATTTGATTGGTGTGACAAGAGTCGATTTTGGCTTATCAACTGGCGACAGTTTATCAACTGGAAGAGTCAATGCTTTCTTATCTTCCAGTGTTGGTAATAAATCGACAGATTTGACATCTTCAACTGATGGTGATTTTAGTTTGTCAAGAGGTTTTTCTAAATCGGATTTTGGTGAAATTGGTTCAATCGATTTCACTGATTCACTCGGCGATTTGATTGGTGTGACAAGAGTGGATTTTGGCTTATCAACTGGCGACAGTTTATCAACTGGAAGAGTAGATGCTTTCTTATCTTCCAGTGTTGGTAATAAATCGACAGATTTTACATCTTCAACTGATGGTGATTTTAGTTTGTCAAGAGGTTTGTCAATTGGTTTCTCTAAATCGGCTTTTGGTGAAATTGGTTCAATCGATTTCACTGATTCACTTAGCGATTTGATTGGTGTGACAACTGTCGATTTGGGCTTATCAACTGGCGACAGTTTATCAACTGGAAGAGTAGATGCTTTCTTATCTTCCAGTGTTGGTAATAAATCGACAGATTTTACATCTTCAACTGATGGTGAGTTTAGTTTGTCAAGAGGTTTGTCAATTGGTTTCTCTAAATCGGATTTTGGTGAAATTGGTTCAATCGATTTCACTGATTCACTTGGCGATTTGATTGGTGTGACAAGAGTCGATTTTGGCTTATCAACTGGTGACAGTTTATCAACTGGAAGAGTAGATGCTTTCTTATCTTCCAGTGTTGGTAATAAATCGACAGATTTTACATCTTCAACTGATGGTGATTTTAGTTTGTCAAGAGGTTTGTCAATTGGTTTCTCTAAATCGGCTTTTGGTGAAATTGGTTCAATCGATTTCACTGATTCACTTGGCAATTTGATTGGTGTGACAACTGTCGATTTGGGCTTATCAACTGACGACAGTTTATCAACTGGAAGACTAGATGCTTTCGTATCTTCCAGTGTTTGTAGTAAATCGACAGATTTTACATCTTCAACTGATGGTGATTTTAGTTTGTCAAGAGGTTTGTCAATTGGTTTCTCTAAATCGGATTTTGGTGAAATTGGTTCAATCGATTTCACTGATTCACTTGGCGATTTGATTGGTGTGACAACTGTCGATTTGGGCTTATCAACTGGCGACAGTTTATCAACTGGAAGAGTAGATGCTTTCTTATCTTCCAGTGTTGCTAATAAATCGACAGATTTAACATCTTCAACTAATGGTAATTTTAGTTTGTCAAGAGGTTTGTCAATTGGTTTCTCTAAATCGGCTTTTGGTGAAATTGGTTCAATCGATTTCACTGATTCACTTGGTGATTTGATTGGTGTGACAACTGTCGATTTGGGCTTATCAACTGGCGACAGTTTATCAACTGGAAGAGTAGATGCTTTCTTATCTTCCAGTGTTGGTAATAAATCGACAGATTTTACATCTTTAACTGATGGTGATTTTAGTTTGTCAAGAGGTTTGTCAATTGGTTTCTCTAAATCGGCTTTTGGTGAAATTGGTTCAATCGATTTCACTGATTCACTTGGCGATTTGATTGGTGTGACAACTGTCGATTTTGGCTTATCAACTGGTGACAGTTTATCAACTGGAAGAGTAGATGCTTTCTTATCTTCCAGTGTTGGTAATAAATCGACAGATTTAACATCTTCAACTGATGGTGATTTTAGTTTGTCAAGAGGTTTGTCAATTGGTTTCTCTAAATCGGATTTTGGTGAAATTGGTTCAATCGATTTCATTGATTCACTTGGCGATTTGATTGGTGTGACAACTGTCGATTTTGGCTTATCAACTGGCGACAGTTTATCAACTGGAAGAGTAGATGCTTTCTTATCTTCCAGTGTTGCTAATAAATCGACAGATTTAACATCTTCAACTGATGGTGATTTTAGTTTGTCAAGAGGTTTGTCAATTGGTTTCTCTAAATCGGATTTTGGTGAAATTGGTTCAATCGATTTCACTGATTCACTTGGCGATTTGATTGGTGTGACAACTGTCGATTTGGGCTTATCAACTGGCGACAGTTTATCAACTGGAAGAGTAGATGCTTTCTTATCTTCCAGTGTTGGTAATAAATCGACAGATTTAACATCTTCAATTGATGGTGATTTTAGTTTGTCAAGAGGTTTGTCAATTGGTTTCTCTAAATCGGATTTTGGTGAAATTGGTTCAATCGATTTCACTGATTCACTTGGCGATTTGATTGGTGTGACATCTGTCGATTTGGGCTTATCAACTGGCGACAGTTTATCAACTGGAAGAGTAAATGCTTTCTTATCTTCCAGTGTTGCTAATAAATCGACAGATTTTACATCTTCAACTGATGGTGATTTTAGTTTGTCAAGAGGTTTGTCAATTGGTTTCTCTAAATCGGATTTTGGTGAAATTGGTTCAATCGATTTCACTGATTCACTTGGCGATTTGATTGGTGTGACAACTGTCGATTTGGGCTTATCAACTGGCGACAGTTTATCAACTGGAAGAGTAGATGCTTTCTTATCTTCCAGTGTTGGTAATAAATCGACAGATTTAACATCTTCAACTGATGGTGATTTTAGTTTGTCAAGAGGTTTGTCAATTGGTTTCTCTAAATCGGGTTTTGGTGAAATTGGTTCAATCGATTTCACTGATTCACTTGGCGATTTGATTGGTGTGACAACTGTCGATTTGGGCTTATCAACTGGCGACAGTTTATCAACTGGAAGAGTAGATGCTTTCTTATCTTCCAGTGTTGGTAATAAATCGACAGATTTAACATCTTCAATTGATGGTGATTTTAGTTTGTCAAGAGGTTTGTCAATTGGTTTCTCTAAATCGGATTTTGGTGAAATTTGTTCAATCGATTTCACTGATTCACTTGGCGATTTGATTGGTGTGCCAACTGTCGATTTGGGCTTATCAGGCGATAGTTTATCAACTGGAGGAGTAGATGCTTTCTTATCTTCCAGTGTTGGTAATAAATCGACAGATTTTACACCTTCAATTGATGGTGATTTTAGTTTGTCAAGAGGTTTGTCAATTGGTTTCTCTAAATCGGATTTTGGTGAAATTGGTTCAATCGATTTCACTGATTCACTTGGCGATTTGATTGGTGTGACAACTGTCGATTTGGGCTTATCAACTGGCGACAGTTTATCAACTGGAAGAGTAGATGCTTTCTTATATTCCAGTGTTGGTAATAAATCGACAGATTTTACATCTTCAATTGATGGTGATTTTAGTTTGTCAAGAGGTTTGTCAATTGGTTTCTCTAAATCGGATTTTGGTGAAATTGGTTCAATCGATTTCACTGATTCACTTGGCGATTTGATTGGTGTGCAACCTGTCGATTTTGGCTTATCAACTGGCGATAGTTTATCAACTGGAAGAAAATATGCTTTCTTATCTTCCAGTGTTGCTAACAAATTGACAGATTTAACATCTTCAACTGATGGTGATTTTAGTTTGTCAAGAAGTTTGTCAATTGGTTTCTCTAAATCGGATTTTGGTGAAATTGGTTCAATCGATTTCACTGATTCACTTGGCGATTTGATTGGTGTGACAACTGTCGATTTTGGCTTATCAACTGGCGACAGTTTATCAACTGGAAGAATAGATGCTTTCTTATCTTCCAGTGTTGGTAATAAATCGACAGATTTAACATCGTCAATTGATGGTGATTTTAGTTTGTCAAGAGGTTTGTCAATTGGTTTCTCTAAATCGGATTTTGGTGAAATTGGTTCAATCGATTTCACTGGTTCACTTGGCGATTTGATTGGTGTGACAACTGTCGATTTGGGCTTATCAACTGGCGACAGTTTATCAACTGGAAGAGTAGATGCTTTCTTATCTTCCAGTGTTGGTAATAAATCGACAGATTTAACATCTTCAACTGATGGTGATTTTAGTTTGTCAAGAGGTTTGTCAATTGGTTTCTCTAAATCGGATTTTGGTGAAATTGGTTCAATCGATTTCACTGATTCACTTGGCGATTTGATTGGTGTGACAAGAGTCGATTTGGGCTTATCAACTGGCGACAGTTTATCAACTGGAAGAGTAGATGCTTTCTTATCTTCCAGTGTTGCTAATAAATCGACAGATTTAACATCTTCAACTGATGGTGATTTTAGTTTGTCAAGAGGTTTGTCAATTGGTTTCTCTAAATCGGATTTTGGTGAAATTGGTTCAATCGATTTCACGGATTCACTTGGCGATTTGATTGGTGTGACAACTGTCAATTTGGGCTTATCAACTGGCGATAGTTTATCAACTGGAAGAGTAGATGCTTTCTTATCTTCCAGTGTTGGTAATAAATCGACAGATTTAACATTTTCAACTGATGGTGATTTTAGTTTGTCAAGAGGTTTGTCAATTGGTTTCTCTAAATCGGATTTTGGTGAAATTGGTTCAATCGATTTCACTGATTCACTTGGCGATTTGATTGGTGTGACAACTGTCGATTTTGGCTTATCAACTGGCGACAGTTTATCAACTGGAAGAGTAGATGCTTTCTTATCTTCCAGTGTTGCTAATAAATCGACAGATTTAACATCTTCAACTGGTGGTGATTTTAGTTTGTCAAGAGGTTTGTCAATTGGTTTCTCTAAATCGGATTTTGGTGAAATTGGTTCAATCGATTTCACTGATTCACTTGGCGATTTGATTGGTGTGACAACTGTCGATTTGGGCTTATCAACTGGCAACAGTTTATCAACTGGAAGAGTAGATGCTTTCTTATCTTCCAGTGTTGGTAATAAATCGACAGATTTAACATCTTCAACTGATGGTGATTTTAGTTTGTCAAGAGGTTTGTCAATTGGTTTCTCTAAATCGGATTTTGGTGAAATTGGTTCAATCGATTTCACTGATTCACTTGGCGATTTGATTGGTGTGACAACTGTCGATTTGGGCTTATCAACTGGCGACAGTTTATCAACTGGAAGAGTAGATGCTTTCTTATCTTCCAGTGTTGGTAATAAATCGACAGATTTTACATCTTCAACTGATGGTGATTTTAGTTTGTCAAGAGGTTTGTCAATTGGTTTCTCTAAATCGGATTTTGGTGAAATTGGTTCAATCGATTTCACTGATTCACTTGGCGATTTGATTGGTGTGGCAACTGTCGATTTGGGCTTATCAACTGGTGACAGTTTATCAACTGGAAGAGTAGATGCTTTCTTATCTTCCAGTGTTGGTAATAAATCGACAGATTTTACATCTTCAACTGATGGTGATTTTAGTTTGTCAAGAGGTTTGTCAATTGGTTTCTCTAAATCGGATTTTGGTGAAATTGGTTCAATCGATTTCACTGATTCACTTGGCGATTTGATTGGTGTGACAACTGTCGATTTGGGCTTATCAACTGGCGACAGTTTATCAACTGGAAGAGTAGATGCTTTCTTATCTTCCAGTGTTGGTAATAAATCGACAGATTTTACATCTTCAACTGATGGTGATTTTAGTTTGTCAAGAGGTTTGTCAATTGGTTTCTCTAAATCGGATTTTGGTGAAATTGGTTCAATCGATTTCACTGATTCACTTGGCGATTTGATTGGTGTGACAACTGTCGATTTGGGCTTATCAACTGGCGACAGTTTATCAACTGGAAGAGTAGATGCTTTCGTATCTTCCAGTGTTGGTAATAAATCGACAGATTTTACATCTTCAACTGATGGTGATTTTAGTTTGTCAAGAGGTTTGTCAATTGGTTTCTCTAAATCGGATTTTGGTGAAATTGGTTCAATCGATTTCACTGATTCACTTGGCGATTTGATTGGTGTGGCAACTGTCGATTTGGGCTTATAAACTGGCGACAGTTTATCAACTGGAAGAGTAGATGCTTTCTTATCTTCCAGTGTTGGTAATAAATCGACAGATTTAACATCTTCAACTGATGGTGATTTATGTTTGTCAAGAGGTTTGTCAATTGGTTTCTCTAAATCGGATTTTGGTGAAATTGGTTCAATCGATTTCACTGATTCACTTGGCGATTTGATTGGTGTGACAACTGTCGATTTGGGCTTATCAACTGGCGACAGTTTATCAACTGGAAGAGTAGATGCTTTCTTATCTTCCAGTGTTGGTAATAAATCGACAGATTTTACATCTTCAACTGATGGTGATTTTAGTTTGTCAAGAGGTTTGTCAATTGGTTTCTCTAAATCGGATTTTGGTGAAATTGGTTCAATCAATTTCACTGATTCACTTGGCGATTTGATTGGTGTGACAACTGTCGATTTGGGCTTATCAACTGGCGACAGTTTATCAACTGGAAGAGTAGATGCTTTCTTATCTTCCAGTGTTGGTAATAAATCGACAGATTTAACATCTTCAATTGATGGTGATTTTAGTTTGTCAAGAGGTTTGTCAATTGGTTTCTCTAAATCGGATTTTGGTGAAATTGGTTCAATCGATTTCACTGATTCACTTGGCGATTTGATTGGTGTGACAACTGTCGATTTGGGCTTATCAACTGGCGACAGTTTATCAACTGGAAGAGTAGATGCTTTCTTATCTTCCAGTGTTGCTAATAAATCGACAGATTTAACATCTTCAACTGATGGTGATTTTAGTTTGTCAAGAGGTTTGTCAATTGGTTTCTCTAAATCGGATTTTGGTGAAATTGGTTCAATCGATTTCACTGATTCACTTGGCGATTTGATTGGTGTGACAACTGTCGATTTGGGCTTATCAACTGGCGACAGTTTATCAACTGGAAGAGTAGATGCTTTCTTATCTTCCAGTGTTGGTAATAAATCGACAGATTTAACATCTTCAATTGATGGTGATTTTAGTTTGTCAAGAGGTTTGTCAATTGGTTTCTGTAAATCGGATTTTGGTGAAATTGGTTCAATCGATTTCACTGATTCACTTGGCGATTTGATTGGTGTGACAACTGTCGATTTGGGCTTATCAACTGGCGATAGTTTATCAACTGGAAGAGTAGATGCTTTCTTATCTTCCAGTGTTGGTAATAAATCGACAGATTTAACATCTTCAACTGATGGTGATTTTAGTTTGTCAAGAGGTTTGTCAATTGGTTTCTCTAAATCGGATTTTGGTGAAATTGGTTCAATCGATTTCACTGATTCACTTGGCGATTTGATTGGTGTGACAACTGTCGATTTTGGCTTATCAACTGGCGACAGTTTATCAATTGGAAGAGTAGATGCTTTCGTATCTTCCAGTGTTGGTAATAAATCGACAGATTTTACATCTTCAACTGATGGTGATTTTAGTTTGTCAAGAGGTTTGTCAAGAGGTTTGTCAATTGGTTTCTCTAAATCGGATTTTGGTGAAATTGGTTCAATCGATTTCACTGATTCACTTGGCGATTTGATTGGTGTGACAACTGTCGATTTTGGCTTATCAACTGGCGACAGTTTATCAATTGGAAGAGTAGATGCTTTCTTATCTTCCAGTGTTGGTAATAAATCGACAGATTTAACATCTTCAACTGATGGTGATTTTAGTTTGTCAAGAGGTTTGTCAATTGGTTTCTCTAAATCGGATTTTGGTGAAATTGGTTCAATCGATTTCACTGATTCACTTGGCGATTTGATTGGTGTGACAACTGTCGATTTGGGCTTATCAACTGGCGACAGTTTATCAATTGGAAGAGTAGATGCTTTCTTATCTTCCAGTGTTGGTAATAAATCGACAGATTTAACATCTTCAACTGATGGTGATTTTAGTTTGTCAAGAGGTTTGTCAATTGGTTTCTCTAAATCGGATTTTGGTGAAATTGGTTCAATCGATTTCACTGATTCACTTGGCGATTTGATTGGTGTGACAACTGTCGATTTGGGCTTATCAACTGGCGACAGTTTATCAACTGGAAGAGTAGATGCTTTCTTATCTTCCAGTGTTGGTAATAAATCGACAGATTTAACATCTTCAACTGATGGTGATTTTAGTTTGTCAAGAGGTTTGTCAATTGGTTTCTCTAAATCGGATTTTGGTGAAATTGGTTCAATCGATTTCACTGATTCACTTGGCGATTTGATTGGTGTAACAACTGTCGATTTGGGCTTATCAACTGGCGACAGTTTATCAACTGGAAGAGTAGATGCTTTCTTATCTTCCAGTGTTGGTAATAAATCGACAGATTTAACATCTTCAATTGATGGTGATTTTAGTTTGTCAAGAGGTTTGTCAATTGGTTTCTCTAAATCGGATTTTGGTGAAATTGGTTCAATCGATTTCACTGATTCACTTGGCGATTTGATTGGTGTGACAACTGTCGATTTGGGCTTATCAACTGGCGACAGTTTATCAACTGGAGGAGTAGATGCTTTCTTATCTTCCAGTGTTGGTAATAAATCGACAGATTTTACACCTTCAATTGATGGTGATTTTAGTTTGTCAAGAGGTTTGTCAATTGGTTTCTCTAAATCGGATTTTGGTGAAATTGGTTCAATCGATTTCACTGATTCACTTGGCGATTTGATTGGTGTGACAACTGTCGATTTGGGCTTATCAACTGGCGACAGTTTATCAACTGGAAGAGTAGATGCTTTCTTATCTTCTAGTGTTGGTAATAAATCGACAGATTTAACATCTTCAATTGATGGTGATTTTAGTTTGTCAAGAGGTTTGTCAATTGGTTTCTCTAAATCGGATTTTGGTGAAATTGGTTCAATCGATTTCACTGATTCACTTGGCGATTTGATTGGTGTGACAACTGTCGATTTTGGCTTATCAACTGGCGACAGTTTATCAACTGGAAGAGTAGATGCTTTCTTATCTTCCAGTGTTGGTAATAAATCGACAGATTTAACATCTTCAACTGATGGTGATTTTAGTTTGTCAAGAGGTTTGTCATTTGGTTTCTCTAAATCGGATTTTGGTGAAATTGGTTCAATCGATTTCACTGATTCACTTGGCGATTTGATTGGTGTGACAACTGTCGATTTGGGCTTATCAACTGGCGACAGTTTATCAACTGGAAGAGTAGATGCTTTCTTATCTTCCAGTGTTGGTAATAAATCGACAGATTTTACATCTTCAACTGATGGTGATTTTAGTTTGTCAATTGGTTTCTCTAAATCGGCTTTTGGTGAAATTGGTTCAATCAATTTCACTGATTCACTTGGCGATTTGATTGGTGTGACAACTGTCGATTTTGGCTTATCAACTGGCGACAGTTTATCAATTGGAAGAGTAGATGCTTTCTTATCTTCCAGTGTTGGTAATAAATCGACAGATTTTACATCTTCAACTGATGGTGATTTTAGTTTGTCAAGAGGTTTGTCAATTGGTTTCTCTAAATCGGATTTTGGTGAAATTGGTTCAATCGATTTCACTGATTCACTTGGCGATTTGATTGGTGTGACAAGAGTCGATTTCGGCTTATCAAATGGCGACTGTTTATCAACTGGAAGAGTAGATGCTTTCTTATCTTCCAGTGTTGGTAATAAATCGACAGATTTAACATCTTCAACTGATGGTGATTTTAGTTTGTCAAGAGGTTTGTCAATTGGTTTCTCTAATTCGGATTTTGGTGAAATTGGTTCAATCGATTTCACTGATTCACTTGGCGATTTGATTGGTGTGACAACTGTCGATTCTGGCTTATCAACTGGCGACAGTTTATCAATTGGAAGAGTAGATGCTTTCGTATCTTCCAGTGTTGGTAATAAATCGACAGATTTTACATCTTCAACTGATGGTGATTTTAGTTTGTCAAGAGGTTTGTCAATTGGTTTCTCTAAATCGGATTTTGGTGAAATTGGTTCAATCGATTTCACTGATTCACTTGGCGATTTGATTGGTGTGACAACTGTCGATTTGGGCTTATCAACTGGCGACAGTTTATCAATTGGAAGAGTAGATGCTTTCTTATCTTCCAGTGTTGGTAATAAATCGACAGATTTTACATCTTCAACTGATGGTGATTTTAGTTTGTCAAGAGGTTTGTCAATTGGTTTCTCTAAATCGGATTTTGGTGAAATTGGTTCAATCGATTTCACTGATTCGCTTGGTGATTTGATTGGTGTGACAAGAGTCGATTTGGGCTTATCAACTGGCGACAGTTTATCAACTGGAAGAGTGGATGCTTTCTTATCTTCCAGTGTTGGTAATAAATCGACAGATTTAACATCTTCAACTGATGGTGATTTTAGTTTGTCAATTGGTTTCTCTAAATCGGATTTTGGTGAAATTGGTTCAATCGATTTCACTGATTCACTTGGTGATTTGATTGGTGTGACAAGAGTAGATTTCGGCTTATCAAATGGCGACTGTTTATCAATTGGAAGAGTAGATGCTTTCTTATCTTCCAGTGTTGGTAATAAATCGACAGATTTAACATCTTCAACTGATGGTGATTTTAGTTTGTCAAGAGGTTTGTCAATTGGTTTCTCTAAATCGGATTTTGGTGAAATTGGTTCAATCGATTTCACTGATTCACTTGGCGATTTGATTGGTGTGCCAAGAGTCGATTTTGGCTTATCAAATGGCGACAGTTTATCAACTGGAAGAGTAGATGCTTTCTTATCTTCCAGTGTTGGTAATAAATCGACAGATTTAACATCTTCAACTGATGGTGATTTTAGTTTGTCAAGAGGTTTGTCAATTGGTTTCTCTAAATCGGATTTTGGTGAAATTGGTTCAATCGATTTCACTGATTCACTTGGCGATTTGATTGGTGTGACAACTGTCGATTTTGGCTTATCAACTGGCGACAGTTTATCAATTGGAAGAGTAGATGCTTTCTTATCTTCCAGTGTTGGTAATAAATCGACAGATTTAACATCTTCAACTGATGGTGATTTTAGTTTGTCAAGAGGTTTGTCAATTGGTTTCTCTAAATCGGGTTTTGGTGAAATTGGTTCAATCGATTTCACTGATTCACTTGGCGATTTGATTGGTGTGACAAGAGTCGATTTTGGCTTATCAAATGGCGACAGTTTATCAACTGGAAGAGTAGATGCTTTCTTATCTTCCAGTGTTGGTAATAAATCGACAGATTTAACATCTTCAACTGATGGTGATTTTAGTTTGTCAAGAGGTTTGTCAATTGGTTTCTCTAAATCGGATTTTGGTGAAATTGGTTCAATCGATTTCACTGATTCACTTGGCGATTTGATTGGTGTGACAACTGTCGATTTTGGCTTATCAACTGGCGACAGTTTATCAATTGGAAGAGTAGATGCTTTCTTATCTTCCAGTGTTGGTAATAAATCGACAGATTTTACATCTTCAACTGATGGTGATTTTAGTTTGTCAAGAGGTTTGTCAATTGGTTTCTCTAAATCGGATTTTGGTGAAATTGGTTCAATCGATTTCACTGATTTACTTGGTGATTTGATTGGTGTGACAACTGTCGATTTGGGCTTATCAACTGGCGACAGTTTATCAATTGGAAGAGTAGATGCTTTCGTATCTTCCAGTGTTGGTAATAAATCGACAGATTTTACATCTTCAACTGATGGTGATTTTAGTTTGTCAAGAGGTTTGTCAATTGGTTTCTCTAAATCGGATTTTGGTGAAATTGGTTCAATCGATTTCACTGATTCACTTGGTGATTTGATTGGTGTGACAACTGTCGATTTGGGCTTATCAACTGGCGACAGTTTATCAATTGGAAGAGTAGATGCTTTCTTATCTTCCAGTGTTGGTAATAAATCGACAGATTTTACATCTTCAACTGATGGTGATTTTAGTTTGTCAAGAGGTTTGTCAATTGGTTTCTCTAAATCGGATTTTGGTGAAATTGGTTCAATCGATTTCACTGATTCGCTTGGTGATTTGATTGGTGTGACAAGAGTCGATTTGGGCTTATCAACTGGCGACAGTTTATCAACTGGAAGAGTGGATGCTTTCTTATCTTCCAGTGTTGGTAATAAATCGACAGATTTAACATCTTCAACTGATGGTGATTTTAGTTTGTCAAGAGGTTTGTCAATTGGTTTCTCTAAATCGGATTTTGGTGAAATTGGTTCAATCGATTTCACTGATTCACTTGGCGATTTGATTGGTGTGCCAAGAGTCGATTTTGGCTTATCAAGTTGCGACAGTTTATCAACTGGAAGATTAGATGCTTTCTTATCTTCCAGTGTTGGTAATAAATCGACAGATTTAACATCTTCAACTGATGGTGATTTTAGTTTGTCAAGAGGTTTGTCAATTGGTTTCTCTAATTCGGATTTTGGTGAAATTGGTTCAATCGATTTCACTGATTCACTTGGCGATTTGATTGGTGTGACAAGAGTCGATTTGGGCTTATCAACTGGTGACAGTTTATCAACTGGAAGAGTAGATGCTTTCTTATCTTCCAGTGTTGGTAATAAATCGACAGATTTAACATCTTCAACTGATGGTGATTTTAGTTTGTCAAGAGGTTTGTCAATTGGTTTCTCTAAATCGGATTTTGGTGAAATTGGTTCAATCGATTTCACTGATTCACTTGGCGATTTGATTGGTGTGACAACTGTCGATTTCGGGTTATCAAATGGCGACTGTTTATCAACTGGAAGAGTAGATGCTTTCTTATCTTCCAGTGTTGGTAATAAATCGACAGATTTAACATCTTCAACTGATGGTGATTTTAGTTTGTCAAGAGGTTTGTCAATTGGTTTCTCTAAATCGGCTTTTGGTGAAATTGGTTCAATCGATTTCACTGATTCACTTGGCGATTTGATTGGTGTGACAACTGTCGATTTGGGCTTATCAACTGGCGACAGTTTATCAACTGGAAGAGTAGATGCTTTCGTATCTTCCAGTGTTGGTAATAAATCGACAGATTTTACATCTTCAACTGATGGTGATTTTAGTTTGTCAAGAGGTTTGTCAATTGGTTTCTCTAAATCGGATTTTGGTGAAATTGGTTCAATCGATTTCACTGATTTACTTGGTGATTTGATTGGTGTGACAACTGTCGATTTGGGCTTATCAACTGGCGACAGTTTATCTACTGGAAGAGTGGATGCTTTCTTATCTTCCAGTGTTGGTAATAAATCGACAGATTTAACATATTCAACTGATGGTGATTTTAGTTTGTCAAGAGGTTTGTCAATTGGTTTCTCTAAATCGGATTTTGGTGAAATTGGTTCAATCGATTTCACTGATTTACTTGGTGATTTGATTGGTGTGACAACTGTCAATTTCGGCTTATCAACTGGCGACTGTTTATCAACTGGAAGAGTAGATGCTTTCTTATCTTCCAGTGTTGGTAATAAATCGACAGATTTAACATCTTCAACTGATGGTGATTTTAGTTTGTCAAGAGGTTTGTCAATTGGTTTCTCTAAATCGGATTTTGGTGAAATTGGTTCAATCGATTTCACTGATTCACTTGGCGATTTGATTGGTGTGCCAAGAGTCGATTTTGGCTTATCAAGTTGCGACAGTTTATCAACTGGAAGATTAGATGCTTTCTTATCTTCCAGTGTTGGTAATAAATCGACAGATTTAACATCTTCAACTGATGGTGATTTTAGTTTGTCAAGAGGTTTGTCAATTGGTTTCTCTAATTCGGATTTTGGTGAAATTGGTTCAATCGATTTCACTGATTCACTTGGCGATTTGATTGGTGTGACAAGAGTCGATTTGGGCTTATCAACTGGTGACAGTTTATCAATTGGAAGAGTAGATGCTTTCTTATCTTCCAGTGTTGGTAATAAATCGACAGATTTAACATCTTCAACTGATGGTGATTTTAGTTTGTCAAGAGGTTTGTCAATTGGTTTCTCTAAATCGGATTTTGGTGAAATTGGTTCAATCGATTTCACTGATTCACTTGGCGATTTGATTGGTGTGACAACTGTCGATTTCGGCTTATCAAATGGCGACTGTTTATCAACTGGAAGAGTAGATGCTTTCTTATCTTCCAGTGTTGGTAATAAATCGACAGATTTAACATCTTCAACTGATGGTGATTTTAGTTTGTCAAGAGGTTTGTCAATTGGTTTCTCTAAATCGGCTTTTGGTGAAATTGGTTCAATCGATTTCACTGATTCACTTGGCGATTTGATTGGTGTGATAACTGTCGATTTGGGCTTATCAACTGGCGACAGTTTATCAACTGGAAGAGTAGATGCTTTCGTATCTTCCAGTGTTGGTAATAAATCGACAGATTTTACATCTTCAACTGATGGTGATTTTAGTTTGTCAAGAGGTTTGTCAATTGGTTTCTCTAAATCGGATTTTGGTGAAATTGGTTCAATCGATTTCACTGATTTACTTGGCGATTTGATTGGTGTGACAACTGTCGATTTGGGCTTATCAACTGGCGACAGTTTATCAACTGGAAGAGTGGATGCTTTCTTATCTTCCAGTGTTGGTAATAAATCGACAGATTTAACATATTCAACTGATGGTGATTTTAGTTTGTCAAGAGGTTTGTCAATTGGTTTCTCTAAATCGGATTTTGGTGAAATTGGTTCAATCGATTTCACTGATTTACTTGGTGATTTGATTGGTGTGACAACTGTCAATTTCGGCTTATCAACTGGCGACTGTTTATCAACTGGAAGAGTAGATGCTTTCTTATCTTCCAGTGTTGGTAATAAATCGACAGATTTAACATCTTCAACTGATGGTGATTTTAGTTTGTCAAGAGGTTTGTCAATTGGTTTCTCTAAATCGGATTTTGGTGAAATTGGTTCAATCGATTTCACTGATTCACTTGGCGATTTGATTGGTGTGACAAGAGCCGATTTTGGCTTATCAAATGGCGACAGTTTATCAACTGGAAGAGTAGATGCTTTCTTATCTTCCAGTGTTGGTAATAAATCGACAGATTTAACATCTTCAACTGATGGTGATTTTAGTTTGTCAAGAGGTTTGTCAATTGGTTTCTCTAAATCGGATTTTGGTGAAATTGGTTCAATCGATTTCACTGATTCACTTGGCGATTTGATTGGTGTGACAACTGTCGATTTGGGCTTATCAACTGGCGACAGTTTATCAACTGGAAGAGTAGATGCTTTCTTATCTTCCAGTGTTGGTAATAAATCGACAGATTTAACATCTTCAACTGATGGTGATTTTAGTTTGTCAAGAGGTTTGTCAATTGGTTTCTCTAATTCGGATTTTGGTGAAATTGGTTCAATAGATTGGACAGGTTCGCCTAAATCGGATTTTGTTACAATTTTATCAATTGATTTGTCTGTTGCACTTAACTGACTTGCAATTTCAGTTAATTTTGTCGTTTGGGAATCAGTCATAGTTATTGATGTTTGCCGTGAAGATGTAACCGTTGCAGTAACGGTGCTTGAGGAAATAGCTTGATATTTAAGATGGCCAACAGGTTTGTCAATTGGTTTCTCTAAATCGGATTTTGGTGAAATTGGTTCAATCGATTTCACTGATTCACTTGGCGATTTAATTGGTGTGATAACTGTCGATTTGGGCTTATCAACTGGCGACAGTTTATCAACTGGAGGAGTAGATGCTTTCTTATCTTCCAGTGTTGGTAATAAATCGACAGATTTTACATCTTC
Source organism: Nephrotoma appendiculata (assembly GCA_947310385.1). Taxonomy (NCBI): domain Eukaryota; kingdom Metazoa; phylum Arthropoda; class Insecta; order Diptera; family Tipulidae; genus Nephrotoma; species Nephrotoma appendiculata. Next base: position 206,097,577 of record OX371223.1, read on the forward strand.
AATTGATGGTGATTTTAGTTTGTCAAAGGGTTTGTCAATTGGTTTCTCTAAATCGGCTTTTGGTGAAATTGGTTCAATCGATTTCACTGATTCACTTGGCGCTTTGATTGGTGTGACAACTGTCGATTTTGGCTTATCAACTGGCGACAGTTTATCAACTGGAGGAGTAGATGCTTTCTTATCTTCCAGTGTTGGTAATAAATCGACAGATTTTACATCTTCAATTGATGGTGATTTTAGTTTGTCAAGAGGTTTGTCAATTGGTTTCTCTAATTCGGATTTTGGTGAAATTGGTTCAATCGATTTCACTGATTCACTTGGCAATTTGATTGGTGTGACAACTGTCGATTTTGGCTTATCAACTGGCGACAGTTTATCAATTGGAAGAGTAGATGCTTTCGTATCTTCCAGTGTTGGTAATAAATCGACAGATTTTACATCTTCAACTGATGGTGATTTTAGTTTGTCAAGCGGTTTGTCAATTGATTTCTCTAAATCGGATTTTGGTGAAATTGGTTCAATCGATTTCACTGATTTACTTGGCGATTTGATTGGTGTGACAAGAGTCGATTTGGGCTTATCAACTGGCGACAGTTTATCAACTGGAAGAGTAGATGCTTTCTTATCTTCCAGTGTTGGTAATAAATCGACAGATTTTACATCTTCAATTGATGGTGATTTTAGTTTGTCAAGAGGTTTGTCAATTGGTTTCTCTAATTCGGATTTTGGTGAAATTGGTTCAATCGATTTCACTGATTCACTTGGCGATTTGATTGGTGTGACAACTGTCGATTTTGGCTTATCAACTGGCGACAGTTTATCAATTGGAAGAGTAGATGCTTTCTTATCTTCCAGTGTTGGTAATAAATCGACAGATTTAACATCTTCAACTGATGGTGATTTTAGTTTGTCAAGAGGTTTGTCAATTGGTTTCTCTAAATCGGATTTTGGTGAAATTGGTTCAATCGATTTCACTGATTCACTTGGCGATTTGATTGGTGTGACAACTGTCGATTTGGGCTTATCAACTAGCGACAGTTTATCAACTGGAAGAGTAGATGCTTTCTTATCTTCCAGTGTTGGTAATAAATCGACAGATTTAACATCTTCAATTGATGGTGATTTTAGTTTGTCAAGAGGTTTGTCAATTGGTTTCTCTAAATCGGATTTTGGTGAAATTGGTTCAATCGATTTCACTGATTTACTTGGTGATTTGATTGGTGTGACAAGAGTCGATTTGGGCTTATCAACTGGCGACAGTTTATCAACTGGAAGAGTGGATGCTTTCTTATCTTCCAGTGTTGGTAATAAATCGACAGATTTAACATCTTCAACTGATGGTGATTTTAGTTTGTCAAGAGGTTTGTCAATTGGTTTCTCTAAATCGGCTTTTGGTGAAATTGGTTCAATCGATTTCACTGATTCACTTGGCGATTTGATTGGTGTGACAACTGTCGATTTTGGCTTATCAACTGGCGACAGTTTATCAACTGGAAGAGTAGATGCTTTCTTATCTTCCAGTGTTGGTAATAAATCGACAGATTTTACATCTTCAATTGATGGTGATTTTAGTTTGTCAAGAGGTTTGTCAATTGGTTTCTCTAATTCGGATTTTGGTGAAATTGGTTCAATCGATTTCACTGATTCACTTGGCGATTTGATTGGTGTGACAACTGTCGATTTTGGCTTATCAACTGGCGACAGTTTATCAATTGGAAGAGTAGATGCTTTCGTATCTTCCAGTGTTGGTAATAAATCGACAGATTTTACATCTTCAACTGATGGTGATTTTAGTTTGTCAAGAGGTTTGTCAATTGGTTTCTCTAAATCGGATTTTGGTGAAATTGGTTCAATCAATTTCACTGATTTACTTGGTGATTTGATTGGTGTGACAACTGTCGATTTGGGCTTATCAACTGGCGACAGTTTATCAACTGGAAGAGTAGATGCTTTCTTATCTTCCAGTGTTGGTAATAAATCGACAGATTTAACATCTTCAACTGATGGTGATTTTAGTTTGTCAAGAGGTTTGTCAATTGGTTTCTCTAAATCGGATTTTGGTGAAATTGGTTCAATCGATTTCACTGATTCACTTGGCGATTTGATTGGTGTGACAACTGTCGATTTTGGCTTATCAACTGGCGACAGTTTATCAATTGGAAGAGTAGATGCTTTCGTATCTTCCAGTGTTGGTAATAAATCGACAGATTTAACATCTTCAACTGATGGTGATTTTAGTTTGTCAAGAGGTTTGTCAATTGGTTTCTCTAAATCGGATTTTGGTGAAATTGGTTCAATCGATTTCACTGATTTACTTGGTGATTTGATTGGTGTGACAAGAGTCGATTTGGGCTTATCAACTGGCGACAGTTTACCAACTGGAAGAGTGGATGCTTTCTTATCTTCCAGTGTTGCTAATAAATCGACAGATTTAACATCTTTAACTGATGGTGATTTTAGTTTGTCAAGAGGTTTGTCAATTGGTTTCTCTAAATCGGATTTTGGTGAAATTGGTTCAATCGATTTCACTGATTCACTTGGCGATTTGATTGGTGTGACAACTGTCGATTTTGGCTTATCAACTGGCGACAGTTTATCAATTGGAAGAGTAGATGCTTTCTTATCTTCCAGTGTTGGTAATAAATCGACAGATTTAACATCTTCAACTGATGGTGATTTTAGTTTGTCAAGAGGTTTGTCAATTGATTTCTCTAAATCGGATTTTGGTGAAATTGGTTCAATCGATTTCACTGATTCACTTGGCGATTTGATTGGTGTGACAACTGTCGATTTGGGCTTATCAACTGGCGACAGTTTATCAACTGGAAGAGTAGATGCTTTCTTATCTTCCAGTGTTGGTAATAAATCGACAGATTTAACATCTTCAATTGATGGTGATATTAGTTTGTCAAGAGGTTTGTCAATTGGTTTCTCTAAATCGGATTTTGGTGAAATTGGTTCAATCGATTTCACTGATTCACTTGGCGATTTGATTGGTGTGACAACTGTCGATTTGGGCTTATCAACTGGTGACAGTTTATCAACTGGAAGAGTAGATGCTTTCTTATCTTCCAGTGTTGGTAATAAATCGACAGATTTAACATCTTCAACTGATGGTGATTTTAGTTTGTCAAGAGGTTTGTCAATTGGTTTCTCTAAATCGGATTTTGGTGAAATTGGTTCAATCGATTTCACTGATTCACTTGGCGATTTGATTGGTGTGACAACTGTCGATTTGGGCTTATCAACTGGCGACAGTTTATCAACTGGAAGAGTAGATGCTTTCTTATCTTCCAGTGTTGGTAATAAATCGACAGATTTAACATCTTCAATTGATGGTGATTTTAGTTTGTCAAGAGGTTTGTCAATTGGTTTCTCTAAATCGGATTTTGGTGAAATTGGTTCAATCGATTTCACTGATTCACTTGGCGATTTGATTGGTGTGACAACTGTCGATTTGGGCTTATCAACTGGCGACAGTTTATCAACTGGAAGAGTAGATGCTTTCTTATCTTCCAGTATTGGTAATAAATCGACAGATTTAACATCTTCAATTGATGGTGATTTTAGTTTGTCAAGAGGTTTGTCAATTGGTTTCTCTAAATCGGATTTTGGTGAAATTGGTTCAATCGATTTCACTGATTCACTTGGCGATTTGATTGGTGTGACAACTGTCGATTTGGGCTTATCAACTGGCGACAGTTTATCAACTGGAAGAGTAGATGCTTTCTTATCTTCCAGTGTTGGTAATAAATCGACAGATTTAACATCTTCAACTGATGGTGATTTTAGTTTGTCAAGAGGTTTGTCAATTGGTTTCTCTAAATCGGATTTTGGTGAAATTGGTTCAATCGATTTCACTGATTCACTTGGCGATTTGATTGGTGTGACAACTGTCGATTTGGGCTTATCAACTGGCGACAGTTTATCAACTGGAAGAGTAGATGCTTTCTTATCTTCCAGTGTTGGTAATAAATCGACAGATTTAACATCTTCAATTGATGTTGATTTTAGTTTGTCAAGAGGTTTGTCAATTGGTTTCTCTAAATCGGATTTTGGTGAAATTGGTTCAATCGATTTCACTGATTCACTTGGCGATTTGATTGGTGTGACAACTGTCGATTTGGGCTTATCAACTGGCGACAGTTTATCAACTGGAAGAGTAGATGCTTTCTTATCTTCCAGTATTGGTAATAAATCGACAGATTTAACATCTTCAATTGATGGTGATTTTAGTTTGTCAAGAGGTTTGTCAATTGGTTTCTCTAAATCGGATTTTGGTGAAATTGGTTCAATCGATTTCACTGATTCACTTGGCGATTTGATTGGTATGACAACTGTCGATTTGGGCATATCAACTGGCGACAGTTTATCAACTGGAAGAGTAGATGCTTTCTTATCTTCCAGTGTTGGTAATAAATCGACAGATTTAACATCTTCAACTGATGGTGATTTTAGTTTGTCAAGAGGTTTGTCAATTGGTTTCTCTAAATCGGGTTTTGGTGAAATTGGTTCAATCGATTTCACTGATTCACTTGGCGATTTGATTGGTGTGACAACTGTCGATTTTGGCTTATCAACTGGCGACAGTTTATCAATTGGAAGAGTAGATGCTTTCTTATCTTCCAGTGTTGGTAATAAATCGACAGATTTAACATCTTCAACTGATGGTGATTTTAGTTTGTCAAGAGGTTTGTCAATTGGTTTCTCTAAATCGGATTTTGGTGAAATTGGTTCAATCGATTTCACTGATTCGCTTGGCGATTTGATTGGTGTGACAACTGTCGATTCTGGCTTATCAACTGGCGACAGTTTATCAATTGGAGGAGTAGATGCTTTCTTATCTTCCAGTGTTGGTAATAAATCGACAGATTTTACATCTTCAACTGATGGTGATTTTAGTTTGTCAAGAGGTTTGTCAATTGGTTTCTCTAAATCGGATTTTGGTGAAATTGGTTCAATCGATTTCACTGATTTACTTGGTGATTTGATTGGTGTGACAAGAGTCGATTTGGGCTTATCAACTGGCGACAGTTTATCAACTGGAAGAGTGGATGCTTTCTTATCTTCCAGTGTTGGTAATAAATCGACAGATTTAACATCTTCAACTGATGGTGATTTTAGTTTGTCAAGAGGTTTGTCAATTGGTTTCTCTAAATCGGATTTTGGTGAAATTGGTTCAATCGATTTCACTGATTCACTTGGCGATTTGATTGGTGTGACAACTGTCGATTTTGGCTTATCAACTGGCGACAGTTTATCAATTGGAAGAGTAGATGCTTTCGTATCTTCCAGTGTTGGTAATAAATCGACAGATTTTACATCTTCAACTGATGGTGATTTTAGTTTGTCAAGAGGTTTGTCAATTGGTTTCTCTAAATCGGATTTTGGTGAAATTGGTTCAATCGATTTCACTGATTTACTTGGTGATTTGATTGGTGTGACAAGAGTCGATTTGGGCTTATCAACTGGCGACAGTTTATCAACTGGAAGAGTGGATGCTTTCTTATCTTCCAGTGTTGGTAATAAATCGACAGATTTAACATCTTCAACTGATGGTGATTTTAGTTTGTCAAGAGGTTTGTCAATTGGTTTCTCTAAATCGGATTTTGGTGAAATTGGTTCAATCGATTTCACTGATTCACTTGGCGATTTGATTGGTGTGACAACTGTCGATTTGGGCTTATCAACTGGCGATAGTTTATCAACTGGAAGAGTAGATGCTTTCTTATCTTCCAGTGTTGGTAATAAATCGACAGATTTAACATCTTCAATTGATGGTGATTTTAGTTTGTCAAGAGGTTTGTCAATTGGTTTCTCTAAATCGGGTTTTGGTGAAATTGGTTCAATCGATTTCACTGATTCACTTGGCGATTTGATTGGTGTGACAACTGTCGATTCTGGCTTATCAACTGGCGACAGTTTATCAATTGGAAGAGTAGATGCTTTCGTATCTTCCAGTGTTGGTAATAAATCGACAGATTTTACATCTTCAACTGATGGTGATTTTAGTTTGTCAAGAGGTTTGTCAATTGGTTTCTCTAAATCGGATTTTGGTGAAATTGGTTCAATCGATTTCACTGATTCACTTGGCGATTTGATTGGTGTGACAACTGTCGATTTGGGCTTATCAACTGGCGATAGTTTATCAACTGGAAGAGTAGATGCTTTCTTATCTTCCAGTGTTGGTAATAAATCGACAGATTTAACATCTTCAACTGATGGTGATTTTAGTTTGTCAAGAGGTTTGTCAATTGGTTTCTCTAAATCGGGTTTTGGTGAAATTGGTTCAATCGATTTCACTGATTCACTTGGCGATTTGATTGGTGTGACAACTGTCGATTCTGGCTTATCAACTGGCGACAGTTTATCAATTGGAAGAGTAGATGCTTCCGTATCTTCCAGTGTTGGTAATAAATCGACAGATTTTACATCTTCAACTGATGGTGATTTTAGTTTGTCAAAAGGTTTGTCAATTGGTTTCTCTAAATCGGATTTTGGTGAAATTGGTTCAATCGATTTCACTGATTCACTTGGCGATTTGATTGGTGTGACAACTGTCGATTTTGGCTTATCAACTGGCGACAGTTTATCAATTGGAAGAGTAGATGCTTTCTTATCTTCCAGTGTTGGTAATAAATCGACAGATTTAACATCTTCAACTGATGGTGATTTTAGTTTGTCAAGAGGTTTGTCAATTGGTTTCTCTAAATCGGATTTTGGTGAAATTGGTTCAATCGATTTCACTGATTCACTTGGCGATTTGATTGGTGTGCCAAGAGTCGATTTTGGCTTATCAAATGGCGACAGTTTATCAACTGGAAGAGTAGATGCTTTCTTATCTTCCAGTGTTGGTAATAAATCGACAGATTTAACATCTTCAACTGATGGTGATTTTAGTTTGTCAAGAGGTTTGTCAATTGGTTTCTCTAAATCGGATTTTGGTGAAATTGGTTCAATCGATTTCACTGATTCACTTGGCGATTTGATTGGTGTGACAACTGTCGATTTGGGCTTATCAACTGGCGATAGTTTATCAACTGGAAGAGTAGATGCTTTCTTATCTTCCAGTGTTGGTAATAAATCGACAGATTTAACATCTTCAACTGATGGTGATTTTAGTTTGTCAAGAGGTTTGTCAATTGGTTTCTCTAAATCGGGTTTTGGTGAAATTGGTTCAATCGATTTCACTGATTCACTTGGCGATTTGATTGGTGTGACAACTGTCGATTCTGGCTTATCAACTGGCGACAGTTTATCAATTGGAAGAGTAGATGCTTTCGTATCTTCCAGTGTTGGTAATAAATCGACAGATTTTACATCTTCAACTGATGGTGATTTTAGTTTGTCAAAAGGTTTGTCAATTGGTTTCTCTAAATCGGATTTTGGTGAAATTGGTTCAATCGATTTCACTGATTTACTTGGTGATTTGATTGGTGTGACAAGCTTCGATTTGGGCTTATCAACTGGCGACAGTTTATCAATTGGAAGAGTAGATGCTTTCGTATCTTCCAGTGTTGGTAATAAATCGACAGATTTTACATCTTCAACTGATGGTGATTTTAGTTTGTCAAGAGGTTTGTCAATTGGTTTCTCTAAATCGGATTTTGGTGAAATTGGTTCAATCGATTTCACTGATTCACTTGGCGATTTGATTGGTGTGACAACTGTCGATTCTGGCTTATCAACTGGCGACAGTTTATCAATTGGAAGAGTAGATGCTTTCTTATCTTCCAGTGTTGGTAATAAATCGACAGATTTTACATCTTCAACTGATGGTGATTTTAGTTTGTCAAGAGGTTTGTCAATTGGTTTCTCTAAATCGGATTTTGGTGAAATTGGTTCAATCGATTTCACTGATTCACTTGGCGATTTGATTGGTGTGACAACTGTCGATTCTGGCTTATCAACTGGCGACAGTTTATCAATTGGAAGAGTAGATGCTTTCTTATCTTCCAGTGTTGGTAATAAATCGACAGATTTTACATCTTCAACTGATGATGATTTTAGTTTGTCAAGAGGTTTGTCAATTGGTTTCTCTAAATCGGATTTTGGTGAAATTGGTTCAATCGATTTCACTGATTCACTTGGTGATTTGATTGGTGTGACAAGAGTAGATTTCGGCTTATCAAATGGCGACTGTTTATCAATTGGAAGAGTAGATGCTTTCTTATCTTCCAGTGTTGGAAATAAATCGACAGATTTAACATCTTCAACTGATGGTGATTTTAGTTTGTCAAGAGGTTTGTCAATTGGTTTCTCTAAATCGGATTTTGGTGAAATTGGTTCAATCGATTTCACTGATTCACTTGGCGATTTGATTGGTGTGCCAAGAGTCGATTTTGGCTTATCAAGTGGCGACAGTTTATCAACTGGAAGAGTAGATGCTTTCTTATCTTCCAGTGTTGCTAATAAATCGACAGATTTAACATCTTCAACTGATGGTGATTTTAGTTTGTCAAGAGGTTTGTCAATTGGTTTCTCTAAATCGGATTTTGGTGAAATTGGTTCAATCGATTTCACTGATTCACTTGGCGATTTGATTGGTGTGCCAAGAGTCGATTTTGGCTTATCAAGTGGCGACAGTTTATCAACTGGAAGAGTAGATGCTTTCTTATCTTCCAGTGTTGCTAATAAATCGACAGATTTAACATCTTCAACTGATGGTGATTTTAGTTTGTCAAGAGGTTTGTCAATTGGTTTCTCTAATTCGGATTTTGGTGAAATTGGTTCAATCGATTTCACTGATTCACTTGGCGATTTGATTGGTGTGACAACTGTCGATTTTGGCTTATCAACTGGCGACAGTTTATCAATTGGAAGAGTAGATGCTTTCTTATCTTCCAGTGTTGGTAATAAATCGACAGATTTAACATCTTCAACTGATGGTGATTTTAGTTTGTCAAGAGGTTTGTCAATTGGTTTCTCTAAATCGGATTTTGGTGAAATTGGTTCAATCGATTTCACTGATTCACTTGGCGATTTGATTGGTGTGCCAAGAGTCGATTTTGGCTTATCAAGTGGCGACAGTTTATCAACTGGAAGAGTAGATGCTTTCTTATCTTCCAGTGTTGCTAATAAATCGACAGATTTAACATCTTCAACTGATGGTGATTTTAGTTTGTCAAGAGGTTTGTCAATTGGTTTCTCTAATTCGGATTTTGGTGAAATTGGTTCAATCGATTTCACTGATTCACTTGGCGATTTGATTGGTGTGACAACTGTCGATTTTGGCTTATCAACTGGCGACAGTTTATCAATTGGAATAGTAGATGCTTTCGTATCTTCCAGTGTTGGTAATAAATCGACAGATTTTACATCTTCAACTGATGGTGATTTTAGTTTGTCAAGAGGTTTGTCAATTGGTTTCTCTAAATCGGATTTTGGTGAAATTGGTTCAATCGATTTCACTGATTTACTTGGTGATTTGATTGGTGTGACAAGAGTCGATTTGGGCTTATCAACTGGCGACAGTTTATCAACTGGAAGAGTGGATGCTTTCTTATCTTCCAGTGTTGGTAATAAATCGACAGATTTAACATCTTCAACTGATGGTGATTTTAGTTTGTCAAGAGGTTTGTCAATTGGTTTCTCTAAATCGGATTTTGGTGAAATTGGTTCAATCGATTTCACTGATTCACTTGGCGATTTGATTGGTGTGACAACTGTCGATTTTGGCTTATCAACTGGCGACAGTTTATCAATTGGAAGAGTAGATGCTTTCTTATCTTCCAGTGTTGGTAATAAATCGACAGATTTAACATCTTCAACTGATGGTGATTTTAGTTTGTCAAGAGGTTTGTCAATTGGTTTCTCTAATTCGGATTTTCGTGAAATTGGTTCAATCGATTTCACTGATTCACTTGGCGATTTGATTGGTGTGACAACTGTCGATTTTGGCTTATCAACTGGCGACAGTTTATCAATTGGAAGAGTAGATGCTTTCGTATCTTCCAGTGTTGATAATAAATCGACAGATTTTACATCTTCAACTGATGGTGATTTTAGTTTGTCAAGAGGTTTGTCAATTGGTTTCTCTAAATCGGATTTTGGTGAAATTGGTTCAATCGATTTCACTGATTTACTTGGTGATTTGATTGGTGTGACAAGAGTCGATTTGGGCTTATCAACTGGCGACAGTTTATCAACTGGAAGAGTGGATGCTTTCTTATCTTCCAGTGTTGGTAATAAATCGACAGATTTAACATCTTCAACTGATGGTGATTTTAGTTTGTCAAGAGGTTTGTCAATTGGTTTCTCTAAATCGGATTTTGGTGAAATTGGTTCAATCGATTTCACTGATTCACTTGGCGATTTGATTGGTGTGACAACTGTCGATTTTGGCTTATCAACTGGCGACAGTTTATCAATTGGAAGAGTAGATGCTTTCTTATCTTCCAGTGTTGGTAATAAATCGACAGATTTAACATCTTCAACTGATGGTGATTTTAGTTTGTCAAGAGGTTTGTCAATTGGTTTCTCTAAATCGGATTTTGGTGAAATTGGTTCAATCGATTTCACTGATTCACTTGGCGATTTGATTGGTGTGACAACTGTCGATTTGGGCTTATCAACTGGCGACAGTTTATCAACTGGAAGAGTAGATGCTTTCTTATCTTCCAGTGTTGGTAATAAATCGACAGATTTAACATCTTCAATTGATGGTGATTTTAGTTTGTCAAGAGGTTTGTCAATTGGTTTCTCTAAATCGGATTTTGGTGAAATTGGTTCAATCGATTTCACTGATTCACTTGGCGATTTGATTGGTGTGACAACTGTCGATTTTGGCTTATCAACTGGCGACAGTTTATCAATTGGAAGAGTAGATGCTTTCTTATCTTCCAGTGTTGGTAATAAATCGACAGATTTAACATCTTCAACTGATGGTGATTTTAGTTTGTCAAGAGGTTTGTCAATTGGTTTCTCTAAATCGGATTTTGGTGAAATTGGTTCAATCGATTTCACTGATTCACTTGGCGATTTGATTGGTGTGCCAAGAGTCGATTTTGGCTTATCAACTGGCGACAGTTTATCAACTGGAAGAGTAGATGCTTTCTTATCTTCCAGTGTTGGTAATAAATCGACAGATTTAACATCTTCAACTGATGGTGATTTTAGTTTGTCAAGAGGTTTGTCAATTGGTTTCTCTAAATCGGATTTTGGTGAAATTGGTTCAATCGATTTCACTGATTCACTTGGTGATTTGATTGGTGTGACAACTGTCGATTTGGGCTTATCAACTGGCGATAGTTTATCAACTGGAAGAGTAGATGCTTTCTTATCTTCCAGTGTTGGTAATAAATCGACAGATTTAACATCTTCAACTGATGGTGATTTTAGTTTGTCAAGAGGTTTGTCAATTGGTTTCTCTAAATCGGCTTTTGGTGAAATTGGTTCAATCGATTTCACTGATTCACTTGGCGATTTGATTGGTGTGACAACTGTCGATTCTGGCTTATCAACTGGCGACAGTTTATCAATTGGAAGAGTAGATGCTTTCGTATCTTCCAGTGTTGGTAATAAATCGACAGATTTTACATCTTCAACTGATGGTGATTTTAGTTTGTCAAAAGGTTTGTCAATTGGTTTCTCTAAATCGGATTTTGGTGAAATTGGTTCAATCGATTTCACTGATTTACTTGGTGATTTGATTGGTGTGACAAGCTTCGATTTGGGCTTATCAACTGGCGACAGTTTATCAATTGGAAGAGTAGATGCTTTCGTATCTTCCAGTGTTGGTAATAAATCGACAGATTTTACATCTTCAACTGATGGTGATTTTAGTTTGTCAAGAGGTTTGTCAATTGGTTTCTCTAAATCGGATTTTGGTGAAACTGGTTCAATCGATTTCACTGATTCACTTGGCGATTTGATTGGTGTGACAACTGTCGATTCTGGCTTATCAACTGGCGACAGTTTATCAATTGGAAGAGTAGATGCTTTCTTATCTTCCAGTGTTGGTAATAAATCGACAGATTTAACATCTTCAACTGATGATGATTTTAGTTTTTCAAGAGGTTTGTCAATTGGTTTCTCTAAATCGGATTTTGGTGAAATTGGTTCAATCGATTTCACTGATTCACTTGGTGATTTGATTGGTGTGACAAGAGTAGATTTCGGCTTATCAAATGGCGACTGTTTATCAATTGGAAGAGTAGATGCTTTCTTATCTTCCAGTGTTGGTAATAAATCGACAGATTTAACATCTTCAACTGATGGTGATTTTAGTTTGTCAAGAGGTTTGTCAATTGGTTTCTCTAAATCGGATTTTGGTGAAATTGGTTCAATCGATTTCACTGATTCACTTGGCGATTTGATTGGTGTGCCAAGAGTCGATTTTGGCTTATCAAGTGGCGACAGTTTATCAACTGGAAGAGTAGATGCTTTCTTATCTTCCAGTGTTGCTAATAAATCGACAGATTTAACATCTTCAACTGATGGTGATTTTAGTTTGTCAAGAGGTTTGTCAATTGGTTTCTCTAATTCGGATTTTGGTGAAATTGGTTCAATCGATTTCACTGATTCACTTGGCGATTTGATTGGTGTGACAAGAGTCGATTTGGGCTTATCAACTGGTGACAGTTTATCAACTGGAAGAGTAGATGCTTTCTTATCTTCCAGTGTTGGTAATAAATCGACAGATTTAACATCTTCAACTGATGGTGATTTTAGTTTGTCAAGAGGTTTGTCAATTGGTTTCTCTAAATCGGATTTTGGTGAAATTGGTTCAATCGATTTCACTGATTCACTTGGCGATTTGATTGGTGTGACAACTGTCGATTTGGGCTTATCAACTGGCGATAGTTTATCAACTGGAAGAGTAGATGCTTTCTTATCTTCCAGTGTTGGTAATAAATCGACAGATTTAACATCTTCAACTGATGGTGATTTTAGTTTGTCAAGAGGTTTGTCAATTGGTTTCTCTAAATCGGCTTTTGGTGAAATTGGTTCAATCGATTTCACTGATTCACTTGGCGATTTGATTGGTGTGACAACTGTCGATTTGGGCTTATCAACTGGCGACAGTTTATCAACTGGAAGAGTAGATGCTTTCGTATCTTTCAGTGTTGGTAATAAATCGACAGATTTTACATCTTCAACTGATGGTGATTTTAGTTTGTCAAGAGGTTTGTCAATTGGTTTCTCTAAATCGGATTTTGGTGAAATTGGTTCAATCGATTTCACTGATTTACTTGGCGATTTGATTGGTGTGACAAGAGTCGATTTGGGCTTATCAACTGGCGACAGTTTATCAACTGGAAGAGTGGATGCTTTCTTATCTTCCAGTGTTGGTAATAAATCGACAGATTTAACATATTCAACTGATGGTGATTTTAGTTTGTCAAGAGGTTTGTCAATTGGTTTCTCTAAATCGGATTTTGGTGAAATTGGTTCAATCGATTTCACTGATTCACTTGGTGATTTGATTGGTGTGACAACTGTTAATTTCGGCTTATCAAATGGCGACTGTTTATCAACTGGAAGAGTAGATGCTTTCTTATCTTCCAGTGTTGGTAATAAATCGACAGATTTAACATCTTCAACTGATGGTGATTTTAGTTTGTCAAGAGGTTTGTCAATTGGTTTCTCTAATTCGGATTTTGGTGAAATTGGTTCAATCGATTTCACTGATTCACTTGGCGATTTGATTGGTGTGACAAGAGTCGATTTTGGCTTATCAAATGGCGACAGTTTATCAACTGGAAGAGTAGATGCTTTCTTATCTTCCAGTGTTGGTAATAAATCGACAGATTTAACATCTTCAACTGATGGTGATTTTAGTTTGTCAAGAGGTTTGTCAATTGGTTTCTCTAAATCGGATTTTGGTGAAATTGGTTCAATCGATTTCACTGATTCACTTGGCGATTTGATTGGTGTGACAACTGTCGATTTGGGCTTATCAACTGGCGACATTTTATCAACTGGAAAAGTAGATGGTTTCTTATCTTCCAGTGTTGGTAATAAATCGACAGATTTAACATCTTCAACTGATGGTGATTTTAGTTTGTCAAGAGGTTTGTCAATTGGTTCCTCTAAATCGGATTTTGGTGAAATTGGTTCAATCGATTTCACTGATTCACTTGGCGATTTGATTGGTGTGACAACTGTCGATTTGGGCTTATCAACTGGCGACAGTTTATCAACTGGAAGAGTAGATGCTTTCTTATCTTCCAGTGTTGGTAATAAATCGACAGATTTAACATCTTCAACTGATGGTGATTTTAGTTTTTCAAGAGGTTTGTCAATTGGTTTCTCTAATTCGGATTTTGGTGAAATTGGTTCAATAGATTGGACAGGTTCGCCTAAATCGGATTTTGTTACAATTTTATCAATTGATTTGTCTGTTGCGCTTAACTGACTTGCAATTTCAGTTAATTTTGTCGTTTGGGAATCAGTCATAGTTATTGATGTTTGCCGTGAAGATGTAACCGTTGCAGTAACGGTGCTTGAGGAAATAGCTTGATATTTAAGATGGCCAACAGGTTTGTCAATTGGTTTCTCTAAATCGGATTTTGGTGAAATTGGTTCAATCGATTTCACTGATTCACTTGGCGATTTAATTGGTGTGACAACTGTCGATTTGGGCTTATCAACTGGCGACAGTTTATCAACTGGAAGAGTGAATGCTTTCTTATCTTCCAGTGTTGGTAATAAATCGACAGATTTAACATCTTCAACTGATGGTGATTTTAGTTTGTCAAGAGGTTTGTCAATTGGTTCCTCTAAATCGGATTTTGGTGAAATTGGTTCAATCGATTTCACTGATTCACTTGGCGATTTGATTGGTGTGACAACTGTCGATTTGGGCTTATCAACTGGCGACAGTTTATCAACTGGAAGAGTAGATGCTTTCTTATCTTCCAGTGTTGGTAATAAATCGACAGATTTAACATCTTCAACTGATGGTGATTTTAGTTTGTCAAGAGGTTTGTCAATTGGTTTCTCTAATTCGGATTTTGGTGAAATTGGTTCAATAGATTGGACAGGTTCGCCTAAATCGGATTTTGTTACAATTTTATCAATTGATTTGTCTGTTGCACTTAACTGACTTGCAATTTCAGTTAATTTTGTCGTTTGGGAATCAGTCATAGTTATTGATGTTTGCCGTGAAGATGTAACCGTTGCAGTAACGGTGCTTGAGGAAATAGCTTGATATTTAAGATGGCCAACAGGTTTGTCAATTGGTTTCTCTAAATCGGATTTTGGTGAAATTGGTTCAATCGATTTCACTGATTCACTTGGCGATTTGATTGGTGTGACAACTGTCGATTTGGGCTTATCAACTGGCGACAGTTTATCAACTGGAAGAGTAGATGCTTTCTTATCTTCCAGTGTTGCTAATAAATCGACAGATTTAACATCTTCAACTGATGGTGATTTTAGTTTGTCAAGAGGTTTGTCAATTGGTTTCTCTAAATCGGATTTTGGTGAAATTGGTTCAATCGATTTCACTGATTCACTTGGCGATTTGATTGGTGTGACAAGAGTCGATTTGGGCTTATCAACTGGCGACAGTTTATCAACTGGAAGAGTAGATGCTTTCTTATCTTCCAGTGTTGGTAATAAATCGACAGATTTAACATCTTCAACTGATGGTGATTTTAGTTTGTCAAGAGGTTTGTCAATTGGTTTCTCTAATTCGGATTTTGGTGAAATTGGTTCAATCGATTTCACTGATTCACTTGGCGATTTGATTGGTGTGACAACTGTCGATTTGGGCTTATCAACTGGCGACAGTTTATCAACTGGAAGAGTAGATGCTTTCTTATCTTCCAGTGTTGGTAATAAATCGACAGATTTAACATCTTCAACTGATGGTGATTTTAGTTTGTCAAGAGGTTTGTCAATTGGTTTCTCTAATTCGGATTTTGATGAAATTGGTTCAATCGATTGGACAGGTTCGTCTAAATCGGATTTTGTTACAATTTTGTCAATTGATTTGTCTGTTGCACTTAACTGACTTGCAATTTCAGTTAATTTTGTCGTTTGGGAATCAGTCATAGTTATTGATGTTTGCCGTGAAGATGTAACCGTTGCAGTAACGGTGCTTGAGGAAACAGCTTGAAATTTAAGATGACCAACAGGTTTGTCAATTGGTTTCTCTAAATCGGATTTTGGTGAAATTGGTTCAATCGATTTCACTGATTCACTTGGCGATTTGATTGGTGTGACAACTGTCGATTTTGGCTTATCAAGTGGCGACAGTTTATCAACTGGAAGAGTAGATGCTTTCTTATCTTCCAGTGTTGGTAATAAATCGACAGATTTAACATCTTCAACTGATGGTGATTTTAGTTTGTCAAGAGGTTTGTCAATTCGTTTCTCTAATTCGGATTTTGGTGAAATTGGTTCAATCGATTTCACTGATTCACTTGGCGATTTGATTGGTGTGACAACTGTCGATTTTGGCTTATCAACTGGCGACAGTTTATCAACTGGAAGAGTAGATGCTTTCTTATCTTCCAGTGTTGGTAATAAATCGACAGATTTAACATCTTCAACTGATGGTGATTTTAGTTTGTCAAGAGGTTTGTCAATTCGTTTCTCTAAATCGGATTTTGGTGAAGTTGGTTCAATCGATTTCACTGATTCACTTGGCGATTTGATTGGTGTGACAACTGTCGATTTGGGCTTATACACTGGTGACAGTTTATCAACTGGAAGAGTAGATGCTTTCTTATCTTCCAGTGTTGGTAATAAATCGACAGATTTAACATCTGCAACTGATGGTGATTTTAGTTTGTCAAGAGGTTTGTCAATTGGTTTCTCTAATTCGTATTTTGGTGAAATTGGTTCAATCGATTTCACTGATTCACTTGGCGATTTGATTGGTGTGACAACTGTCGATTTGGGCTTATCAACTGGCGACAGTTTATCAACTGGAAGAGTAGATGCTTTCGTATCTTCCAGTGTTGCTAATAAATCGACAGATTTAACATCTTCAACTGATGGTGATTTTAGTTTGTCAAGAGGTTTGTCAATTGGTTTCTCTAATTCGTATTTTAGTGAAATTGGTTCAATCGATTTCACTGATTCACTTGGCGATTTGATTGGTGTGACAACTGTCGATTTTGGCTTATCAACTGGCGACAGTTTATCAACTGGAAGAGTAGATGCTTTCTTATCTTCCAGTGTTGGTAATAAATCGACAGATTTAACATCGTCAACTGATGGTGATTTTAGTTTGTCAAGAGGTTTGTCAATTCGTTTCTCTAAATCGGATTTTGGTGAAATTGGTTCAATCGATTTCACTGATTCACTTGGCGATTTGATTGGTGTGACAACTGTCGATTCTGGCTTATCAACTGGCGACAGTTTATCAATTGGAAGAGTAGATGCTTTCTTATCTTCCAGTGTTGGTAATAAATCGACAGATTTAACATCTTCAACTGATGATGATTTTAGTTTGTCAAGAGGTTTGTCAATTGGTTTCTCTAAATCGGATTTTGGTGAAATTGGTTCAATCGATTTCACTGATTCACTTGGTGATTTGATTGGTGTGACAAGAGTAGATTTCGGCTTATCAAATGGCGACTGTTTATCAATTGGAAGAGTAGATGCTTTCTTATCTTCCAGTGTTGGAAATAAATCGACAGATTTAACATCTTCAACTGATGGTGATTTTAGTTTGTCAAGAGGTTTGTCAATTGGTTTCTCTAAATCGGATTTTGGTGAAATTGGTTCAATCGATTTCACTGATTCACTTGGCGATTTGATTGGTGTGCCAAGAGTCGATTTTGGCTTATCAAGTGGCGACAGTTTATCAACTGGAAGAGTAGATGCTTTCTTATCTTCCAGTGTTGCTAATAAATCGACAGATTTAACATCTTCAACTGATGGTGATTTTAGTTTGTCAAGAGGTTTGTCAATTGGTTTCTCTAAATCGGATTTTGGTGAAATTGGTTCAATCGATTTCACTGATTCACTTGGCGATTTGATTGGTGTGCCAAGAGTCGATTTTGGCTTATCAAGTGGCGACAGTTTATCAACTGGAAGAGTAGATGCTTTCTTATCTTCCAGTGTTGCTAATAAATCGACAGATTTAACATCTTCAACTGATGGTGATTTTAGTTTGTCAAGAGGTTTGTCAATTGGTTTCTCTAATTCGGATTTTGGTGAAATTGGTTCAATCGATTTCACTGATTCACTTGGCGATTTGATTGGTGTGACAACTGTCGATTTTGGCTTATCAACTGGCGACAGTTTATCAATTGGAAGAGTAGATGCTTTCTTATCTTCCAGTGTTGGTAATAAATCGACAGATTTAACATCTTCAACTGATGGTGATTTTAGTTTGTCAAGAGGTTTGTCAATTGGTTTCTCTAAATCGGATTTTGGTGAAATTGGTTCAATCGATTTCACTGATTTACTTGGTGATTTGATTGGTGTGACAAGAGTCGATTTGGGCTTATCAACTGGCGACAGTTTATCAACTGGAAGAGTGGATGCTTTCTTATCTTCCAGTGTTGGTAATAAATCGACAGATTTAACATCTTCAACTGATGGTGATTTTAGTTTGTCAAGAGGTTTGTCAATTGGTTTCTCTAAATCGGATTTTGGTGAAATTGGTTCAATCGATTTCACTGATTCACTTGGCGATTTGATTGGTGTGACAACTGTCGATTTTGGCTTATCAACTGGCGACAGTTTATCAATTGGAAGAGTAGATGCTTTCTTATCTTCCAGTGTTGGTAATAAATCGACAGATTTAACATCTTCAACTGATGGTGATTTTAGTTTGTCAAGAGGTTTGTCAATTGGTTTCTCTAATTCGGATTTTCGTGAAATTGGTTCAATCGATTTCACTGATTCACTTGGCGATTTGATTTGTGTGACAACTGTCGATTTTGGCTTATCAACTGGCGACAGTTTATCAATTGGAAGAGTAGATGCTTTCGTATCTTCCAGTGTTGGTAATAAATCGACAGATTTTACATCTTCAACTGATGGTGATTTTAGTTTGTCAAGAGGTTTGTCAATTGGTTTCTCTAAATCGGATTTTGGTGAAATTGGTTCAATCGATTTCACTGATTTACTTGGTGATTTGATTGGTGTGACAAGAGTCGATTTGGGCTTATCAACTGGCGACAGTTTATCAACTGGAAGAGTGGATGCTATCTTATCTTCCAGTGTTGGTAATAAATCGACAGATTTAACATCTTCAACTGATGGTGATTTTAGTTTGTCAAGAGGTTTGTCAATTGGTTTCTCTAAATCGGATTTTGGTGAAATTGGTTCAATCGATTTCACTGATTCACTTGGCGATTTGATTGGTGTGACAACTGTCGATTTTGGCTTATCAACTGGCGACAGTTTATCAATTGGAAGAGTAGATGCTTTCTTATCTTCCAGTGTTGGTAATAAATCGACAGATTTAACATCTTCAACTGATGGTGATTTTAGTTTGTCAAGAGGTTTGTCAATTGGTTTCTCTAAATCGGATTTTGGTGAAATTGGTTCAATCGATTTCACTGATTCACTTGGCGATTTGATTGGTGTGACAACTGTCGATTTGGGCTTATCAACTGGCGACAGTTTATCAACTGGAAGAGTAGATGCTTTCTTATCTTCCAGTGTTGGTAATAAATCGACAGATTTAACATCTTCAATTGATGGTGATTTTAGTTTGTCAAGAGGTTTGTCAATTGGTTTCTCTAAATCGGATTTTGGTGAAATTGGTTCAATCGATTTCACTGATTCACTTGGCGATTTGATTGGTGTGACAACTGTCGATTTTGGCTTATCAACTGGCGACAGTTTATCAATTGGAAGAGTAGATGCTTTCTTATCTTCCAGTGTTGGTAATAAATCGACAGATTTAACATCTTCAACTGATGGTGATTTTAGTTTGTCAAGAGGTTTGTCAATTGGTTTCTCTAAATCGGATTTTGGTGAAATTGGTTCAATCGATTTCACTGATTCACTTGGCGATTTGATTGGTGTGCCAAGAGTCGATTTTGGCTTATCAAATGGCGACAGTTTATCAACTGGAAGAGTAGATGCTTTCTTATCTTCCAGTGTTGGTAATAAATCGACAGATTTAACATCTTCAACTGATGGTGATTTTAGTTTGTCAAGAGGTTTGTCAATTGGTTTCTCTAAATCGGATTTTGGTGAAATTGGTTCAATCGATTTCACTGATTCACTTGGTGATTTGATTGGTGTGACAACTGTTGATTTGGGCTTATCAACTGGCGATAGTTTATCAACTGGAAGAGTAGATGCTTTCTTATCTTCCAGTGTTGGTAATAAATCGACAGATTTAACATCTTCAACTGATGGTGATTTTAGTTTGTCAAGAGGTTTGTCAATTGGTTTCTCTAAATCGGCTTTTGGTGAAATTGGTTCAATCGATTTCACTGATTCACTTGGCGATTTGATTGGTGTGACAACTGTCGATTCTGGCTTATCAACTGGCGACAGTTTATCAATTGGAAGAGTAGATGCTTTCGTATCTTCCAGTGTTGGTAATAAATCGACAGATTTTACATCTTCAACTGATGGTGATTTTAGTTTGTCAAAAGGTTTGTCAATTGGTTTCTCTAAATCGGATTTTGGTGAAATTGGTTCAATCGATTTCACTGATTTACTTGGTGATTTGATTGGTGTGACAACTGTCGATTCTGGCTTATCAACTGGCGACAGTTTATCAATTGGAAGAGTAGATGCTTTCTTATCTTCCAGTGTTGGTAATAAATCGACAGATTTAACATCTTCAACTGATGATGATTTTAGTTTGTCAAGAGGTTTGTCAATTGGTTTCTCTAAATCGGATTTTGGTGAAATTGGTTCAATCGATTTCACTGATTCACTTGGTGATTTGATTGGTGTGACAACTGTCGATTTTGGCTTATCAACTGGCGACAGTTTATCAATTGGAAGAGTAGATGCTTTCGTATCTTCCAGTGTTGGTAATAAATCGACAGATTTTACATCTTCAACTGATGGTGATTTTAGTTTGTCAAGAGGTTTGTCAATTGGTTTCTCTAAATCGGATTTTGGTGAAATTGGTTCAATCGATTTCACTGATTCACTTGGCGATTTGATTGGTGTGCCAAGAGTCGATTTTGGCTTATCAAGTGGCGACAGTTTATCAACTGGAAGAGTAGATGCTTTCTTATCTTCCAGTGTTGCTAATAAATCGACAGATTTAACATCTTCAACTGATGGTGATTTTAGTTTGTCAAGAGGTTTGTCAATTGGTTTCTCTAATTCGGATTTTGGTGAAATTGGTTCAATCGATTTCACTGATTCACTTGGCGATTTGATTGGTGTGACAAGAGTCGATTTGGGCTTATCAACTGGTGACAGTTTATCAACTGGAAGAGTAGATGCTTTCTTATCTTCCAGTGTTGGTAATAAATCGACAGATTTAACATCTTCAACTGATGGTGATTTTAGTTTGTCAAGAGGTTTGTCAATTGGTTTCTCTAAATCGGATTTTGGTGAAATTGGTTCAATCGATTTCACTGATTCACTTGGCGATTTGATTGGTGTGACAACTGTCGATTTGGGCTTATCAACTGGCGATAGTTTATCAACTGGAAGAGTAGATGCTTTCTTATCTTCCAGTGTTGGTAATAAATCGACAGATTTAACATCTTCAACTGATGGTGATTTTAGTTTGTCAAGAGGTTTGTCAATTGGTTTCTCTAAATCGGCTTTTGGTGAAATTGGTTCAATCGATTTCACTGATTCACTTGGAGATTTGATTGGTGTGACAACTGTCGATTTGGGCTTATCAACTGGCGACAGTTTATCAACTGGAAGAGTAGATGCTTTCGTATCTTTCAGTGTTGGTAATAAATCGACAGATTTAACATCTTCAACTGATGGTGATTTTAGTTTGTCAAGAGGTTTGTCAATTGGTTTCTCTAAATCGGATTTTGGTGAAATTGGTTCAATCGATTTCACTGATTTACTTGGCGATTTGATTGGTGTGACAAGAGTCAATTTGGGCTTATCAACTGGCGACAGTTTATCAACTGGAAGAGTGGATGCTTTCTTATCTTCCAGTGTTGGTAATAAATCGACAGATTTAACATATTCAACTGATGGTGATTTTAGTTTGTCAAGAGGTTTGTCAATTGGTTTCTCTAAATCGGATTTTGGTGAAATTGGTTCAATCGATTTCACTGATTCACTTGGTGATTTGATTGGTGTGACAACTGTTAATTTCGGCTTATCAAATGGCGACTGTTTATCAACTGGAAGAGTAGATGCTTTCTTATCTTCCAGTGTTGGTAATAAATCGACAGATTTAACATCTTCAACTGATGGTGATTTTAGTTTGTCAAGAGGTTTGTCAATTGGTTTCTCTAAATCGGATTTTGGTGAAATTGGTTCAATCGATTTCACTGATTCACTTGGCGATTTGATTGGTGTGACAAGAGTCGATTTTGGCTTATCAAATGGCGACAGTTTATCAACTGGAAGAGTAGATGCTTTCTTATCTTCCAGTGTTGGTAATAAATCGACAGATTTAACATCTTCAACTGATGGTGATTTTAGTTTGTCAAGAGGTTTGTCAATTGGTTTCTCTAAATCGGATTTTGGTGAAATTGGTTCAATCGATTTCACTGATTCACTTGGCGATTTGATTGGTGTGCCAAGAGTCGATTTGGGCTTATCAACTGGCGACAGTTTATCAACTGGAAGAGTAGATGGTTTCTTATCTTCCAGTGTTGGTAATAAATCGACAGATTTAACATCTTCAACTGATGGTGATTTTAGTTTGTCAAGAGGTTTGTCAATTGGTTCCTCTAATTCGGATTTTGGTGAAATTGGTTCAATCGATTTCACTGATTCACTTGGCGATTTGATTGGTGTGACAACTGTCGATTTGGGCTTATCAACTGGCGACAGTTTATCAACTGGAAGAGTAGATGCTTTCTTATCTTCCAGTGTTGGTAATAAATCGACAGATTTAACATCTTCAACTGATGGTGATTTTAGTTTGTCAAGAGGTTTGTCAATTGGTTTCTCTAATTCGGATTTTGGTGAAATTGGTTCAATAGATTGGACAGGTTCGCCTAAATCGGATTTTGTTACAATTTTATCAATTGATTTGTCTGTTGCGCTTAACTGACTTGCAATTTCAGTTAATTTTGTCGTTTGGGAATCAGTCATAGTTATTGATGTTTGCCGTGAAGATGTAACCGTTGCAGTAACGGTGCTTGAGGAAATAGCTTGATATTTAAGATGGCCAACAGGTTTGTCAATTGGTTTCTCTAAATCGGATTTTGGTGAAATTGGTTCAATCGATTTCACTGATTCACTTGGCGATTTAATTGGTGTGACAACTGTCGATTTGGGCTTATCAACTGGCGACAGTTTATCAACTGGAAGAGTGAATGCTTTCTTATCTTCCAGTGTTGGTAATAAATCGACAGATTTAACATCTTCAACTGATGGTGATTTTAGTTTGTCAAGAGGTTTGTCAATTGGTTCCTCTAAATCGGATTTTGGTGAAATTGGTTCAATCGATTTCACTGATTCACTTGGCGATTTGATTGGTGTGACAACTGTCGATTTGGGCTTATCAACTGGCGACAGTTTATCAACTGGAAGAGTAGATGCTTTCTTATCTTCCAGTGTTGGTAATAAATCGACAGATTTAACATCTTCAACTGATGGTGATTTTAGTTTGTCAAGAGGTTTGTCAATTGGTTTCTCTAATTCGGATTTTGGTGAAATTGGTTCAATAGATTGGACAGGTTCGCCTAAATCGGATTTTGTTACAATTTTATCAATTGATTTGTCTGTTGCACTTAACTGACTTGCAATTTCAGTTAATTTTGTCGTTTGGGAATCAGTCATAGTTATTGATGTTTGCCGTGAAGATGTAACCGTTGCAGTAACGGTGCTTGAGGAAATAGCTTGATATTTAAGATGGCCAACAGGTTTGTCAATTGGTTTCTCTAAATCGGATTTTGGTGAAATTGGTTCAATCGATTTCACTGATTCACTTGGCGATTTGATTGGTGTGACAACTGTCGATTTGGGCTTATCAACTGGCGACAGTTTATCAACTGGAAGAGTAGATGCTTTCTTATCTTCCAGTGTTGCTAATAAATCGACAGATTTAACATCTTCAACTGATGGTGATTTTAGTTTGTCAAGAGGTTTGTCAATTGGTTTCTCTAAATCGGATTTTGGTGAAATTGGTTCAATCGATTTCACTGATTCACTTGGCGATTTGATTGGTGTGACAAGAGTCGATTTGGGCTTATCAACTGGCGACAGTTTATCAACTGGAAGAGTAGATGCTTTCTTATCTTCCAGTGTTGGTAATAAATGGACAGATTTAACATCTTCAACTGATGGTGATTTTAGTTTGTCAAGAGGTTTGTCAATTGGTTTCTCTAATTCGGATTTTGGTGAAATTGGTTCAATCGATTTCACTGATTCACTTGGCGATTTGATTGGTGTGACAACTGTCGATTTGGGCTTATCAACTGGCGACAGTTTATCAACTGGAAGAGTAGATGCTTTCTTATCTTCCAGTGTTGGTAATAAATCGACAGATTTAACATCTTCAACTGATGGTGATTTTAGTTTGTCAAGAGGTTTGTCAATTGGTTTCTCTAATTCGTATTTTAGTGAAATTGGTTCAATCGATTTCACTGATTCACTTGGCGATTTGATTGGTGTGACAACTGTCGATTTTGGCTTATCAACTGGCGACAGTTTATCAACTGGAAGAGTAGATGCTTTCTTATCTTCCAGTGTTGCTAATAAATCGACAGATTTAACATCGTCAACTGATGGTGATTTTAGTTTGTCAAGAGGTTTGTCAATTCGTTTCTCTAAATCGGATTTTGGTGAAATTGGTTCAATCGATTTCACTGATTCACTTGGCGATTTGATTGGTGTGACAACTGTCGATTTGGGCTTATCAACTGGCGACAGTTTATCAACTGGAAGAGTAGATGCTTTCTTATCTTCCAGTGTTGGTAATAAATCGACAGATTTAACATCTTCAACTGATGGTGGTTTTAGTTTGTCAAGAGGTTTGTCAATTCGTTTCTCTAAATCGGATTTTGGTGAAATTGGTTCAATCGATTTCACTGATTCACTTGGCGATTTGATTGGTGTGACAACTGTCGATTTGGGCTTATCAACTGGCGACAGTTTATCAACTGGAAGAGTAGATGCTTTCTTATCTTCCAGTGTTGGTAATAAATCGACAGATTTAACATCTTCAACTGATGGTGATTTTAGTTTGTCAAGAGGTTTGTCAATTGGTTTCTCTAATTCGTATTTTAGTGAAATTGGTTCAATCGATTTCACTGATTCACTTGGCGATTTGATTGGTGTGACAACTGTCGATTTGGGCTTATCAACTGGCGACAGTTTATCAACTGGAAGAGTAGATGCTTTCTTATCTTCCAGTGTTGGTAATAAATCGACAGATTTAACATCTTCAACTGATGGTGATTTTAGTTTGTCAAGAGGTTTGTCAATTGGTTTCTCTAATTCGTATTTTGGTGAAATTGGTTCAATCGATTTCACTGATTCACTTGGCGATTTGATTGGTGTGACAACTGTCGATTTGGGCTTATCAACTGGCGACAGTTTATCAACTGGAAGAGTAGATGCTTTCTTATCTTCCAGTGTTGGTAATAAATCGACAGATTTAACATCTTCAACTGATGGTGATTTTAGTTTGTCAAGAGGTTTGTCAATTGGTTTCTCTAAATCGGATTTTGGTGAAATTGGTTCAATCGATTTCACTGATTCACTTGGCGATTTGATTGGTGTGACAACTGTCAATTTGGACTTATCAACTGGCGACAGTTTATCAACTGGAAGAGTAGATGCTTTCTTATCTTCCAGTGTTGGTAATAAATCGACAGATTTAACATCTTCAACTGATGGTGATTTTAGTTTGTCAAGAGGTTTGTCAATTGGTTTTTCTAAATCGGATTTTGGTGAAATTGGTTCAATCGATTTCACAGATTCACTTGGCGATTTGATTGGTGTGACAACTGTCGATTTTGACTTATCAACTGGCGACAGTTTGTCAACTGGAAGAGTAGATGCTTTCTTATCTTCCAGTGTTAGTAATAAATCGACAGATTTAACATATTCAACTGATGGTGATTTTAGTTTGTCAAGAGGTTTGTCAATTGGTTCCTCTAAATCATATTTTGGTGAAATTGGTTCAATCGATTTCAATGATTCACTTGGCGATTTGATTGGTGTGACAACTGTCGATTTGGGCTTATCAACTGGCGACAGTTTATCAACTGGAAGAGTAGATGCTTTCTTATCTTCCAGTGTTGGTAATAAATCGACAGATTTAACATCTTCAACTGATGGTGATTTTAGTTTGTCAAGAGGTTTGTCAACTGGTTTCTCTAAATCGTATTTTGGTGAAATTGGTTCAATCGATTTCACTGATTCACTTGGCGATTTGATTGGTGTGACAACTGTCGATTTGGGCTTATCAACTGGCGACAGTTTATCAACTGGAAGAGTCAATGCTTTCTTATCTTCCAGTGTTGCTAATAAATCGATAGATTTTACATCTTCAACTGATGGTGATTTTAGTTCGTCAAGAGGTTTGTCAATTGGTTTCTCTAATTCGGATTTTGGTGAAATTGGTTCAATCGATTTCACTGATTCACTTGGCGATTTAATTGGTGTGACAACTGTCGATTTGGGCTTATCAACTGGCGACAGTTTATCAACTGGAAGAGTGAATGCTTTCTTATCTTCCAGTGTTGCTAATAAATCGATAGATTTTACATCTTCAACTGATGGTGATTTTAGTTCGTCAAGAGGTTTGTCAATTGGTTTCTCTAATTCGGATTTTGGTGAAATTGGTTCAATCGATTTCACTGATTCACTTGGCGATTTGATTGGTGTGACAACTGTCGATTTGGGCTTATCAACTGGCGACAGTTTGTCAATTGGAAGAGTAGATGCTTTCTTATCTTCCAGTGTTGGTAATAAATCGACAGATTTTACATCTTCAACTGATGGTGATTTTAGTTTGTCAAGAGGTTTGTCAATTGGTTTCTCTAAATCATATTTTGGTGAAATTGGTTCAATCGATTTCACTGATTCACTTGGCGATTTGATTGGTGTGACAACTGTCGATTTGGGCTTATCAACTGGCGACAGTTTATCAACTGGAAGAGTAGATGCTTTCTTATCTTCCAGTGTTGGTAATAAATCGACAGATTTAACATCTTCAACTGATGGTGATTTTAGTTTGTCAAGAGGTTTGTCAATTGGTTTCTCTAAATCGTATTTTGCTGAAATTGGTTCAATCGATTTCACTGATTCACTTGGCGATTTGATTGGTGTGACAAGAGTCGATTTGGGCTTATCAACTGGCGACAGTTTATCAACTGGAAGAGTAGATGCTTTCTTATCTTCCAGTGTTGCTAATAAATCGACAGATTTTACATCTTCAACTGATGGTGATTTTAGTTTGTCAAGAGGTTTGCCAATTGGTTTCTCTAAATCATATTTTGGTGAAATTGGTTCAATCGATTTCACTGATTCACTTGGCGATTTGATTGGTGTGACAACTGTCGATTTGGGCTTATCAACTGGCGACAGTTTATCAACTGGAAGAGTAGATGCTTTCTTATCTTCCAGTGTTGGTAATAAATCGACAGATTTAACATCTTCAACTGATGGTGATTTTAGTTTGTCAAGAGGTTTGTCAACTGGTTTCTCTAAATCGGATTTTGGTGAAATTGGTTCAATCGATTTCACTGATTCACTTGACGATTTGATTGGTGTGACAACTGTCGATTTTGGCTTATCAACTGGCGACAGTTTATCAATTGGAATAGTAGATGCTTTCGTATCTTTCAGTGTTGGTAATAAATCGACGGATTTAACATCTTCAACTGATGGTGATTTTAGTTTGTCAAGAGGTTTGTCAATTGGTTTCTCTAAATCGGATTTTGGTGAAATTGGTTCAATCGATTTCACTGATTCACTTGGTGATTTGATTGGTGTGACAACTGTCGATTTTGGCTTATCAACTGGCGACTGTTTATCAACTGGAAGAGTAGATGCTTTCTTATCTTCCAGTGTTGGTAATAAATCGACAGATTTAACATCTTCAACTGATGGTGATTTTAGTTTGTTAAGAGGTTTGTCAACTGGTTTCTCTAAATCGTATTTTGGTGAAATTGGTTCAATCGATTTCACTGATTCACTTGGCGATTTGATTGGTGTGACAACTGTCGATTTGGGCTTATCAACTGGCGACAGTTTATCAACTGGAAGAGTAGATGCTTTCTTATCTTCCAGTGTTGGTAATAAATCGACAGATTTAACATCTTCAACTGATGGTGATTTTAGTTTGTCAAGAGGTTTGTCAATTGGTTTCTCTAATTCGGATTTTGGTGAAATTGGTTCAATCGATTTCACTGATTCACTTGGCGATTTGATTGGTGTGACAACTGTCGATTTGGGCTTATCAACTGGCGACAGTTTATCAACTGGAAGAGTAGATGCTTTCTTATCTTCCAGTGTCGGTAATAAATCGACAGATTTAACATCTTCAACTGATGGTGATTTTAGTTTGTCAAGAGGTTTGTCAATTGGTTTCTCTAAATCGTATTTTGGTGAAATTGGTTCAATCGATTTCATTGATTCACTTGGTGATTTAATTGGTGTGACAACTGTCGATTTTGGCTTATCAACTGGCGACAGTTTATCAAATGGAAGAGTAGATGCTTTCTTATCTTCCATTCTTGTTAATAATTCGACAGATTTTAAATCTGCATCTTTTGGTAATTTTAGTTTGTCATGTGGCTTATCAGTTGGTTTCTCTAAAGTGGATTTAGATAAAGTTTTTTTGATATATTTGTCCGTTTCGCTTAAATTATTTGTTATTTCTGTTGTTATTGTCTGTTTCGTTTCAGTTTTTATTGTTGATATTTTACTGTGAGACATAACCGTTTTAGTTACGGTGCTTGAGCTAAAAGTTTGATTTTCTTTAAACTTAGTCGAAGGTTCCAGCTGGGTAGGAGAAGGTAAATTTTTCTGAATCATAGGATACGATATTCTTGACATCATAATTTCATTGTCTAATTGTGATAGGTCATGTAAATTAAATTCCGATGTGGTTTCTTCAATTGTGTGAGAAAGGATTTGTTTATCGATTTTTAAATCTCGCTTGTGACGGGAATGGTCTTCTAAATGGCTCTTTAATATTTCATCATCTTTATTTGTTAACAAATTGCGAGGTTCAGAAAGTCCTGTGATAGGATGTTTATGTTTCGGGGAATGGGATTCAACTAGCATCGGTTTCAATTGTTCTACAGTTTCTTGGAAGTAGCTTGGTTCTACTTTACTACTTCCAGATAAAATTCCTAGTTCTGATGGTTGTTTATGTGACTCAAAAGTTTTCAAGGCTTCTGGGCCGGACTTCTGTATTAAAATAGAGGATTGTAAATCTTTATCTGAAACTGAAATCTCCTGATCAATAAATTGTTGTACTTGTAATTTATCAATAGAATCAGTTTTGTATGTTCTATGCTGAATAAGTGTGTTATTAGCATTGTTTTCAAGTTTTTGAAATGTTTCTATGAGTGATTTTATTGGTTTAGTTTTATCTGGTGATTTTGGTTTCATAATATCGGATAGTCTTTCTGGTTCATCGAAGAGCGGTAAAGTTTCATTACTTATCAGTTTTGTGTTTCTATCTACTTCTGTAATAGGTTCAAGAGCACTTAACGTAGGCTCTAGGTCGGTTTCTTCGACTAGGATATATTCATCATCAGTATCTTCTTCGCATACGTACGCCTTTTTCTTTATACAAATAATTTCGCATGTCGGTTCATGAATTTGTTCCAATTCAGCCGCATGTGTACGAATTTCGACAATTTTTTGTGTATTTTCGATAGCATTAACGAGACGATCGATTTTACTTAGATGGATATCTGTCGTTTTCTCTCCGATAATGGGTTCGACAAGTTCCGGTGTAATGATCTGTGATTCGAGATCTTTTATTGCTTCATCATCATTTTGAACTTCAAGTTGTAATTTTGGTTTCGATTTTACCTTGATCGGACTTTTTTGTTCGGCAATTGCAAGTTTTTCGAAATGTTCATCGGCGATACGTTTTTCTATTTTCATTATTACCTCTTGTATAGGTGGGATAGATTCTGAAGATACATTACATTCATCCATATCTACTTCTAATTTATCTTTCTCTGTAATATATTCTTTTTTGCCGTCATCGAGCTTTTTCTTTGGCGAAGTAGCCATCACAATAAGTGATTTTTGAGCCGTTTTTTCAAGCATCTTAATTTTTGCTTTTACATCGCCTGACCCTCTGCGGGTTAATAAAATATCTTCATCTGTTATTTTTGAAGTTAAATCATGTTTAATATTTGACACATCTATTGGGCTATTTGAAGCATCTTTAAATTCTACTTTATCAGTTAATGTTGCGGCTTCTGATGTATCGATTATTGATAATGTATCGTCAAATTCAACGGGACTTGTACCTTGGGTTGTGTAATGAGTTTCTTCATCAACTAGATTATATGTAATATTGTCGTCTTGTTGGATGGGTGACAAACCAGCATCGGTTAATTCCATTTCTTCAATTTCAATGTCTAATGCGGTATCAGTTGCTACACCCAGTTTTTGTTTTTCCTTAAGAATGTCCGATCCAGTTGACTGTTGTATTCCTGGGCTGGTGCCAGTTTCAGTAAATGTCCCCCTTGTCAACGAAATTCCTGTGTCACTAATGTGATGTGATATACTTTGTTCAGTGCCAGGCGATTGGTCACTGCTTGAGTCGAAGCTGCTTCCATATAAATGAATACTTTTTTTGTTTGAAAATGCTACGGAATCGTCTCGTTTTCGAAAGAATTCAGATTGACTGTCATCACTTGAATCACTTTTCGAGGTAGTTGTCCTTACCACAGTTTTGTCTTTGCCACTAGTAGTAGTTGTTAGTGAAATGCGAGACTGAGAACGAATTGATATTTCTACATCACGGCTTCCATATAAAGTTAGTCGGCTTTCCGCTATTGCGGACGTGTCATTGGTTTTCACTTCTTTCCGTCCAATCACTAGTTTTAATGATGGTGCTACACCCGTTCCTTCAGGTGAATCTGCTACATCAAAAGGTGATGTGCCTCGAGTTATTCGAGACGCCATTGTTGTTTTTGTGCCTTTATCATCGCGAAATTTATCAGTATGGATTGTTCGAATTCGATACGTTGTCGGATCTAAATCTAAATTCATAATTTTCGTTTGTTTTGTGTCACCACGTTCTTCGGCATCCGGTTCCGATGATTGCAAACTCAATGTATCAAAGTCCTCAGATGTGGCCAAATTTTTTAAATCATATGACACTTTTTTTATTTTACTCATATCGTGCATTTGTTCATGTAATAAAAATAATTTATTACTGTCGATTGTGTCTCGATGACTATCGGCAATATTGTCAAATGAGTCCATTGATTGAAAATCTCGGAAATCGGATGATCGATCATCTTGAATGGATGGTATGGTTTCATCTGCGTAGTATTACAATAAAGAGGTTTGTCGGTTTGGTTTCATATTTTTTTTTGTGAATTCGAGTAAGTTTAAGGATTAAAAATATTTTTTCGTGAATTTATCAGGAGAAAATATTTTTTTTTAAATCAATTTCACTACTTGTTATTTGGGGGTTTTCATTATAATCTTGATTTCAATCACTTGTCAATAGGAACACTTGTAAAATCGCACATTTATAAATAATTTTTTCTAAAATACTAATATAAATTTGGGCGGTTTTAGGACATGTTAATTGGCCTACCCATGAACGCAAGAGATTTTGTTTACCCGCAGAGACAAGTGGTGAAAACGCATTAATGAAACCGGAAACACAAATAGTTTTAAAAATTATTTTTCATAAACGGTTTATAATACTTGAATTATCGAGTTTCGAATTGTTTTGGAAGAAACTTAGACTAATGAAATTGAATCAAAGAATTTGTTTTCGTAATTAAAATATAAACATAAAAATTTTAATAATAAAATTAAAATAAAATATTTAATTAAAACATAAATTAAGTTTATGTGGTGAATGTCGTTTAGAAGAACCATTTTTGTTTTTTTTTTCTCTCTTTGGTTAAATGTTGTAAACAAATGGATATTTAATTTATTTTTGATTTATAATTAAATTTAGTAATATATAAACGTAAATGGCAGCGTGCAAAAATGGTAATAATATAAATATTTAGAGTAATTGATAGATTATTTAGACTCATCCCCAGCCCTCACTAAATAAGGTTTATCTAAATTGTTCTCGTATATAATACGAGAATTACATATGCAAATTATACAACAAGGCAGATAGTACACATGTATAGTATATTATATAGATATGTTACAATTACACATCATGAATATATTATTTATCTTTTTTAATGTAGTAAATTCCATGTAAACCCGAAAATATTATAATATTTTATTTATTAATTTATTTATATAATATAATATATGTAGTCGTGGGAATATTTTATCATTCATATTATAATATAATACATACATATTCATTCGACCTTCTCGAAAAACTGAACAAAAATAACTAAAAAGCTCATGTTTCCAGTAGCTTAGTCAATTCCAGCGATGATTGTGAAATGAATTACGTGAAATGAATTATTTTGTATATAGCAAAAAAGCTAACAATTTTTATTGGAGATCACGCAATCAGTTTTAAGTAGTTATTTGTATAAATTTTATTTTCTCAATATAAAAATATTTTTATAGCTAATTGTATCTAAATAATTGCATATAGAAAAAAAGTTGACCATAATTACAGTGATAATTTATATAGAAATCTAAATCAATTTACAAATAATATTTGAGAAACGAAAGAAATGAAAACTTAAAGTTCGTCCGCGACACACAAGGCAACAAAACAAACAGTATAATAATGTGGTACATGAATAAATTGAGAAATACTCTACCTGTCGAAAACCCAGGTTTGTTAAAAAAGGAAAACATATACTGATACCGAATCATTTGATTGTTCCACGACTTCATATACTATACTATCATTTATACCTTTTCACTTATTGTCCAAAAATAATTAAAATTTTGAAAATTATTTTTATGCATACATATATTATATTCATGTTATAAAAAATTAAAATTAAATAAAATAATGAAAGTATGTAACATTTACTAAACAAAGCTTTTAATACTTAAATATTTAATGCTGTTGAATAATAATTGCGATTAAAAAAGTTTTGGAGTTAAATAAATTCTAAGTATATTTAGGTAATTTTTTTTTTATGTAATCGATATAATTACATGTATATATATATATATATATATATATATATATATATATATATATATATATATATATATATATATATATATATATATATACGAGTATATATTACATCAAGGTGAGGTTATCATGACGATGGAAGTTTGGTTTTAAACTAATGAAACATTGAATTCTTTGTATTAAATCACCTTGATGTAAAAATACTATCTGGCTATCAATCCAGAATAACCCACAATGTGAGTATATAATGTATATATATGTAGAATATAACAACAATTTGAATTTTGCATAAGCATTGGGTAATTGGAAAATTTCGAAGCACTTTTAAAAATTAGTTTTAATCAATTTCATCTTGAAAAGCAATATTTTTATTTTGATGTATTTTATTGAATTTAATCAATAGCCTAGCTATTATTAATAAGACATTTTAACAACACTAAATGTCTTCAAAAGTATTTGGTATTTGCAGTTAACTTTGGTGATTCTTCAAAATAACTAATCTCGACAGAGTTTGCGTGTTTGTGTCTCTTAAACATTTAATCTACAAAGAGTAAACAATTAATTTCATTTGTTTACCTATGATTTAATGTTAGGAATAATTACTTGTTATTTTAAAATTATTAATTTCAAATTTGTAGATGAGGTTTCTTCAACTAAATATTAAATCAATCATTAAGATTAGTGTATACCAAATATAACAGTCATGGACACTACATGCCACTACATCAAAACCAATACCAAGTCAGCGTCTGTTCTCCAGGTTAGGTGCGGCTGAAGCGGGCGTCTGCCTCTTAACACCTGGAGGAACGTGCTTAGCCTCTTAATACCTGGAGATCTCCAGAACCTTTCGAACCAAGCAAAAGTTACACATTAGACATACTTGCACTGCAAGAGCTTAGATGGTCTGGGAATGGGATCCATGACAACATCAATGGTTACACTCTTCATTACAGCAGCCATCAGAACGGAGGAGAATTTGGAGTTGGCTTTCTCATCCATCAACATGCGGATATGCACGGTCAGACTTAGCACTAACGATCGTTAATGTGCATGCACCCACCGAAGATAAATCTGATGACATCAAAGATCTTTTTTTTTTGTCAAGCTGGAGAAAGTCATCAATAACATTAAAATCATCGTGGGCGACTTTAATGCAAAAACCGGTAGAAGTGCAGAAAATACATCGAACATCGGTCCTAACAGCCTGCACCTAACTAGTAAGAACAACGGCCAACGCGTCACTGACCGAGCAATAATGTACAACTTAGTTGTATCAAGTACGTTTTTTCCCCATAAGAGAATCCACAAAGTAACGTGGAGATCGAATGATGGAAGAACGGAAAACCAAATCGATCACGCCATTGTGTCTAAAAGACACTCCACCAGCATATCTGACGTTAGATCTTACAAAGGTGCAGATATGGACAGCAATCATGTGCTTGTCATATTTAAATATAAGTGATGCAAACAGGCATCTACGTTCAATGGACAAGCACGGAACAAGACCTATTCATGGGATGTAAAACCTACAGAGAGAGAAAATGTAACAGTTTCATCAAATTGCATTGAATTTTATTTTAAATTAGGCCTATGGCTATGAATCCGCCTTGTTGGTAATTTGCCGAACCTATTTTCAAAATCTATTTTCGTTTTTAGATATACAGCGACATTCTTACAAATTTAGATCAATTCGAGTTGTTATTGCCAGATACTTTTAGGTTAGGCGACTTCGTCAATTCCAATACACTTTGTGTGAAACGAAATGTTCAACTGTATCTAAATCAAAAGAAAAATTAGGAGGTAAATACACTAAACGAAATATCTATAGGACCAAACAAAGTAATCACTTTTTTCATAAAAACACAAAATAAATAATCTACTAACATATAGTATATTTTTACACCACTGATAAATAGGTTTATAAATTATAAAAACTAGTTGTTTTAATTTAAGTTTGCATTACGGTACCGTTAAGTCGTCGTTGACTAAAATTGCAGTATAAAACAAACATAAGACCAAACCACTTGATTAAAATATTACAATTACCCACTCTAAAATAAAATAAGAGTAGTTTCAGTTTTTAATTTCATTATACTCGTATCAGAGCCAACCTAAAAGAGATATTTGATCCTATGTAAATTTAAACTGCGTGTTCATTTTCTGTAAATAGCCGCGTACAATCAAAAATATTTTGTTTTTTGCGTATACGAAGCTTACCGAAAAATCACAGATACAACGATGACATTGGAATTATCAGGGGGTCGATTTTGTTCAAAATTCGGCAGAAGAAACATGACGTTTTCATATACATATAAGGAGTATAGTATACAATTTTATATTAGGTTTCAGTGGTTGACACTTAGGTCATTTTTGGCCCATTGTGATACCCACGCATTCACGCCACAACATTAACCCATTCATCTATTCACCTACTCACACAACTATAGTATACCACCTGCACATTGCAAGTGTCATGTCAATGTGTACATTGATGTGGACGGTGGGTTGGCACTGAATTCTGCACTCCATCAGAAGGTCTTATAGTTGTGTTTATTAACAACACCGATTGCAATCGAAGATGAAAATTCAATTTGTATCTAGCCTCTGATGGGATTCGAACCCAGTGCCTCCCGGTCCAAGTGCCGAAGCTTTAACCACTGCGCCACTTGTCCGGTTACAATTTTATATTAGTGTGTGTAATTTTTCTGTGGTTATGTTTGTTTGTTTTTTGCGAATGTAAGCATCAAAAATTATGAATCGGTTCGGTTTTTTGGTGCTTATGTCCATTCGTCGTCTCTATTTTTTGACATCTCACCAAGTATTTGAGTGGCGAGTTAACACGTTCGCGCAAATCACTGCTATATCAGTCATACAACTTTTTCGTTTTTTACGTTCGCGCAAACATGTTTCATTTTTTAAGGAATAACTCGTCATTTTTTCCAATACTCCCAATATATTCCTTTCCGTGACGAAATATCATTGCAATTATAAAAGTTATCAAATGTGTAGAAATTATTTTAAAACTTAAATTAAATAATTAAATAAATTTAATTTTATTTAAAGCATATTTGCATTGCATTTACAAATTTTAAATTATAAATCTAGAAATGTCATATCCAAAAAAATTTAATGGCGTACATTAGCACTAACACAAACACACATACCACTACTACTAACTTGCGGTTATTTCGACCAATTTCGACCGGTTATTTCGTACAAATTGACGAAATAACCGCAAGTATATAGGTAGTAGTTTAATTTAATTTTTTTTGGATATGACATTTCAATATAATATTTCCTTTTATAATTTAAAATTCGTAAATGCAAATATGTATGTGTTAAATAAAATTAAATTTATTTAATTATTTAATTTTAGTTTTAAAATAATTTCTAATTCTGTGTTTCTGCGAAAACAAAACATTCATTCGATATCGCATTGAAAAAAAATATTAAAATATGTGGTTAATTTTTTTTTGTTAGCAAATTGAAGCACACTTTCTAAATGTGTGTGCTACTAAGGAACACATTTGATAACTTTTATAATTGCAATGAGATTTCGTCGCAGAAAGGAGTGTATTGTTGAGAAATTTAAAATATGACTAGTTTTTCCTTAAAAAATGAAAGTTGTTTGCGTGAACGTGTTAAAAATCAAAAAAATTGTATGACTGCTATAGCAGTCATTTGAGCAAATGTATTAGATCGCCACTCAAAAACTTAAGGACAAAAACTTAACGAAAGGACACAAGAAACTGAACCGATTTGTAAAGATTCATAAATTTTGATGCTTACATTCGCAGAAAATAAACACATTAACCATGGAAAAATTACACACACTAATATAAAATTGTATCCTATACTCTTTATACGTAAGTATTTGTTGAAATGAAAAACTCCTTTGATTGTCTGCTCGTATGCAGCTATATATTTCCAAAAGTTTATTTATGCGTAAATTCCACAGTGAAACAATTTTTTTCAGTAAAATTAACACAAGGTAAATCCTTCACTTGATGGAAAAAAACAAAAAAATGTTCTTTAAAATTTACTGGCAAAATAATAGTCAGTGGGCAAATGCTTGCTATAAAAAGTATGAAACTTAATACTTTTTATGGCAACATATTTAATACACCTTCAAAAAATAGTATGCGATGAGAAATAATTTCGCACACTACGACAATTTTATGGTTGAAAAAATATAATAGTGAAATGTCAAGAAAAAGTAGAATGCGGGATTATTCTTTTGTGCCGCTACATGTTCGATACACGTTCATTGTTGGGTAAAATCAATTTTTGAAAATTTTGTATTTCGTTAAAATGGTTTATTTTTAAACTTTTTTAAGTTATGTTTCCCCCAATCTGTCACTATTTTAACTATAAATTTTGCCATAAAAATAAATAAAGTTGTTGTCTTTATCACTCTAATGTAATTTAAATATACTCTTCACTTTTTGGGATCCCAGTATTTTTCACTATTTTTTTTTTCTTTTTCCTTCAATGCGGGAATTCCACAGTGAAATAATTTTTTCAGTAAAATTAACATGAGATAGAAAGGAATCCTTTACTCGTTAGAAAGAAACAAAAAAAAAATTCAGTAAAATTTACTGGCAGTAAGCGGGGAAAATGTTGCCATAAAAAGTAGGAAACTCAATACTTGTTATGGCAACATTTGCTTGTCTTTATCACTCTAACGTAATTTTAATATGTATACTCTCCTCTTTTCGGGTTTTCAGTATTTTTTACTGAAAAAAATTGTTTCACTGTGGAATCCACGCATAATGCGTTTGTATTGCGGAACAGGGTCCTGTATCCATTGGTTATTAAATTAATTTTATTATATAACATTTGTTTTATGGAAATATGTAATAAAAGTTATGTATTTTATATGTATTTTATATGTACATATAGAATTTATATGCGTGATTTTTTTAAGCTGAAACTTTCAAATATCTTGGAAAATAAGCACTCTATATATTTGATCATTCCGGGGGGACATGCATTAGTGCTAAAATTAGTATCTCGCTTCCCCTTCTTGAACTTCAAAATTAAAATAAGAACCCCTATTTTTATTGCAGATTCAGATTGTATTTCTATAAAATATTTTTTCGTTTCATGATAGGTGGCTGTAATAACGATATTAAGTTTACATATGCATACGATTTTGCATTACGTTTGAATTAAAACTAAAACGTTTTCAATGTAAATACTTGAAATTAGTCAAGTCATCATCTGGAAAGAGACGTGCGGAAATACATGTATTCCGCATAGGCTGCGTTTTTCTTCAAGTTATCTCTATTTCTAAAAAAAACGCACCGCAGCAGTGTTGACTACATAATAAAAAAATAACATGAATTAATATTAACATCACGAAGGCATTTCGATATTTTGACAGAAATTCCAAAACAAATTGTATATTGTCTCTTGAAAACTCTACCGAAAAATAAAAACGCAATGTCTGAATAATACGCTCATGTAGTTAACTTGCGTTTTCGAATGCGTATTCGCATGCGTAAAATCCGCTCGTCTGTTTCTAGCCTTAAACAAATTGTGTTTCTTAAAATAAGAAAAAAACCTACTAACACCTATTAATTTTAGCACAAATGTATATCTCTCCCCCCCCCCCCCCCCCCCCCCCGGAATGATTAAGTTTTAAAAAATCACCCAGTATATTCAAGATTACTAACAAAACTGTGAGATTTTAGCACGAATCGACACTCTCTTGGGTAATCATTAATTAAGCCATAACATTAACATTGGGTGCTTTCAGGTCCCCTATCATGATTAGTAAAATCATTGCCAATTTGATTTGATAATCTCATAATGCTAAACATTGTCATAGTGTCGGCCGTGATTTTACTCAACATGTTCCCAACTGTTGGGTGTCCTGAAAACGACTATTGTATTTATAATTTTATTTAAATTTATTAACTTATTTTCTGGTTCAAATTAAATTTTATGTAATTTTTATTTATTTTGATACATACTACACCCAAAATTCAAGTTAAACGGAAAAATAATAATAATTTAACGGATTTAAAAATTCTGGTTTGGGTCATCATCCAGCAGCAGCGGCGTTTTTATATGTGTAAGCATTATAAAATTTTATAAAATGAAATGGGTCAAGGTAAAGAGTTGACGAATAAGAAGCACGGGCAAATTTCGGCCTACTGTGTATCTGGAATGACAACCCGAGAAATAACTACTCGATTTTTGAAGGAGTAACACGGTGGTTATAAATTGGCTCTAACTGAGAGAACAATATGGTCAAAGGAAAACCTCATTAGGTAAGCATGTTACTCTGCTAGAGATGTGCAGCAAATAAAACGATTGGCAGTTCACAAATCAAGTAGCCCGGCCGATGTTCGGCGTTCTCTCAATATCATGGTGACTATAAACCGGGTTCAATTAACTTTGAAAGCTCACTGTAACTTGGAGTACACGAGCGAAGTTAGATTCCGCGCAAAAATACCAAGCCATTTTGGGAAGAAAAGTGGACACAAGTTTTATTTTCAAATGACAAAAAGTTCAATCTCAATGGTCCTGATGAATCACAGAAATTTGGGCACGACTCCCGTGTAAAACAGCAAAACAGAATAACTCGTAATTTTGGCGGTAGATTGTTGATTATTTGGGCTTCGGCAACTGGATATTATGAGAAACCTGTATATGCATTATCTCAACGAAACAATGTGGAATTGGTGGATGATTTAATTAATACTTTTAGGATGAAATTGGTGCAACAAATTATATTTTCCAATAAGATAACGCACTAATTCATTCGGCTCTATATGAATGATTGTGGTCTTATCATTATTTTGTAAGACTAACAAGTTCAAAGTTGCTTATCTACATATATACTTATATAAGTATCCTAAATGAAATTTAAGCTAACTAATGCTATTTATGCCCGGTTGCATAGAAAAATGACTAATGGCCGGATAGTTGTG
The DNA here is from genome assembly GCA_947310385.1 of Nephrotoma appendiculata. Taxonomy (NCBI): domain Eukaryota; kingdom Metazoa; phylum Arthropoda; class Insecta; order Diptera; family Tipulidae; genus Nephrotoma; species Nephrotoma appendiculata. The sequence continues at coordinate 206,137,795 of OX371223.1, forward strand.
CGACAGTTAAATGTTTTATATGAAAACTGTTTTCACAATCAGACAAAAATCATCGCAAACTTGATTAAATATATTTTTTGAACGATTTACTTGTAATTTTGACAGCTCAGCTCGTCAGTCTGATATTAAGCGTTGCGAAACAATCATGTTTTCGCTTGAGGGGCGTTTCAAAATATTGAAAAATTATTTTCAAAGTCAGTGTTGTTGAATTTTGAAAAGAAATATTGGTCGTGAGAAAACGCCAAGCGGAACCGCGGTAGTGAAATTGGTGAAGAAAGTTCGCGAGAAAGGCTTGCTATTGGATGACAGAAGTGGTCCCGAGTACTTTGCGGCTGAGGACCATAATGTAGGGCAGAATCCATCGACCTCAACTCAGTGCCTATCGCGGCAACTTTCTAGCAGTTGCACCAGCCTTAGTAGAATACTGCAAAAAGATCTCGGCTTATGCACCTACAAGGTATGATGACTCAACAGTTGCAAGCAAATGACCATCCGCTTCAATACCAGTTCTCTGCGAAAAATCATCTGTTCAAACGAAACGCATTTCCATCTTGCGGGCTATGTAAACAAGCAGAATTGTCGGATTTCAGGTTCAGATCAACCGCACGAAATCGCAAAGAACCAATGTATCTACTAAGAGTGTTTGCTTGGTGTGAATTTTAGAGTGGTGGCATAATTGGCCCATTTTTCTTCAAAAATGCTGTTGGAAACGCCTTTACGGTCAATGGCGATCGTTACAGAGCCATGCTGACCATGTTTTTATGGCCTCAAATTGACGTTATGAATGCTAACAATATTTAGTTTCAACAAGATGGCGCCACATGTCTTACTTATCAGCCGTTCAGAATAATTAGTCGTTTTGGCTGTGATTTCGTTAAGGATATGTTTTAGGCGGATCATCCAGAGACAAAAAGATGCCGAAATCATTGAAAAAGTTCTTAAAAACTGGACTCACGGGATGACTGACTGTAAAGGCAGCAGAGGGAGTTACATGAACGATACTGTTTTTTCATTCTTAAATCGGACGGAGACTCCAAACTACACAATAAAAAAAAGTTTCCACAAAATGATGATGTACTATATACTCATTTTATAAAGTTTTTAAAAACAAACTTTTAAATGGTCCACACTATATTTATTCTCTAGTTTCGTTAGGCATCCATTATTAGTACGAACAAAATGATTATGGGCAAAGTTGATACATAGAAAGTAAATGATGAGTAAGTATATAATGAAAATAATAAAGATACAGACGGTTAAATAGTTAGGTTAACTGTTTTTTTTTAAATAGGAACTAATCTAGGTATACTTTTTATGGTAGAATATGATCGTTTACCCCGCCCGTACCTTTAGTCAAATCTACGAAGCTTTGACAACTGCACCACTTGTTCGGTCGGTTCACCATACACAATGGTACCATCCAATTAAAAAATATTGCTTTTTTAAGTTATAAACTTGAATAACTCCAATTTTTAAATTTATATATTTTTTAAGCCAAAACTTTAAATACTAAAAATGTTTGCTAATGGTATATATTTTTGATAATTTAATTTTCGAATTAAAATTATGATTAAGTAGTAAATTTAAAAATATTTAATTGTTAAACATTCATTTTAATAGTATTTTATATCGCATCAAGTAAAAAATTTTCGAAATTTAGAATAATTAAATCAATTCATATTTTGAATAAGACTTTTCCAATTTTTAAATTAATCATGATTTTATCACAATTGTACATTTTTGATAAAAATACTACATGCAAATTTTATTAACTATATTAAAATACAAAAAAGGTTCGGAATTTTCTAGAAATGTGATATTTATATTTTTAAAACACGTGGTATTAAACCTTACAAATGCTAATTATATACAGGGTGTTCCGATTTTAATGGATAAAAGCGGATTCGGTTTCAAAACACCGTCAAAACTAAAAAAAAAATGTTTTTTTTTATTAACTATTTGTACTAAATGAATATAGATAGCTTCAGTTCACATTGTAACACCAACAAATACTTTTTTGTCCTACCATTAAAGTCAATTGTTCTAAATCTAAAGCTGAGTTCATGAAAATATTGATGTTACTGCAACTGTTGCTTCTATTGGAAAACAACTTATTGTCATTATAATTTATTTATTTATGGCAACATGTGCGTGTTGGTGTTATACCGCAATATAATAATTTTTAAATACTGCGGTACTGAGCATACAATACAGAGTGTTGAATTTTCAATGATAATCAAGTTTGTGAATCATTTTTATGAATTCGGTGATTTATATATAATCAAAAATTAGACTCTGTTTAAAGCAGAAACTGTTGCATTTTAGTAGCAAATTTTTCACAAAATAAAATGTTTTCGAGAGTAAAGATCTTTCCACGTTTAACGTCAGCAGTTTATGCTTATTAAAAAACAATATTAAAATGTGTTTAATGAAAATTACAAGGTTATGTTCAGCAAAATCATTAGTCCAATTAGGTAGACTTACGAGATCACATATTACATATTGATTCTACATTTGAAAAATTCTAATAAAATCTAGTATACTTGTAAGTTTAGCATAATAATAAATGTTAATGTAAAAGATAAATCGAAATAGCACTTCATTTGCTGATAAATTAAATTCCGAACGCCCTGTGTAATATAGCCGCGAGCAAAATAAGTGCACAATTTATATCATACAAACTTTTTTGATACAGATAGGCAAAAGCTCTTGGTTAGACGGAATGAAATAGATTCCTTTTCCTACAAGTTATCTAGAAGCCGATCTAGATAAAACAAACTCTACCAAACTCTACAAAAAAACGATTACTTCTTGAAACGTCTCGATTTCGAAACCTTTAAATTTGGATTAGTTTGAATTGCACACAATTTTTCCTCGTGGATATATTGATATGTCCGCATCGTCGGTCCTTTTTCAGAAATAATGTAATGTAGCATGCAGGTATAATTTTTGGTCACAAGTACATTCAAAATTATCAGTTTCATTTAATAAGGCGATAAGAGCTTTTCCGCAAAATTAATTATTTTGCAAGTTATTGGTGTTTCGTTTTGAAAGGAACACTTTGCATAATATAGACAATTGGATTAAAATGAGAAGAAAAATGTTCCTCATTGGTTGCATTCAGCCCATGTAGGGGCTCCCTCACTAAAAATAGAAGTCCTCACACGTTTTATGGGCTGATTGCAAAATATCTCACTAAAAAAATGTAGATATTCTCAATGATTAGTGAGGCAAAAATGTTGGGTCTACTTTTGAGGAGATATTTTTTGGTCTGAGCATGTACGTTATTTGACACTTTAGTTTGTTCTATTTTCATTTGTATTTATCTTCAAGGTGTAAAGGACTGTGATATTTTCTTAATTATTTAAGTCAAATTAAATTAGACATAAACTCAAAATAACATGAAGATATTGCATACAGCCCATGTAGAATGCCCATCTACAACTATTGCAAATTTACAATTGTAAAATCTCAAATGTAGGCCTCCATAAGCTTTATGGTCATAATAAAATAAGACGTTCAGCAAATCCCGAATTTTTTTTTGTTAGATTGTCAATTATTTTTTAAGAAATAGGACCGACGAAGCTATCCTACAAACCTATTTTAATATATTATATTAAATATTTATTCACGTTATAAATAATAAAATAATAATAATCAATTAAAAATGTATAAAGAAAATTTTTTATAAACATTAAAAAAAGAAATAACATAACTATAAAATAACGAATTGTAGGTACAAATTTTTCATATTCCACACACACACACACACACATATTCTCTTGCGATTTGAATTTATTCGCTACAGTTTCCATCAGGGTGTTTCTTTTGTGTAAAAATGTTAAGAGCGATTTTCCCGGAAATAAGTCAGAATATTTTAAATAGTATAATAAATAAATTAAATATTTGAGCTTTTGCTGTAGAATTTCACATTAAAAAAGCTTCTAAAATAAAGTGAGAAATTATTACAAATTTAGTTCAAAAATTAATTATTAATTTTTTACACAATCTTTAGAAACACCCTGCTTATACAGGTGTCCAACATTTAAAGGAGAAGTGGCAGATATTTTTTATTTTCACAGTTCGGCTCTGTTGCGACAACGACAGAATAAAAATAAAATACGTGTTTTGATTATGCCAATCTTAAATTTCTTTGTTGTTGTTTAATTAGAATATATTATATTAAGTATTTATTGTTAGCTTTCTCATCCAGCACATCTTTTGATGAAATGCTTCATTTGGTTTAAAAAACGCATTTTATTAGATTATCTGACGTGTTCTCGTCACCAAAGGCGAATTGTAATAGAAACGATAGACGATAGAGTTAGGAGCTATGTTTTTGGGCACCCGACCACATCCCGAAGTGCAATCCTTTAAATTAAGACTACCTAGTATATTATATAATCGTAATGGTAAATTAAATTATAATTAATATCATAAAATTCTCTTTGTTGTGTGTTGTTTGTGTGTGAATAGTTTTCATTTCATTTCACATATACACTCAAATAATTATCCCGTTACATTTATTTAATTAAATATTATTTTGCTTGTAATTAATTACAAATTATTTAAATATTTTTTTTTTTTCATTGTAAAATTGATCAACTTTTTTTGTAAAAAAATCCTATATTTAAAAAATTATAACTATGTCGATAATTATTTAGTTGTTAATAAATTGCCAAATAGTTTTATTAATGATTAAAAAAATAAATAAATAATAATTTAAAATTATAAAATTTTACATTTGCTTTCGTAAATTTCTTTTTCTTCAAACTCATTTTTTTATTTCACTTACCAGATTATCTTATTTGTACTTTTAAACTTTCAATATTTTTTTTTTTTAAAGAATTAAATTCAAAAACTCAAACAAAACTTGGTATAAAACTCAAAAAATAAATTATTCAATTAATTTGTTATTTCTTTTTAGTAATATTAAAAAAAAAAAAATCTAAACAAATTACAATTTGAAATATTTGTAATAATTTGAAAAAATTTTGTTAGGAAATCTTTAAATTACTATTTTATTAATATTCTGTTATTTTATTATTATTAATTTTATTATATATTAAAAATATATACACAAAGAACACACAATGCACAATGCCTTTTTAGATTCAATCCACAAACAAGAATAAAAATAAAATAATATGTTTTGAATGAAATAAAATAATAAATAAATAAATATGGAAACACAAAACTAACAAGACAAAATGTAATGAATTATGAGTAAACTTTGTAAGTATTATTTTGCTGTTTTATGTTTTATCTAGGTTTTTAGTCAAAATCAGGCGACGATACCCCGTACTTACGAGTACATATACTATACAGCTTATTTATTGGTTATCGATGGTAAATTCATCGAACACATTGAAAAATATTTGCATAATGGGATTATATTGAGTGTACAGAAGCCCTATACATGAAATTTCTATTAAGGTCAGGGAAAACTATAATATTCTTGACAAAATAATATCTAAAGTATAGTTTTTATTTTGATTTAGTGACAGCACACATATCACTAAAACATCTTTTATAGGTTCTCAATGTCATTAATTATTGAAAACAAAGAAACTTGTTAATTTTTCATAACATATTATAAATAAAGTAGAAAATAAAGTGGATAAAAAGTAGTAGAATGTTTGAGATACCTACTTCATTTTGGTATCCCGTGAAGAATGCTAAAGTAGTAGAATTTATTATAGCCAGTTCTGAACTATAAAAATTTAGAAGGTGGTCTAAGAGTAGGTTCTGTATTACTTCCAATCCCTCCTGAACATCTGTTATTTTAGTGATTTTTACTAACTGCAGAAATCTTACAAACAACTATTTGTTTAAGATCCCCAACCACCAAAGGCAGGAATGGGGATCTGCAAGCAAACTTATAGCTGCTCTTCTCATTCTCGTTGTTGGTGCATCTAATCTTAACGGTTTGAAATACTGCTTAAGAAATGGATGACAGTATGTGTCTTCTCCATAAAACGGTTACCACTTTAAATAGGAAAATAGTTTATCGTAGTGCATTGCGAATGATTTTGTAAAAATAATGGGGAGGTAATATTCACCAATTCGTTGCTTAAAGTAAGGAAAGTATAATAGCACAGAAGCTTCGTTGCTCATTTAATTAGTTTATAATTTTGTAATCGAATACTCAACATTGATCATGAATTTGAAATGTAGTAAATGACAATCCATATTCGCTGACAACAATTGCTGATTTTCATATATTTTCTAGCAAAGTGTTGATCGTTATAATGCCGGATGCGACCAACAGGACATTGTGCAACTTAAGACATTCTTGTAGCGAACTTGAAACCAACTGCGTGTGTGATGATATAAAAATACATCTTTTGAATAAATTAAAAAATTCTGCCAGCAGTATTGTATATCAGGAATTAGGAATGAGCCGAGCGTTTTTGAAAAAGTCTACGACGGAAGTATTTGGTCGCTAAATTGCACTATCAAACAATTTCACAACTTTCGTCAACCGAAAAGAAAAATTCACACGCCATGCTTCTCCCGACATGAATTCATCGATATGTGCCACAACAACACTCCCAAGGACAATCTCAGTTCTAACCGGTTAAAATGTATCTCCATCTGTCACCACAATGCATCGAGGTTTATTGTCATTACAGTTTTTTCTGGACTGATAAATGCTGGGTATGAAAAACTCCTGATAGTGATAACCTGGGATGACAAAAACTATTGCGATAGCTTAGTGTTATTTTGAACTGGTCTGGAATGAAAGATGAACGAAGTTTAAGACAAATTTGTTTGTTTTTGCCACACTTCTAGGTGAGATTACAAAGAGCTTGGTAGCATCGGTTTTGCATTTTGCACAAAATGAGAGAATGCAGTGACCAAACTACAAAACAAAATTTCATAATTTTTGGGTACTAACTTAGCACAATGTAAATGTATTGATCGATCCTTGGAGTGAACCTGGGATGTTGTACCATCACTAGTTTTAACCTTTCCAGGAATCAGTTAACATTTTGTTTCGTATAAAGAATTACGCGTTTTATATCGCGATTTCAACCTGTTGATACAACGTAAGCTCGATCTCTTTTATATACATATTTCGATAAACATACCACGAAAAACAATTTGTGATAAATAAAATTAATCTAGTAGTATTAGAAATCGTAGAATAAAAAACTAAAATGATGTTTTATCCGAGCAAGCTGAGAATACAATAGAAAATCGTAATGCAAGAAACTGCCCCATGGGCAGAATTCTGAAAGCAGAAAAATTAGAATACACAAGTTTATATGGTGTGAAATACATGTAATCTGCTTTGCGATCAAAGTTCTGACTCATGTCTCTATTTCTAATTTTCTGCCTCGCAGTAGGCTGCGCTACATAGAAGAAAACAAATCTAACAATCGCACTATGTTCATTCGATTGTTACTTTTTTTTTTGACGTATTATCAATCACAAAGGACGAAAATATTTAGAGCAATAAAACATGAAAGCAATAAATTCTGCTTGCTAAGAAACTCTCATGTAGTTTACTTGAAGTTCTGACGGCAGCGCTCCCGGCAGAAAATTTTCTCTTGTGTTTTCAGCATAAATTTTAAAGGTGAAATAGACCATGATTTTACACGTAAAAAAGTCATAAACTAAGTCGAAAGTCGATTGTGAAATTTTATTGTATTTCATTAATACGTGCGATTTCCAAATGTGTTTCATACCAGCGATATGTCTAATTATATTGGACACAAATATGCTTATGCTAAATCAATACACACTGAATATTGAAATACAGCTTTATGTTTTTTCCACTAGCAGTTTAACAATTGTTTTCCTCTATTTGTCATACAATAAATTTGAAGAACTCATATCTAAATTTGAAGATTATTTATTGCTCGAGTGATGAATAAATTGCCATCAGAGTCTGAAGGCTAAGGGAGGGGACTGAACAAGAGCAATAATCGACGTTTACTCTGAATTTATATAGGATATTTTTCCTACGTCTTCATTTTTATTAAATACACATTTATAGGCTTTTATCAATTAGCTGATAGTAATTTAGATTTATTTTTTAGATAAAATATTTCGACGAGAAATTTTTAAATTGCTATCGAGTTTTCATCGAAACTCTTCTTTCAAAAATGATTTTGGATAAAAATTGTTCGATTTGTATAATTAGAAAATCTAGTAACTCATACCTAATTTAGGTCCTGTGGAGTAAAATACATCATTATTGACTTATATTTGTACAGTGACCTGTGTGCTGTATCAATATTAATGTCATTACTATTTGGTATTGTGATTGGGTCTTTCCCCACAGTGCGACAACACGATGCGATTTTCATCGTCTCTTTCCTCTTCGTCGATAAACAAGATTTTAAAGTGAGGTTTTTTGCAGCACATTTGCAGCAATAATTTTATGTCTCGTGTTGTATACTCACTAGCACAAACAAAAAAAATAAAAAAGAAATGATGGTCAATTTTTTTTTTGTTTTTACGCGTTTTGTATGAAAATGATTTTTGGTAAAAAATAAACGCCTGGGCCAATGTGAAGAATTTTAAATTGTTTCAATACCTACTAGATGTTTTAAATTTATTTTTTTATTTCCGTTTCACGCAAGAATTTAATATAAAATGAAAATTATTTTACACACACATAGAAACGAGCTGCACTAGAGTTTTGCGTGAAATGGCAAGTGTTGCATGTCTTTTATTGCGTAGTGTATGGAAAGGCTTATTGGTCCTGTTTATAGGAGTTGAACAACAACAACCTAACTAAAAAAACTAACGTTTACACGAGAAAACGTTCTTGATGTTATTCACGTATGTATGTTTAAAGTAATTTTTATTTCGTATTAAGTTCGTGATGAAAAATTACGCAAAACAAAATTTTAGTTAATAGGCAGGAAGGAAAGAAAAGAAGACAATTTTGCTTGAATCACAACTCGTGTAAACTGGCGGATTAAATTGATCGTGTACGAATATTGCCTATTGATAGTGTAAGGATGCCTACTTTGATATTATGATGTATTAAAGGTTAGCTTTGGGTCGAAGGAGTAGAAATAAAAGATCTCGTTCATTATTCTAGTCCAATGTTTTGGCAAAACAAAGAGCCTTCTCTCAATATTCAATATTTTGTTTCTTATTTGTTCACTGGGTTGTACACTTCCAACTTTTTCGTAGTCCAATTTACATCGTTGTCAACCGTAGGGTTTGACTCCCATACAAGGGTTCAAAAATATTTAGCGGATTTATAAATCACAAGTTTGTATATTTATACTTCGTATTTATGGTTAACGAATTCGTTTATCTTTATTATTTGCGTACTACCTGATTACTAACTTTATTTAAAACTGTGGTAAATATGTGTGGAATAATTGTGGACGCAACAGTATCTAAATTCATCTTTAGAGATTAAGTTAATGGTTATCGTTTCGGTTATTTGTACGACCACCACAACTACAGGGCATTATTGATTAGTAGCTTATAAGTTTTTGGTGGTCAAAGTTATTCCTAGTAATAAGATTTTTAGTATTTTGATTGCTAGTTATGTCATTTTCAATAAATATTGGAAAAACATAGAGCTTTAGCTAATATCAAAAATGCAATTACTGGTGTTGTTACAGTATTGCATGTATTGAAAGTATATAAAATGGTTCCGAACTGTGATTTTATATTATTGGAATAATTTTCATTACTCACCAAGGAATAATTACATATGAAACGCAAAATTACAGTATAATTTCTATTTCCATCCTTTACTATTGGCAAATATTGAGCCAACGTGTTTAAGCAACGTGTATATGTACAGTACTTATTGTGTATTTTAGGAGTACGTTCCACCGAACTAAACTTTTCGTGTACAAACAAAATAATACTTAACTGATTTAAATAATAAAAAAAAACATGATTTTAATAGCCATTCCCAAGCTTAAATTATTCAAAAACAATGTCTACTAAATAAACTAATTTAATATTAGCAACATTTGATTAAGTTTTTATATAATTTTCGAAATTAATTAGAAATACAGTCTATCTCTCTTTCTCTCTCTAAACATATCAAAAATATTATAAAGGAAAATTGAAAATACAAATATTTTTTTTAAACCAACTAGTTAGCTATGTTTCATATTGTATCTAAGGCAAACGTAATTGGTGGTCGTAATTCATTAAAAAAGAAAACTTATAACATCATTTAAATGCGTTATACTAAGTTTATATTTAATTTGATTCATTTTCTTTTCTAAGACGAAATGAGAAATAATGATAGAAAAAATCAACCAAACGAAAAATAATCATTTAAACAAAGACATTAATAAAATAAATAAATAATTAAATAATATTTTATTAAATTTTTAATTGAAAATGGTTTTTAGTTTTAAATGGAAACTATTTATTAAGTATATTGATAAAAAATTTTTGGAAACTGGATTTTTATATATATAATTATTAATTAGTTTTAATTCTTTTTATAAAATATCGAATATATTAATTGTTTGTGGGGATATTTTGAATGAGAAATTTATTTCAAATGGAAATTGAATTGCTTACCTGGATGAGCGAAATCATGATGATGAAGTTGAAGATCTGTTGGTTTCATTTGTTTAAAATCAATTCGATCCGTTGGGCTTGACGGTGGTGTTTGTGGACCTTCCTCTATTTCTTTATCACCTATGATGCAAGTTGGATATTTAGTAATCAGTAACGTGATTATATTGATTTTGGGTTATATAATGCATACTTACTTCTTTTTTGTGATCTAGGCGTGTCAAATGATTTTAATGTTTCACTAATTTCTTTGTTGTTATCGGGAACCAACTCAATTGTTTGTTCTACTTTTTTAGTTTCAGAGCTAAATAGGCCACCGAATTTAGTTGGAATTATTTCGACTGTTTTTTCAAATTTGTCAAATAATTTTTCGACCTTTTCATTAACATTTTCTGGAACCTTTTCAAACTCATTTTTTTGCTTGGCTAAAAATTGACTTTTTTTGTCATCAATCTTGGTTAAGGTTGCATCAATTTGATCCGTTGTGTTGTGCTTAAAACTATCAATATTATCGTGAAATTTATCTTGTTGTTCAGTAAGTTTGTCAACCAGTTTTTGTTTTTGATCAAATGTGGTGTCACGTACTTGTGATTTGGATTTAGCAATGTCATCTGAAATTGTTTGTTTATTGTCATCCACTTTAGACAACGTTTCAGTCTTTCTCCCAACTTGGAAAATATTTTCCTCATTTGTTTGTTTTGTATCAGACGATTTTTCAATTATTTTCTCGGTTGTGTCAAGGGTTTTATCGGCTACTTTCTCCGTCTTTGTTTTAAATCCACCGAAGAAATCGCCAAATTGGTCAGTAATTGTGTTTTTCGAATCAATGATTTCTTCGGTTACTTTATCTTTTCCTTTTTTGACTGTGTCAACTTTCTGTTCTGCTTTAATTGTAAATTCATCAAGTTTGTCAAAAACACTATCTTTAGCAGCGACGGTCTTGTCAACAACATAGTCTTTTAAGTGAGTTGTATCCTCTACAAATTTATCTTTTTTTCTATCGACGATAATTGCCGCGTCATCCATTTTTTCCACTAGTTCATCTTTTGCTTGACCCAATTTATCTGCCACATTGTCTTTAGCAGCAACAGTTTTATGTAAAATATCGTCTTTTAAGTGAGTTGTGCGCTCTTCTAAATTATCTTTTTTCTTTTCCACGCTCACAGCTGTTTCATGCAAATTTTCTTTTAGTTCACCTTTGGCAACGATCACATCGTTGGTAATCGTGTTAATTTTCCGCCCGGCCATAGTTTCAAATTTATCAAGTTTGTCGACTATGTTATCTTTAGCAGCGGCACTTTCTCCACCTATATCCTGTTTCAAGTGGGATACACCCTCTTCTAATTTCTCTTTTTGTTTTCCTATGTTCACTGCTATTTCTTGCATTTTTACAGCTGCGTGATCTTTGGTATCAATAAATTTACCGGCCAATTTTTCTTCTTCTTTCGAAACTTTGTCAACTTTCTGCTGTGCCTGAGTTGCAAAGCGGTCGAATTTCCCAACTAAAGTGTCCTTAGCATCAATGGTTTTCTCAACAATATTTTCTTTTAATTGGCTTGCATCCTCTACAAATTTATCTTTTTTCTTTTCTACATTAATTACTGTATCTTGCATTTTATCGGCCACTACGTCTTTGGCATAAGAAATTTTCTCGACTAGTTTATCTTCGGTATCTGTTATTTTAGTGCTGACATCTTTAATTTCCTCTGTCGCTTTAGATTTGGTTTCACCGACTATGTTTTCGAATTTGTTCTTAGCTTTCTCGGTAAGTTCATCTGTTTTCTCCGCAAAAGTAGTTTCGGTAGAGCCTACTTTGTCAGTCATTTTTTGTTCAGAATCTTCTATGGTGTCGATAATGTCACGTTTTTTATCACCGGCTTTAGTTGCAACTTGATCAAGTTTATTTGTGATTTTATTTTGTGCATCAATACCTTTGTTAAAAACCACATCTTTAGTTTCGACGATCTTGTTTGTTACTTCGTCTAATCTATCTTCTATTTTACCTTTTGTACTGATTGCTTTTTCGGTGAGTTTAACTTTCTCTTCTTGAGCGTTAGTTGCAGTGGCATCAATTTGCTCAGAAATATAGTTTTTACTATCAAGTTCCTCTACAGCCGCATCGGCAGTCTCAATGCTCTTTTCCATAACCGTGTTCTTTACGCCAGTCACTTTATCTATTAAATTTCCTCTCTGGTCATCTCCTATGGCTTTAGCATTATCAATTTTTAAACTTAGATCACCTTGCAAATCAAGTGCTTTGTCGAAAAATGTATCTTTTTGCCCGAGCACCGCAGCTCCTATATCATCAACCTTATTTATGACTTGGTCTTTAGCACCAATTGCTTTATCAATAATTTTATCTTTCTTATCGACCACTTCAGTTTTAACGTTGCCAAGTTTCTGCCCTACTTGGCTGGTAACATCGAATGCTTCTTTAGCTAATTCATCTTTTTTATCGTCGACCTTGGATATGGTTTGATCAATTTTCTCTTTTGTTTCATCTTTAACACTTCTTGTTTTATCAATGAATGGAGCGGTTGTATCACTAATTTTAGATGTAGAATCTCCAACTTTTTGTTCAAATTGATATTTAATATCAATTGCTTGGCCAACTAAATCTTCTTTGGCTAGTAAAGCACTTCTTTTGGATTCGTCTATTTTCTTTGTTGCGGTAGTTTTAGTATCAATTATTGAATCCACTGCCAAATCAGTGATTTTATCAGACTTTTCGTCGAGTTTAGCAGCTAATTCACCAATTTGTTTAATTTCTTGAAATTTAGTTTCGTCAATTTTTTGTGAAATTATCTGACTTTTTTCATTAAATTTGGCTGCTGTTTCGTTAATTTTCTTGGCCTCCTCCAATTCAAAATCTTTTGAACTATCAACAAGTTTAACTTTCTTTTCGTCAACTTTCGTGGAGATGGACTCAATTTTTTCTGCAACCGTGGTTTTCTTGTCATCGATTTGTTCTTTAGTTTGATCTTTTTTATCCAAAATTTTGTCAGAGAAACCACTAATAGTACTGCTTATTTTACTAAATACTGAACTGCTTTTCTGTTCCACCTTATCCGGAATCGATTTAATTTTATCTGAAATTATGTCTGCTTTCTCTCTATCGTCTTTTTCTTTAACTAGATGCATTTCTTTATCTTCTTTCAATTGATTTTCGACTTTGGTTGGTACAAATTCTATTGTTTTTTCAAATGTATCTTCAAACCTGTCAAATTTTTCGGGAAGTTCTTTTTCCACTTTGCCATCAAATATTTCAACTGTGCGTGTAATCTTTGCGTCAATCTTTTGTACTAAGTTCTCATCGGATTTTCCACCTCGCTCGATAATTGTTTCGTCAACAGTTTTTATAAAATTTTCATCAAATGATTTCTGTAGCTTTGTTCCAACTAGAGCGATTTCTTCGTCAACCTTTTTAACTATCTTGTCATGTAACTTTTCTACAGTTTTATCAATCGTATCAAATTTTTCATCAACTTTTATCAGTTTTTCATCGATTTTCTCGATGAGTTTTTGATCAGCCTTTTCAGTAGTTTTTTCAGCCTGCTCTCCAACAGTTTCCTTTATCTTTTTCGCTTCTAGTTCAAAGTGGCCTAGCTTTTCCTTCGTCTCTGCGATTTTATCATCAATTTTCCGGATTGTTTTTTCTTCGGACTTTTCCGTGACTTTTTCAAATTTTTCAATTTTTTCAGTAATTTTTGTTATTCGTTCAGAAATTTTTTCGACATTTTCATCATCTTTCAACTGTTTCTCTTCTTTCGACTTAAGTTCGTCAATTTTCGCTTGCGCGTCGTGAATAACTTCGTCCACTAATTTCGCTGAACTTTCAATTTTATGCTTTTGTGTTTGTAATTTTTCTTGTAGCCGTGGATCAACAGCTACTAGCGCCTCTTTTAAGAATTTATCAGTTTTTATCACTTTTGGTGCACCTTCCTCAATTTGTTTAGGATCTAAAACTTTAGTTATTATAGTTGTCGTGGTAGTAGTTGTGGTAGCTTTTATCGGTTCGTTTGGTTGAAGTATAATTTTTTCTTTAGTAATTTCTTCGATGGTTTCCCCGGTTAAAAATTCTTTCTCTTTAAGATCAGTTTCAATTTTAGATTCGACGTTTTCCACAACGTGGTCGTATTTAAGTTCAAAATCATCTTCTAATCCCTTAATCGAAATTTTAAATTTATCTTTGAGCTCTTTATCAAACTCATCTTTGGTAATATCTGGAATTTCTTTGGTAGTCACTTTTAGTTTTTTTACTGGTTCAGGTAGTTGACTGGATTTTATAATATTATCTACAGGTTTTTGTAACATTATCTCTTCTTCATGTATTGCTTTCTTATCCTCGATTAAGCTTTGCCGTTTTATTGATGTAATTTCCTCTACGATTTCACGTTTCTGTGTAGAAGCGGGTATTTGTCTTTCAACGGACAGTCGTTTTTCTATTTGTTGTCTACGTTCAGCTACAGTTTTCTTTATTGTCACGTCCTCTTCGGATTCTGAGTCTTCAACAATTTTTTCTTCGGCAGAATATTTTGTTTCGTCATGATCACGATGCAATCCTTTCCGCCTGTCTTCTTGTATCATAAGCTCTTCAACTGACTCCGAATCTTTCATGATATCTTGTTCATCGTATGGAACGTCCAAACTGGCATTTCGTCGCACACTAGTCTCTATATAATTAGATATTTTCATGCAGCGTGCTATAATGTCATCCCGTTTAATTGCGCGTAGGCCATTTTCTAATATATTTCTATCGTTTTGTTTCCGCGTTTGGAATTTTCGAAGCATTGCTTGTGCTTGTTGTGCTGTGGATGTTGGGTGCTGAGCTATTATCGTATTAATTTCTTCTTCGTTTATACCAATTTGTGGTGCTAGATTGATCCAATCGCCACCAAGTAAATTAGAAATATCCACTATTCGTAAATCAGCTAGATAATTGTTTTTATCCGATATTTTTCTATACATATCACTTGTATCCAGACGAGTAATCAGGTTTTGCGTTTCACCATCATGTATCGTTATAAAATCGGGTAATATTTTATCAGGTAAGACTATATTTAATATGCACATTGGTTGTTGTGGTGGTTCACCCTTTGCCACTTTAGGCTCTCGCATAAATAAGGCTCTACCAATTGTGTCAGCATGCTGATCTTTCACCCGAACGCAAAATGGTAGTCGATTTTCTTTGAATGCTTTGAACGGCAGTTGTAACTGTTCGCCAGATTTTGTAATTGGAATTAAATTACCAGCCATTTCAATGTACTGCGATTTTCCTTCCAGCACCTCAACATCCCGACTCTTTGCTACTTCCGTGAAATGTTCTTGTTGCTCCAGTGTTTTATCCTCTTTATCATCCGTCATACAGAATACTCTGAGACGTGCTTCTAACGGATCAATTCGTTTCGCAAATACTACGAACTTTGCCATAAATGGTACGTGTATCGCTTCTCGATATAATTCGGTTGCCATTTTTGTAGCTTCCGATATATTACGACAATCCATAAGCCAAAAACGGGCCGATACTGTTGTGGTAAATGATACACAATCGTTAACAAATGTCAGAGGCGTTGATCCAGTTACATCCTCCCATTGTGCTCTAGTAGTTCCACCTTTACGTTTTAAATAGCAGATAAATTTTAATATATTAACAGAATATATTTTAAATTTAATTATTGTTTATTATTTTATAATATTTTATATTTATTTAAAATATAATTTGGTTTTTGTGAATTTAATTTGAAATTAAATATGTAACTAAAAAGTAGTAATTGAAACAAAAACACAATCTACTAATTCGGATCTAATTTAAATTTTCATTGAATCTATCTAAAAGTAATAGTAATTAAAAATTTAAATCATATCCAAATATTTTACAAAATGCTAAGATGTGATTAATTATTTTATACTCAAACTAATATTTTGTTATCTCCTAAATTAAATAAAACTAAAATCGAAACTAAATTTGTGTTTCATTGGAAAAATAAGAATAATTAAATTAATACAAAAACATTAAAATTTGAATAATTATAAAGCAAATAAGCTCTGTTACTATATAGCATGGTTAATGGTTGGTTTACACTTTTAAATAATTTGGATCGGGCGATAATAGACCCAGTTGTATGCATATCTTCTATTTCTTCAGACCAAAATATAACATTTACGTTTAAATGAGCTCAAAATCCTATCTTTTGATCTTCCCTATTTGACATATTACTTACTCCCTTTCTGAATGGGTTAGAAATTAAATCGGAACTGAAGACTTTTTAAATCTTGAATTAGAATTTTAGGTTAGGCAAATTATTTTACCGTGTTCACCGCACATTATATTAGCTACCGAAAGAAATCATTACAAAAGCGATTAGTGTAGTAAGAATAGTGTAATTATTCAAATTTATTTTTAAATAAATCAGAAATCATAAAAATTAATTTAAAGAAATCATAAAAATTTAAATTGTTTTGTTAATTTCTAGATTTTGGTTTTCAAAATTCGATCTTCCATTAAGATCTAAGCAGGACACTCATCATTAAAATTTTTTGAAACCATTACTATGTTATCCACCGCGTTTATTTTAAGGAGATTATTTAATTTATTTGTGGTGATCAGTTCTGTCATACAAATCGTATTTATAAATTAAAAGTGATCTTAATGTTAGAATTAATTTAATTAAAGTGTAACATAAATATACAAAAATTTATATAAATTTAACAATATTTATAAATATGTATCATATTAATCAAGCTAGCATTGTTATATATACGTTTTGTTTATAATATAACTTGTTTTAATTAAATTAATATCTAAGCCTAAATAAAAACTATATACGAATAATATATACATATAAAATGGAAAAGGGTGCACCAATAATGTAATAATTATATTATTTTTAGGAAATTATAAATAAAATTATAATTTAAAAAAATCAAATTAGTTAATATTGTGAGGTGGTTTTATTAGCAACGGTTTCAGAAAAGTTCCCTTATGGGCAACTAACTTACTTATAAAATACTCATATATTTGGTTAATTAAATACGAATTGATTTCGAATTAATTTCAAAATTAAATAAAACAATACAAAACCAAAATATAATAATTAATGAAATATAATTAATAAAAAAGCAATGTGTTTGAATGTGTGGTTATAAAATATTTTCGTTGTTGAAAAAATTAAGAAAAAAAAAATTATAAAATTTTAAATTAAAAATCTGTATTCTTGTGATTAATTTTTGTTTTTCATAATACATTATTATTTTGATAATATAATGCGAGTGTGTTATATATTATAATTTAAATTATCTTTTCTTGATATATATTCCAGATAATATGTTTTCGTTAATTTTCATGCGTTTTGTGATTATTAATTTGAAAAAGAAATAGTTTGGAATATATTAATTGAAAAACAAAATAATAATAATAAATCAATTAATTAAATTATGAGCTATAGTTATTATTAAGAAAAAACAATATTAAAAATGAAAATGCCTTTTATATTTTTTATAGTTTTATGATGCAGGAAATTAAATTGAATTAAATTAAAATGTAATAAAATGGTTGTGGTCTAGGATGTATAGAAGTTCAGCGAAAAATTATACAGCAATTCTAACAAGAACACTAAAAGTAGTACGAAAATGTACATCCTACACAACAGCCAATCGTAATATGTAATATGTTATTAATATATATTACAACATAAAATATATTATAATATATATTATTAAACATTTATACAAAAACAAATAATATTATTGGGTTAAGTAAAAAATATAAAGAATCAACTTAAAATAAATCAAAATAAAAAATTTAGGTTGCCCAAGCTGGTTTAAAAACATTTTTGGTTACTTGAAAATATTTTTGTTTGTTTTCAAATAATTCAGACACATTTTTTTAAAAATGTTGTTTTATATGTTAGTTACCTTTTAGAGATCTTTTCCGAAACACACCTTGATTGGCAACAGGAGATTGGAATGCGTGCACACAGGCATAATTAAATAGTTTTTGGTTTTATGTTGGTTTTAATATTAGATATTCATTTTCGCATTTATAAATCGATTTTGTTTATATATTTTTTTTTTTAAATAGTGGTTTGTATTTTTCAGAGACAACAACAAAAAAAAGAATGAAAAAAAGAAAATTTGTATGAAAATCAAAATGATTTACTTTTAAATTAAATTTAAAATTATTAATTTGTAAAAAATGCAACAACAAAAATTAAAGTGTTTCCGTCCTCAATAGAGAATTTATTATGTTACAAATAGAAATGCGAAACCGTTTCCAGCTCAAGCAACCCCATATCCGTTTTAATATTTTGATATTTTTATTTATTTATTTAGCCTTAAATTATGTTTCATTTTATTCAGTAATCGGTACATTCAGTACATATAAAAATACAAGCACAACGGAAGTTCCGTGGGATATGTGTCTTATTCCTCTCTTTATCATTACCAACCGTTTTAAATGTATGAAAGCGTCCGCTTACCTTTAGCAGTTTATACAAATTATCTTGTTTGTTAGATTCCCCACAGCAAAACCCTAGTGTCTTAAAGTTTAATTACCTTAGTTTTTAGTTACCACAACTCCCTTGTTATTCGAATATCTTTACGACAAATAAATAATTACGTTAGGTTTCAGACACAGCCTATATTAAACCAAATATCGAAAGATGGAACTAATTTGATTATCAAACTGTCTTTTAAAGTAAGTAACGCTAGAGTTCCCATTGGCATATTTTGACCAACATAATTAATTTTTAATACAAAAATTAATGGAAGAAAATATGAAAATTTTAAGTACATATACAAAAAACCTCTTTTCATTAACTAAATATAGTTTACGGATTAAAAAATCAGAGTGCTCTAAACCTGCACCGACCAAATCAGCCCGCCTTAATGAAACCTATATTATAATTTGTTACACATTTATTACAAAAAATCCCGATTTTATTACAGGTGTCAGGCTACGCAGAATTGGCTCCAAACGGTAAAGGCTTTTAAAGTTCGATTTTACCACATTTAATAATTTATTACACCAGACCGCCACCAGATATTGAGTCACATGTTTCTCCTTCGGCCTTGTGGAGGGCAGGTAAACCTTATCGAGGTGTGTAATAAATTATCTTTGAATCAGGTTACGTGGAATTGGTTACAAACGGTAAAGGCTTCAAAAGTGTAATTTTATGTTTCATTTTGCCTCATTTAATAATTTAACCAGACCGTCAAAAGATATTGTGGAAGGCAGGTCAATATTATCTTGGTGTGTAATAAATTATTTATAAATTATTAAAGGTGGTAAAATCGAACTTTAATTTAAAAATTTAAAGCCTTTACGGTTTGGAGCCAATTCCGTTCAAACTGACACAAAGATAATTTATTACACACCTGGATATTGTTGATCTGCCCTCCACAAGGTCCAAGGAGTAACATTTGACTGAATATTTGGTGGCGGTCTGGTGTAATAAATTATTAAATGTGGTAAAATGGAACTATAAATGACACGTTTGAAGACTTTACCGTTTGGAGCCAATTCCGCGTAGCCTGACACAAAAATAATTTATTACACATCTGGATAAGGTTGGTCTGTCCTCCACAAGATCCAAGGATTAACATTTTACTTAATATCTGGTGGCGGTCTGTTGTAATAAGATATTAAAAGTGTTAAAATCGATGTTTCTGTTATAAATAATCGTTTGGGATGAAATATACCCTTAGTCAAGTTATAGGGTAGGCCTTGTACTAATTAATCAATGTAATTAATTTGTAATAAATTCTGGTTCAAGAACCATCCAAATATCACAGCTACATCAAAAGTTACAATTTAGGCACGGTGTAGGTTTAATTATAAGCTAAACCGACCATTCGATTCTCAAAAACGGTAACTGTAATAAAATCGGGATTTATTGTAATAAATTGTAATAAATGTGTAACAAATTATAGTATAGGTTTCATTGAGGCGGGCTAATTTGGCCGGTGCAGGCTTAGAGCACAAACAATCAGGGTATTTCTTAAAAAACTATTACCGAAGTATAAAAAGTCGTTTTATTCAAGGTTCTGTATGACGACTTATTTTATAGCGAGGTTTAATCTTATTATTATTTAACAAGCTTGATGGCAAGCAACCGTTTCTTGTGTCAGTACAAATTTGGGTGACCGAATGGGAACAGCATAAAAGTAGTTATAAAAATGAAAAGAATTGAGATCACGCCACTTGACTTGCAGGCCTGATTATGTAACCTTGAAATAAGCCGGCCAACAATATAAAATAAATCGGCTATTCGCTAGGTTGAAGTTAACAACACGGGCCGTTAGACAAGTGTCATAAATCAACCTAGTAAATGACCGAGTATTATTACTTTTTATATGCGAGTAGAATTCAATACTGCCACGACAATTATATATTTTTGATATCTTGATAGTTCAAACTATGTTGATGTTTATTTTAATTTTTATTAGTTATATAATTCTAACATAAAAATTAAAATAATTTAAAAGAGACTCAAGAAAATTATTATTAATGTTGATGTTTCATTATTATTATTATGGAAAAAACATTAACGTACAACTACAGTTGTTTTATTTTCATATTTGAAATTTTATCTAATAGTATTTTCTTCGTTTCGTCGTTTTTCACACGTTGAGCCTATTTGTACAGTGTGGCAACATGATTCGTTTTTTTTCGTGTCTTACCACTTCGCGCCTTAATCAAAATTTTAAAGTTGAGTTTTTGCAGCATGTTTGCAACAATAATTTTATGTGCGGCTCGTGTTGTATTCTTGCAGCCACTCATTATGCCACATTTCAAAACAGGATGTAATAACACAGGATAGCACAAAACAGTAAATGGTTCAGAACAGGACCGATTAAAAATATACATCACAAAACAGTACACATTACACTAAATTACATGGTATGGAACAGGGTCGATTTGTAAAGGACTTGTATTACAATAGTGGATTTCTAGTATATTACCAGATAGAGATTTGTCTTTTTTTGAATGAATTAAAAAATAATTTTGTTTGAAGATTGACTTTAAGATAAGAAATGTTGTGTTATTCTGGGTGATAATGAAACATTAAATTCTTTAATTTAAATAATTCTGTCGTCTTGATTTTTGTTTGAAAATACTTGTGTAAACCAACTAATTGCTTGTTCAAACAAAAGTCAAGCAGCACTTGCCTCTCCACGCAAAAGGCAAGTGCGACCCTCACATGTCTGATTATCTAAAATTGTATTCTTGAAGAAAACGGATAGGAAAAACAGAAAATAAGATTTTTAAGATCTAGTAATAAACACAACTAAGACCCTCTGATGGAGTGCAGAATTCAGTGCCGACCCACCGTCTACATCAATGTACACATTGACATGTAGCTTGCAATGTGCACGTGGTATACTGTAGTTGTGTAAGTAGGTGAATAGGTGAATGGGTAATGATGTGGCGTGAATGCGTGGTATCACAATGGCCAAAAATGGCCTAAGTGTCAACCACTGAAACCTAAGGCTTAAGAGAGATTCGACTTCATAATTTGAATATCCGGCGCGTGCTTGTATTTTATCTTATAATTTAGAACGTCAACAAGAAACCTATTTGTAACGTACATATAATCTGATTCAAAAAGAGGATTTCAAAGTAAAAGTTTGTTACATGTTGTAAAACAGAATTAATTTTAGAAACTATAAAGATAACGAAGATACATATAATTAAAGTTGAACGTTGTGGACAGATATATCTTTCAATAGGGACGCTCGAAATTTGTCAGATTATAGCAGCCATGTTGAAGCAACATCTTTCACATTCCTTGTGAATCGTTTAGTATTATTGCAAATCATCATGGAATCACCATCAAATTTTATTTTCAAGTGATCCGTTCGAGAAACGTTCCGCCCATTACTTGATTTTTATCCTCGCCACAACCATCGTGCCGAGTCGACTTTTCGACGCTTGGTGGCCAAATTCAAGACAGCCGTTTCGATAAATAATTAGCCATCACCCGTACGTCACCGAAACCCAAGGTCTGCTGAAAACATCACTGCTGTGCGTGAGAGTGTACGGAAAACCCCGAGGAAGTTAATTTTTCGTCTTTCACAAGTACTTGGTCTTTCTGCGACTTGAAATTGGCAAATTTTGCGTCGATACTTTAGTGATTTGAGAGTATGATTATCTCGCGTCTTTAGACTTCTTCCTTTGTGGCTATCTTAAATTGCAGGACTAAGCGAATAAATCGCAATCAATTGATTCCCTCAAATTCAACATAACGAACGCTTTCCAGCAAATTGAGCCAGTCACCGTAAGTCAATTCGGACATTTGAACGATGTTATATTCCATACTTAATGCCATCAAATAATCTTTCAAATGAAAAAAAAACAATTGAGTGAATATCTCACACACAACTTGTTTTATTTTCATTTAAAAATCGAGCGTCCTAATTGGAAGACATTTATAGCGGCCAAATTATTTTTATATCAGAATTCGTTGTTATCTAATATAAAAATTTGCAAATAACTAAATCAATATAAAAAATAAAAATTATTTATATTATGTATATACTTAATTTGATGATAATTAAAATAATAATAACGGTCGCAAAACCAAAATAATAAATTAAAAACAAAAGTTGTGGAAACACATACATGATAATTATGTAATTTAAAAATAAATTAAAATATATTTTTTGTAAATTAATTATTTTGTTACGCAAACAACATATATATAAAAGTATATGTATATATATATATATATATATATATATATATATATATATATATATATATATATATAATATATATATATATATATATATATATATATATATATATATATATATATATATATATATATATATATATATATATATAACTTTTCAACTTGTAACACAAAAATTACACAACAGTTAACTTAAAAATAATAAGAACATATAAATAATTATTATTTGAATAATAAAATTAAAAAACACAAAAACCAAATTTTGAAGACGGAAACACAGAATATATAATATTTATAAAACTTTAATTAATAGGTAATAATAATAAATAATAACGATGGAATTTTGTTTAAGTTCTCTAATTTTTAATCAATAATAATTAATAATTTTAATTCTGAAACTATTTAAATATATATTTTCTACTCATTTGTAATTACTCAATTACCGTTATTTAATTAAGAATTTATTCTTAATTAATTTATCTACAAAATTTATTTATACAAAAAATGGCAATTTCTTGAATATATACGTTATAAAAAAATTATATTATATGAAAACAAAAAATTTAATAACTAAATTAAACCAAACGAAAGTAAAACCACTAATAGCGAATAAAAAAAGTTATAATTTACCTGTAATCGAACACAATAATCTTAATGTTGGTGCATTTCCAGAATATTGGTTTATCATTCCTTGATTGTGGGCCCGTGGTGCCGGCATACTTAAAGTAATAGCTTTATGGAATTTTCGGCGACGTGGCTCGACTGTAACAATTGGCGATACAGCAACGCCACGCCCTAACATTTTTGCAGTTAGCTCGGGATCAATTGGTTGTGCCTAGACAAATTGAAATTATGTTTTTTTTGGTACACTCTTATTATTTGTCAAGTATACAAACTAAACATATAATTTAGCACATTTTTCACAAATTGTGGCAAAAAAATTTAATGATGATGTAGGGAATATGTTCAGAGTGAATTACAAGAATAAAATCTTGGCGCAAAGCAACGAACAAAACCTCCAAATTTACGACATTTGACAGTTTTTATAAAGTTGGGTTGTCGTAAATGCATTCAGAAGTTTCAAACTAAGAATATTAATCTAAAACATACACAATAATAAAAACATATATGTAATTAGAAAGCAAGGCTCGATAATAAATTTTAAATATTAATATTCTGGTAAACTTTAAATAATTTTTTTTGTTTCTTTTTGTGATAGCCAAAAATTATTTAGTAACAAGAGTAGGACACAACATATCAGGCAAATTAAATTCAAAACAATGTGCAAAAATTAAAATTATTAATTTGTGATATATTATAAAAGCAAATAAAAAAAATGCAGCCAAAAATAAAAACAATTTAAATTTTTATAAATTATTATTCTTAAAAAATACATAAACAAAATGAATCGTCGATTTTTGAGCACACTTGCCCAATAAATTTAGTGTAATTAGTTCATTTTTATAATTTATTCAAGTTCAAATTTAAATTTAATAATCTTTTTGGCCCATATCTATACTAAACAGTATCTAATTAAATAATTAATAGTTAAATATTTATTGTTCGAACCCCGCCTCTAAAAATATCGTTGTGAAATAAAATAACGTATTTTTGTAATATATTTTTAATTTTTATTTTTAAAATATCTGTAAACTAAATTTATTGGGCACTCAAAATAATAAAATTACATTTATAATTAAATTTTTTTCCGAAAATAAACAATTTATTTTTACAAAAATAATTTTATACTTTTTAATAATTTAATTTTTTTTAACCAATTATTTTGGTTAAATTATACGTCTTTGAATCTAAACCAAACCAAACTATCGCAGCTATATTTAACAATTTTA
Organism: Nephrotoma appendiculata; assembly: GCA_947310385.1. Lineage (NCBI taxonomy): Eukaryota > Metazoa > Arthropoda > Insecta > Diptera > Tipulidae > Nephrotoma > Nephrotoma appendiculata. The sequence goes on from OX371223.1 coordinate 206,162,861, forward strand.
ATATTTTGTATCATGCACATTGTGAATATTGTATTTATTAAGTAATACGAGCACAAGTTCCAGAAAAAATTAATTTACACTAAACTTGTTTTATTCGATATATTAAATACAAGAACGGAAATTCGGAAAGCCAGCTCGACTCAGAATATTTTTAGAGGCCTACCGCATTGTCGATAAAACAGTTTTGTTATGGACTTTGGGTTACAATTCCTGTGTGACAAATATTTTGTTATTAAGGATTTAAAAATGAACAAAAAAACTTATTAGTTATAATAAAAAATTTCGAAATTTGGTAGAAACAATTATTAAGTAGCTTAATAATTTTTTAGAAAAATATGTTTGTTTTAGTTTCTATGCAGTAGGCCTTGACAAAGAACTTTGGTCACTCAGTGCCAAAATCACAAAGTATGTATTTTTTAATTTGATTCAAAATTTTTGTATTTTGTTCGGCGAGGCGAATTCCAATTTAGTATTCTCATGTTAATAAAGGATCTAGAACATATGAATTTGGTTTGGTGTAATTTAACGCTAATAAAAATTGTATTATGGTTTTGATAGCGATGAATTGAGAAATTAAATTATTACTACGTTATCAAATTATTATGTTTTTAAAAATTTAAATCATATTTGATCGATAAACTTTATTGTTTTAAGACGATTTATTTTTATTTATTATTTAATTATTATTAGAAATTGAAAAATTCATGCAAGTAAGTTGTGTAAGAGTAAGTTTATTATAATGAAAAGCATGATTTTTTCCTATTATTTTTGCAAAGTTTATTCCAAATTTAGAGAATTAATTGTTCGCGTGGTAGCTAGCTAGGTACAAAAGAATCTAGTGTAAATTTTTCTTAGTTCGGTTTAGTTTTTTGAAATGGATGCCTGACAAAAAATTATAGGTTCATCATATTAACTGCTAGGTTCTTCGCACTTTTGTTTTCAATTTAGCGGGTACGAGTACAAACAAAATAATACCCTTGAGCAGCAGTATCAGTAACCACGCTAATTACAAAAAGCAAACGTGACTAACTTTACTTGCAAAAATTGTAAGTTAATTACAATAATATAGTTTAATTTAATTCGGTGTATCTAAAAGATTTTGGCAAATAAATTATCGAGTTTCACAAATTATATCGCGAGTAGTTTTATAAAAAATTCTACAGGAACTACTTTTCGGCCTTTCCGAACGAAATAAATATTAATTATTAAGTTACAACGAAGTGTATTCGGAAGCCGCATATAGTTTATATATTAGTTAAGTGTACTCAAATATTTAAATGGTTTTCCTCTGAATTAAACTTAGTAAATAAATAATAAAACTACGTTCGTTGAAAATAATAAACGTTATATAAATAATAATCTTAAACATAATTAATTTTATCAACGGGTTTGGAAATTTATACATTTTATTTTAAAGCAGAATTAAAAACAGCATACAACAGACATAAATCATAAGCCGTAATTTTCTTTATGACTACACTCTATTTTATTGTTATAATTTGCACTTGCAGATGATTGCAGTATGATGTTATTAGGCCCGAAATTTAAATTGGTTTTTTCATCTTCATAGGTAAATTTGCATTCCATGAAATAATTAAAAGAAAGCATTCTTTGATTTGTTGCATTTTGAATTCGCGCAATGAATACGAAATTATGTAACGCAAATTTACCTCTGCGTTTATCTCTAAGATAACTTAATGTGCAGGGTGTTTTTAATTAGTCGACTCTTAACCATTTGCATTACAGTTAGGGACCAATAAACTTCAGAATTTGTTCATTGAGTGTCGAAAGGTAGAATTCAAGTGTCGTTGATAAAGACATTATAAATTAATTAGATCACAACAAAAGCAATTTTTATTTTTGATAAAGTCAAATTTCATTAAAACGGTTCATATGTGTAGCCATAACAGATGTTAGGATGACTTGTAGAATCTATAGTACCTTTATTTTAACGGGAAATTGAAAAATGAAACCAGGAAAGTAGTGGAGCGCCCGAATTTATAATAGCATAAACTCTGTCTCACTTGTTGTTTTTTTATAAATCAGACAATTATTCCAATACTTTGTATAATTTAAAAAACATCTGATAATTAAATCAAATGCGATTTATTACGAACATATTCCATAATTTCATCAATGTATAGAATGTTGCGATTCCATGGAAAAAGAAAGTGTATGAACCAGAGAGTGACGCAAAGTGGACTCCTCGGGCAAACTAAAACCTTAATTTAAATGAACAGGATGGCTATAACAATAATTTTCATGATCTTGAAAAGGAAAAAATTGTGTGTGTCACGCAGGGCGTAAAAGAAACATCAAAATTTAGAAATGTCTTATTCACCAGACTTAAACTTAATGGAAAACGATTGTTGCGAACATAACGCGAAAAACAATTTAATAATAAAGATGAACTAATTGAAGCCATTAGATGGTCTTGGACAGTTGTCTTCTATAATTTGAACTAACTGTATAATTCAATGTATAAGATGCTCTTTGAAGTGCAGTTATCTCATAAGGCCATGGTTGTCACAGGAGTATGCTACATAACCCAATTTGTGATGATTGTGTTGTAATGTTGAGTGGCTATGCTCTGCTGACAAGAATACAAAAATATACACAAATACGCCTTCAACAGATGGAAGAACCAGAAACAATATCGATGATGTGTTGGTAAACAAGTAATTCATATCCTCCTTACAAGATGTCGGAAAAAATAGAAGCAGACCCGATGCACACAGTTCAAGATTAAAACAGATTAAAACAGCAACGTGAAAAATTAATAAGAGTAAAATCTATATCGATAGAGGGAGAAAATTCAAATATGTAATTAATCTCCCAAGCTACGAAACCAGTGATATCGATCAGACACCGCAGCAGCAAATAAAAACATGCTCATATTACACGCCCAATGTGTAAAAAGTATTGCCGCAAAATTTCAAGAGCGGGAAGTTAAAAGTGCCATTAAGAAGTTGTAGAATAATAAAGTGCCCGGTATGGATAATTTACCAGTTAAACTACTCAACGGTGTCTCATTTATAACTGAAGACACTGTAACTATTACTAGCAGAAATGTGGAACACCACCGGAATAATTCCCCAGAAATAGAAAGAGGGTTTAACGCTCATTATAATACCAAAGAAAGGCAACCTTAGAGAATGAAAGAAAGTATTAGCAATGATTATTTTTCTAGCGAATATCACCAACAGTCAACCAACATATAAGGAATGAACAAGAAGACCAGGACGGAAGCAGTACAGACCATATCAATTCACTTCGTGTTATCATCGAACAATCCAATTTTGTGGAACTGATCAAACAAACAAATGTACTATACTAATCAAGTAATGTAGGAAGGGATAACACAATTAGAGTACAATACAAAGGGACACAGAGTGGCAAATTGAATTGTGTACTACCTCCACTAGAGAACTAAATAAATAAACACCGAATGACACCCAGTGGAATCCAATAAGATATATGTCTGCTATCGCACAAGCGCATAAATGTGCAGCAGAAAATCAAAAAACTATCAGATTTGGCACAGGAAGCCGGTTTCAAAATTAACATAAAAAAAGACAAAGGCATTGAAACTGAACACGAACATACGCCAATATATATCAATGATGCATCAATCGAACATGTTGGCAAGTTTCGCGGAACACAAAAAACATTAGTCAACACATCAACAGAAATACATTCAATATGCTTCATAAAATTTGGAATCTGTCCGTCCGGGCAAGAAACACAAAGCTACACTATATTCAGTAGTGATACTCTTGAGGATAATCTAACAAGCCCAAGTAGATGGAGTTAGTAAATAAAAATTATTTTAAGTTTGCAAAATGAAACACAAGTGTTTCATTTTAAAGTGTTATTTTGAAACAAAAAGTATTAGACGTCTGGTAAAATGCTTCTGGTCAATAAAAACGAGGATCTTCTGCGGCAAACAAGACAGATCGAAATTAAGTGTGACCTTAAGAAACAAAAATGGAAATTGATAGGACACACAGCAAAAAAAGGACCTAATGACACAACAAGGATGACGTTAGAGTGGCAGACGCAAGAGAAGTGAAAAGTAGCAAGACCAACAATGATCTGGAAAAGAACGGTGCGAAATAGCTTGCAAAATGCTCCCAAATCACATAAATTGAAGTGTATTTAAATAGATATTTAAATAGAATTTTCAAAAAGAGTTAATAATTATATAAATAATTTAACGATTGAACGATCACGGTTTTTTGAAATAGCTCCAAATTGCTCGCTTTTAAATTTTCGTAATAAAGGAATTTTTACAAAGAGAACACAAAGATAATTGGATAAATGGGGTCCGATTCCGAGATCTGAAATGTTATGTTATATGTTATGCAATTTTTGCTTATTTAATACAAAATGCAATAAGAAGCGAAGAAACGAAATGTCATAACAGCAATTTTATGCCGCGAGAATCGACCCCAATATAAGTAGTCTTTGGACATATCAAAAATACACCCTGCATATATTTCATATTTCCGAATCGAGTTGTCCTAGAACCCGCGACAGGGGTAGATTATGTAAGCATTACGAGTTTCGAGTTACGATAACGTTAAAAGGATTTTTATTTGAGTCATTTTGATTTATCATACAAATGCGACATTTTCTTGTTTTCCTCTTTCAACTTATAATTTCGAGATTCAAGTCGAAATATTTTTTATTTGTTTTCAGAGAAAATTTGTCGGATTAGTTTGTCCTGAAACTCGTAACTCATACTCATAATGGTTACACAATCGATCCCCAGAATAAAAAAACTAGACAGTTTATATTAATCGGGCCTATTATTACATGAATGATTGCTTGGCCTTAATAATTAATTAGGTAACTAATTAATTTCATAATGAAACACTTATAATATGTATGGTAAAAAGTAATAATTTAAAATAACGGTGGTGTCAATTTTTATATTATAAGTCATTTTTGGCAAGTTAGTATGCCAAATTAGAATTTTTTATGGACATTTGCGTCAGTATATGATTAAAATTCATAATTTTGTATCATAAGTCAATCAAGTATAATAAATATACTGTAAATAAATTATATTACATAAATATAGGGTTTTCTCGGAATTTTCATGTGGTATTTGCATAGTGCCAAATACGGTAAAACAGTCATGAATATGGTAGGAACGACTGGTTTTGCCAGAAACGTCCAGATATTCTAGTAGTTGATAATTATGACCGGTTTTCATTGATTACAAACGTTACACAGTACCATCGAGAATCAATAAAATGACAGAATTAAACCCACATTTTCTGACATGCATGACTGCAAGATTTTCTGCTTACTGATTTCTATTGTAAAATATTCGAACCCAATTAAATTAAAGGTTCGAATAAATCTTAGAAAATGACTGCCCGGTGTCTCGTACCTTAATAACACTATTGTAGGAATGATTTAAAATAAAACTGGTGATTGTGGAATTTTTACTGAATGACATGGTATAGCCACGCAACATTCTAACAAATTTTTGGAACAATAAACATGTTACTTGAACTCGTCTGAAATTATCGTAAACATTTCATAATGAAGCACCAGCTCAAGTTTTAATATTGATAAGTATTAGTTTCAACCAGTGCCGAGCTAATAGTTTTGAGTATGATTTTGTACCTCAGATTTAATATTAATAAGTTGCAATAAAATCCGAAAGAGCAGAAACAGTTTAGGTTAACTTTTTGTATCTAAATTCACTTGAAAATGAGATTAAATTAGTAGATTTGCTATTTATCATTGGAAAATGTCTTAAATGACGGCTAAATCAAAGTCTCCTATGTATTTGAAACGGGTGTGTAACGAAATCCCGATATTCAAAATCCTGGTTTTCTATAAAAAAAAATCCGATTTTTAGGAAATCCCGGTTTGAATTTTTAAAATTTGACATGTGGGAAAATGGGACTCTTAAATGTTTTTAGGACAAAATTTAAAAATGATTTTTCGATAACGTTCTAGAAAATGGCTAATAGGGATGGAATTTGGCCATTTCTTAACAGATTTTGTGGAAATTTGAAACGTGCGATGGAAATGGGATTCTAAAATGATTTGTTGATGGAACTAGACCATTTTTAATCGATTTAGTTGAAATTCGACATGTGGACCCTAAATGGAATTCAGAAAATTCGATTTGATAAAGTTCTGGAATAAGGCGGATAGGGATGAAACCTGGCCATTTCATATCCGATTGTGTTGAAAATCGACATGTGGGATCTAAATAGGATTTTAAAATCATATTTGATAAAGTTCTGGAATATTATTATTAGAGATGGAACTAGGTCATTTCTTAATCGATTATGTTGAAATTCGTCACGTGCGATGGAAATGAGATTATTAAATGATTTTTTGATAATGCTCTGCTTATCTGAACAAAAAGGGCGATATATTTCAGAACTTTGTCGAAAAACCATTTTAGAATCTTATTCCCATCACACATGTCAAATTTTATCATCATCAGCTGTCAAGAAATAGCCAAGTTCTGCCGCTAAAGGCCATATTCTAGAACTGTAGCAAAAAAACATTTCAGAATCCCATTTAGACCTTACTTGTAGAGTTTTAACATAATCAGTAAGGAAATGGTCAAGTTCCATCCATATCGACTGTATCAAAAAATCAGTATTCAATTCGAATCATTATTTTCCCGAATATTCCCGGCATGTTTTTGAACCCCGCTCTCCTATAAATAATTTCTCAATGACCTCGGAGGGCTAAACGGAGTTGGGATGCAACTTACCGGACAAAGGGCGATTACGTGTGCCCGCCCTTCTTAATCATATTTTTTCTATGTTATTTACAGATTATCATTGCACATGTTACGTTTAATTGTATCATAAACTACAAAAATTTAGAAAACTTATGATTTTTGATGGAACTCATTACCACCTTTTATAGCAATTATTCAAATACACGTTAAACTATAGGCTAAATCATTACGACTTGTATTAATTACTTACTTTAAGAACAAGTGCCATTTCAATATTTGAGTTTTATATAAATTGTTGAAAAATTAATGGAAATAATAACGAAAACATTTTCAGTCGATTTTCCAACATTAAATTTCGTAAAACTAAAATTTTGACATTTCATTTGAATTTATAGTTCAAAATTATAAAAGTTGCTCGATTTATCAAGAGGCAATTTAAAGTTTAAACTGGACTCAAATCGCGATCCATCGTTCGATTTAACGAAAATTTCCAGAACAAAAATAATTTGTGTCCTGGTGGCCGAGGAAATTGAACTGAAATGGTTTCTCAATCGACACAAACTATCTTTGTTTTTTTATTTTATTCATTTAGATAACACTTAAAAAGCAAGTTTACATTTGAATGAAGAAGCAGGACTCATCTGTAATTGTAAATCTTGTTACCTTTTATCCAAGTCCAAGGTACGATACGACTTCGAGCAGGATTGGGCTCTTCGTTAGATATTATACAAGGTCTTGGTCTTTTTAAGGATTAAGTATTTTTCAAACATGTCCAAGCTCTGAGAGTTGTAAATATATCATCTCAAACTTAAAACAAAAAATGTTCCATTGTTAAGATGATAACAGGTGAAAAAAGTAAAATTTTAAATTTGGGATTATTTTTCACAGGAAATTGGAACTCAATAATAACTCAATAAAGTGATTAGTGTTATAAAATAATTCTGTTTGTGATGACCTCATCGATTCATTAGGTCATTTGTAGGATTTTAGATTTTGTATTATATGAGGAAGTTTAGCCCTGACTTAAATATAGGCTTACTCAAAGCATAGTTCGGAACCGGTTGTAACCAAAAATAGCGAGAGCAAAAATGTTTAAAAATAGCGGTAAATGTATCATTTTTTTACCAAATAAGTGAAAAACGTTTCTTTTTTGGTACATGATTAACACTAATTTTACGTAGCTTTTCAGGAGCAACTCCTTTCCTCGGCTTAAATAAATTTACCTGTAAACCAACTTTAATTTTTTTAGTAAGAGCGCCCTGAGGAAATACAGCTTGTACTTGTGGCACAACAGTACTCGATACCATTCCACCTTCAGGTCCAATTGCATGAACTTCTTGTCGTACACGTGATACAATTGCAAAATACTGTGGGAAATCGTAAGTAACGAAACGACAAATGCGACCACCGCCTAAATCATCCATTTGGGCAGCATCTGTTATAAATAGTCAAAATAAAAGATATAATTAAATCCCAAATATAAAAATAATAGCAAAAATATTTAGTACCTTCCGGTTCAAAACATTCATTCCAAATGTCATGAATAATTTCATCTGAATTTTCAATGGAATGTTCACGCCATGTTTCACCGTTATCCGAACGTAGTATAACAATTTCTCGCTCTTTACCACGTAACGAAGCAAAATGTGGTACTTCCATAACAACGGGGCCTAAAAATTTGGCCGATACGGGTCCCAATTCAAGGACGCGACTTGCAAGCGCTTCACCTTCCATTAAAGGAGGTGGATGCATTGTTCTTTGTGGTTTCACATAACGACACGTAATACGGGTTGGTTGTGCTGTAGATCGGGCTGGTACTATGATACGTACACCACTATGACGACATCCACGCATGGCTCCGCCACGTGCGTCCACCAAAAATGAAACGAGGAAACTGAAATATTGATAATAATGAGAATGAGATTGAACCAAAACATATTTTATGTTAAATATTGTAATATTTTTTGTATTTAAATAAACTGTTAGAATTAGAACTTACTTCTTCCAATGTAATTTACTATCCATAGCAATAAGCAAGATTTATTAACATAGTTAACTATTAGTAAAACGCAATGATATAAAAGTAAAACACAATTCTTACCCGACATGCTGTGGATGTTTATCAATATTGATATTATCAATGGTGTACCTTCCATCGACCATAGTTTGTGAAGGTTGAATATGTTGTGGACTAATTACGTCTTCGATAGCAGTTGGTGGCATCTGACTAGAATCAGTACTTTGTACCATTCGATTTGAATCAATACGTTCATCACGTGTTACGTCAATTGGTAGAGAATCGTCTCCCAATGATTTCATTTCATCAACAGTTAGATAGCGATATGGCTGATCCGAAAGGACTGTGTCTTCACCTATAACATTTGTTTAAAATATATTATTTTAAACTGTCTTTAATGAATAAACACTCTAAATGGTAGTAAGGAATTTTTAAAGTTGTATGCCAATCAGGTTATAAATTGAAAATTTCGAAAAAATTGTATGAAAATGAAAATTTTTACAATGAAATGAAAACTTACGAGATATCACGCAATCACCATGAAAAAATGGAAGATAAATGTGGCTACCATTTGTATATCTATGCTGATTAATTTTCAATTCATAACAAGCATCCAAATCAGTTGTTTCGCCTTTACGATATAGGCGCGTTAATTTTTAAGTTAAAATAGAACAAGATGCGTATAAATATTGCGTGCGTCGCGGATTTTCCAATTACAATTTTATATTTTTTTTATGTAAATTTGATAGCAATTTGTTTTTAAGATAATTTTATACTTTTATTAATTTGTGCAAAAATATAAGAAGAAATCGTTAAATGAGTTAATAACATTAAAAAATTACAAAAATGCCGAGAATCTGATAAATTAAAATTTGTGTGCCGGTAATTAAATTTCGGATTGAGATTACTAAAAGTTTTTCTAATTTTTGGCCGAAGATCGTTGTAGATATTCTTGGGAAGCCATATTTGTCACTTTTCGTTTTTGAACAATGTGGAATAAATGCACACGATTCAATGTGCTTTTTTTAGGTGTACCAATGTAATATTTTTTCTTACTCAATTTTTAAATACAGTTGTGCCCCACTTTTCAAAATCAAAACAACTGTCAAATGAAAATGAAATGATCTAAATTGAAAAGCTAACTTTAAGTTAACTTCTCGATGCTACCTAGCGGTTAATGTAAAAAGTAAAATTGAGAAGTCAAATTATTCATATAAACGGAATGACATCTGAGGGGCATGGCATGAATAAAAGGGAAAGTATGAAACTTGTTTAGGCTTACGACGATTAATTAGTGGAAAAGTAGTTTTTACAACATATGAGCATTTTCAGAATTTATTCAAGCATTTTCAGAATTCACTCATGACACAATCATCAAATGAAGTAAAAGTGTTTTACAAAATAAAACTTTAAATTTTTTACTTTACATGCCACCTGTCAATTGAACTAAACTGTAATTTAAGTAAGTAAATTAATTAGCCCAAAAACTCTACCTGCGACATTCTGGTACTAAAGATTTATTTTAATTGATGTATTTTCAGGTCTTAAGATTTATTTTAATCATACCTAGTATTTCTTTTACGTTTATGGTATCGCAAAGAAGTAAAAGATTATATGGCAAATAAATTTATTCCAGACATTTGGCAACAGAAACTGAACAATTTTAAGCGATTAAAAGATCTTGTATTATAATATAAAGTGGGAATATCTGTAACTTGAGTAAATGTAGTAGACGTCAAAATATTCATAATCTATATTTGGCGTTAATTTGTGGTCTTTTTAGTAACCGTCTACGAACCAAAAGTTTTTTCTCAAATTTCTTTCATATAAAACTCTCGAATTTGGTAACAATGAAATGAGATAATTTAACACATGCATAACTAACAAGATCTAAAGAATATTAATAAAATTTTCGAATAGTAGTCTAAAAATCTGTATATTACCTCCTTCTTCTTCGGAGTCCGACATAAATGTTTCGTGCATTGATTCTGGAGCAACAACACGATATTTTTCCTCGGCCGCTGATGTCTGCATTGGAGATGTAGCATCTTTAGTGACGTTTTTCAATGAGTCGAGTACACTTATATAGCCCAATTTTTGCGCAATATTAAGTGGAGTTTGGCCGTTCTGTGGAATAATAAAAACGGTATAAATACTGATAAATAAAATATATTTTAATAATAAAAACTTGTATACGAACCGCAGTTAATGCATTCGAATCGGCATTATTTTCAAGAAGTAAATGCACAACATGACTATGTCCTTGTTGCGCAGCCTGATGCAATGGCGTATAACCAATCGTTGTAGCGGAGTCAACATTTGCTCCATTTTGTAATAAGAATTTAACCATATTGGCTTGGCCAAAATGCGATGCAACGTGTAATGGTGTGTATCCAGCTTTCGTAATCGTGTCAATGTTCGATCCATGTTTAACCAATATTTGAGCAACACTGACTTTATCTTCTTGTGCACATAAATGCATTGGTGTTAAACCATTACGTGCCTGGTGATTTGGATAAGCTTTATGCTCGAGTAGTAAACTTGATATTTCTGTATGACCTTCTTGTGAACTTAAATGTAATGGGGTAAACCCAGCTTTACTTTCAGCATCCGCTTGTGCCCCGTATTCTAGTAGTGTAGCTGCAATATCCATTTGATTTTTGCGTGCAGCAATATGTAATGGAGTATGTCCATTTTTAGCAGTTGCGTGGGGACTGGCCCCTTTGTCCAGCAAGAGTAGCGCAACATTTTGATGATCATAATGACTGGCAACATGTAATGGTGTTACACCATTCTTTCCCTGTGCATCAACTGGTGCATCTTTTTGTAATAATAATTGAGCAACTTTAAGATTACCATATTTTGCTGCTAAATGTAATGGTGTAAATCCTTTTTTGGTTGTCGCATCGAGTGACGCGCCATTTTCGAGTAAAACTCCAGCAACCTAATAAAAATTGTACGGGTTTTTGGGTATTTGTATATGGCCTAAATATTTTGTATACAACAAGTTTACAATACAACAGGTACATAATAAGCACGTGTATGGAATCGACATGTTTAACTAAATAAATTTTCATCAAAATTGAAGAAGAAAATATTAAAATATAAACTTTAATTGATTCTTAGATTAGTCTTAAGTCGTAAAATCATTTTGAGGCAAAGGCGCACATATCCGATCTACTGATCTTTAATATTTTTATTTCTTCAATTTTGACAAAAAAAAAAAAAAACAATGTGTGTTCGTAAAACTAAAATGCTCAAATAAAATAAAATTGTGATTTATAATTTAAAAATTAAATTTTATTTAAAAATTAAAAAGGAAATTAAATAAACTTAAAACAAAAATAAATTATAAATAACAATCCATTATTAAATAAATTAACTTTCAAATAAATAAAATAGGCAGTAGTAGGTAAAGTAGAGGTATAGGAATAGTGCATCTTTGACCTTCAATTTCTTAAAATTATGACAATTATTTTCGTTTCTACTAAATATTTTCCTTAAATGCTTATATTAGCGTCACAAATTTCCAAACAAATAATAGTAAAAGTAATGTTTTAGTCATTTTGAATATTTACAATTCACTGGCAATAATGATTTTGTACTGATCTTTCGCTACTCTTGGTACTTAGTCAGTTTATATCAAGTGATTCACTAGAAACGTGTTATGCCTTTTACTTGTCAAACAGAATGAATTAAAAATTTTCTTAATAACGTAAAATTAAATTTCTTCTTCATTTCAGATTTTGAATGTTTTCTAGCTCTAGTCCTTAAATTAGGAATCGACTCATACAGCTAATATTTTCGGGTAAAACTTTTAAAGCGTTTACGAAACAATAATTAACTAAATTTTGTAAGAGCTTAAATAAAAAATTCTTGATGCCTTATCCAAAATAATTGCATTAAATAAACTGTATCTATGTGATCCATAATTTTTTTACAAATTAAATTTTTTACCTCATCTTGTCCCTCTTTCGCCGCAATATGCAAAGCAGTGTACATATCTTTAGTTGTTGCATCAACTTGGGCACCATGTTGCAATAATAACATAACAATGTCAACGTTACCAAGTCGTGATGCGATATGCAATGGTGTTTGTAATTCACGAGCTCGTGCATCTACTTGTGCTCCATTCCGCAATAAAATTCGTATGATATCGGTCTACAAAAGTTCAATGGTGAAAAATATAACAAACGTTCAAGGTATGTAATTTTAATAATTTTGTAAATTACCTGATTTGCCCTGGCTGCAAGATGTAATGGTGTTTCTCCACGCACAGTTGGAACATCCGGACTGGCATCATGTTGTAACAAATAAATAACGATATTCATGCAACCCATAAATGAAGCCACATGTAATGGGGTTAACCCACTTTCTGTAGTAGCACTAATACTTGCGCCATGTTTTAATAACAATTCGACAACTTTAATTCTATTTTTCTTGCATGCAATATGTAGCGGTGTAAATCCGTTTAATGCTCGGGCATTGGCATCTGCGTTTCGATCTAGTAATAGCTTTGCAACACGTACATGACCACAATGGGCAGCCACATGTAATGCTGTTAAGTAATCTACTGTTACTTCATCGACGGGTGCACGATGATATAAAAGTATGCGTGCTGCATCAACATGTTCTCCTTGCGCTGCCATATGTAATGGTGCTAGACCATTTTTAGTTTTAGCACTAATTGGGGCACCACGTTCTAATAGCATGTCTACGACTTGTTCGTTTCCTGAGCGGGCGGCGCAATGTAACGGTGTGAGGCCATCACGTGTTTTACTTTCGATGTTTGCTCCCTTTTCCAAGAGCAGTGATACCATATTTGTTTTACCCCATTTTGCAGCTACATGCAATGGGCTTATGTTATGTTTAGCCGCATAGTTAACGTCGGCTCCCTTTTGAATTAATAAATTTGCAATTGCTTCATTGCCATAATGTGATGCAATATGGAGTGGTGTAAAGCCTGATTTTGATGTAACGTCCGGGTTATGATCATTCTGAAATTAATAAAAAAAAATGGCCGATTATAACAGGAAAAAGTTTGTTTACAGCAAATTCTACCTCAAGTAGCAGAGTTGCAGCTTTAACATCATCTTTTTTAGCTGCAATATGCAAAGCTGGTAGTCTAACTTTGCCTCTTGTATCACTTTCAAGTAATACTGCAACAACTTTATCATGTCCTTGTTGCATTGCCACGGCTAAAGGTGTGAAACCATCTTCTGTCGCCAAACTTTGGTTAGCTCCATTTGCCAGCAATAGTTTTACTACGGAGTCATGGTTTTCTTGCGCTGCCATATATAGAGGTGTAAATCCATTTTGTGATTGTACGTTAACCGACGCACCATGTTGTATAAGCAATTTGACAACGTCTTCTTGGCCAGCAAGGGATGCAATATGAAGCGCTGTGTTACCTTTTTTTGTAGCACTATCAACCTTTGCACCGCGCTTTAGCAATTCAGCAACTACATGTACGTGTCCATCTTTTGATGAAAGATGCAGAGCATTTAAGCCATTCTGTAAATATAAAAAAAATTATTATAATGGAACTATTCAACTAATTGTTATCACTTACAGCATTTGATGTGTTTATATCTATATTATTTTTAAGGTGTTCTAATACTTTATCAAGATTGCCCGCTCGTGCCGCACGTAGAAATGATGTATTTCCATCGGACTGTAAATAAGCAAAATAAAAATACATTTACATATGTTCTTTAGTCTCTATAGTTTTATTTGATAAATCATTAAAGGCTAAGTCACGAAGAGGACAAGCTTTACATAATACAAAATTAAGAAATTGAATTTATGTAACACGCCCTTTTTGTTGGTGAAAACTCCTACGACCGAACTAAATAATAATCAGATCAATTTTCTAAATATAAACATTTAATAGGTTTTGTAGTTTATTGGCACAACTTAATTTGCCATCCATTCAATCAACATTCGTGTCTTTTAAACATTTTTCCAAAGTCATTAGAATACCACAGGGTGAGAAGAAAGTATGAGAATTTAAATTAATTTAAATGATTATCATTTTTTACACAATCATAATATTTGCCCACCCACAACCACCGCTCATATAGATCCTTTCCATATATTTAAACTTAATATTATACAAACAACATTATAAAATTCGACATGCCGGCGTCATTTTAACTTTATAACAATCGATATAAATTATGCACTTCCATGGCTAAATTTAATAAATTTAAAATATTTTACCAATCGCTTGAAACATCCCAACATTGCTGTACTAAGCAAACATAATTTGATTTAACGAGCACCTTTCTGTATTAAAATACGAGTCGCACGTAATTAAGTGGACTAATTTAATTAGTCCCTGCACTTTGATTAGCAAACTTAATAATTGTAAAGCTTAAATTTAATACTTCGACACTAAAAAGCCTCAAAAAAAACTAAACAAAACTTTTCAAAACTATTTCAATACTAAAGTCTAAACAAAGATGAATATTTTTTATGTCGTGATAGTGAAGAATCTAAATTCAACAGTAGAAGAAAATATATTAACGTGAGCAACATAATAATTTTCCGAAAAATTCGGCAAATGCGCATGCCTACCATACAAATGAAAATATGTATAGAGCAAAAGCAGGATTGGGATAAATGTTTAGGACATTTTATATAGTGTAAGAAAGTTTGTATTGACAATATCCATATTCAACTTGTTAGTGCCGATGATGTAAGATGGTTTTTTTTCTTTTGTGGGTTTGCTTCAAATTTCATACTATAGGTTTGGTAAGCTGCGGTGTGCTGGTTTCGTTGTATAAACATAGATTTTTGGTGAATAATTTCGTTTTTGTAATATCAAAATGTTGTGGTTGCATGTTTAAACACAATCTATTTTTTATTTAAACATATTACATATCATTTAGTTGTTCATTATTAATTTTTTTTTTTTATTTTTGTTTGGTATGTATAGGACTTTTTAAATAACCTCGAAAAAATTAATATTAAAGGTTTACTGATTTCCGTTTTTCCGAAAGGTATCATTTTTCACTCAAATTCGATTATATCTACTATGTAGCTGCAATGCTTTTCAAAAATGTACAGCATAAGAGAAGCACACGATATTAAATATTAGTACTTTTCACAAAAAATTGTATATAACTATTCGTTGAATCGCATATTGGCAGGAGAAGGTTCTATATATGTAAATCGAAAATATTATGGCAAAAATACTTGTTCTTTAATAATATTAGCGAAATTCAAGTAAGCCGACTTTCAAACACAAGTTTGAAATACAAGTTTGAATTTCGTATTATGTTGGTGGCGTATTTTGATCCTTTGTAAATAACATATAGGTCGAGTATATGAGTAGATAGGTTGTGTGACAGTAACAGACCACCAGCGGTAAATTTATGAAATCTGATCTGCAAAATCATTTTTTCCAAAATCTTTCAATCGGCAAATTCAAGAAGGTTCAAAACATTCTCAAAATTGACCTAAATACTTTGTAAGCAAAATACAAATAAACGAAAGTTTAATGGCAAATTTGTATCCGCCAACTATGTTAATAACAAGCAAGTTATTCCTCGATTAACCTGATTCAATTTTTATAGAAATCAGAAAAACAAAAAACTAACTAAATTGTCATTCCAAATATTTTAATTTAGTAGAAGTAGTTTGCGAAATTTTTGGTCAACAGGTTAAAGAGTAAAATGTAAGGTTATGTTTTAATTGACGTTTGGAAATGGAGAAAACACTACCTATCGGAATAAAATAAAACTGTACGGCCAACTAGATGTGACCGCCAGCGCTTAAAATACGACGTAAAAGTGGTATACCGGAGAAATTTAAAAGCTTAGGAGTAAACAAAAAATAGTCTAAAATCACGGCTCCCAATCGTCAATACGCCAATTGTATCAGGCTTTAGAAAGCCACCTGGCGAAGAAACAAAATTTCACAGAATACTAGGTTTCAGTGGTTGACACTTAGGCCATTTTTGGCACATTGTTATACCACGAATTCACGACACATCATTAAACCCTGTCACCTATTCACCTACTCACATAGCTACAGTATACCACCAGCACATTGCAAGTTCCATGTCAACCTGTACATTGTCATGGGCGGTTTGTTGGCGCTGAGTTCTGCACTCCATCAGAGTATCTAGCCTCTGATGAGATTCAAACCCAGTACCTCCCGGTCCAAGTGCCGAAGCTTTAACCACTGCACCACTTGTCCGGTCACAGAATACTATGGCATATAAAAATATTAGGATAGTGTACTACTTAATATAGTAGACAATTATTAACATTAGGTGCTTTCAGGTCCCTGTCTTAATTAGTGAAATTATCGGCAATTTGGTTTAAAAATTTCATAGTTATTATTAATAATTTTACATCTGAATATGGCTTACTAGTATCTTTTTCTTAACGAATCGTAGTCATCCAACAATCGATATCGAAGCACAACGATATTAGAGGTAAATATTTATAAAGGATGCACCGACCAAACAAGAATGGTTTTGATATTTGTTTCGATAGTGAATGGCATTTGTGAATCTTACCTAGAAATATAGTTCGTTAAAATTTAAATTTTTACAAATTGTTTATTACATAACGTTCTCTGGGCATAAAATACAATAAATGAAATACAAAAAATGTATTATTCAAAAATATTTTCATGATGCATAAAATTGAACTCTTGCTGTTTGCTACTACAATACAGCTATGAAATTACGTTAAATTGAAACCAAAGTTAGTTATCTTTAATTATAAGTAATCAAATTTTTAATTCACTATAGCCTCAGTTGCAAAGAAAAGTCATTAACTGCTAGTTATTCAAGAATAACTAGCAGTTAATGACTTTTCTTTGCAACTGAGGCTATAGTGAATTAAAAATTTGAGCTAGCTAAAATTTTCATATGCAAATTTGTGTCGCGGGCAGGTAAATGATATTTTGATAAATCCACTATCGAAATCGTTTGGCCCATTGTCATTGAGGATTGGTCACTAATTGATTTCATTTAGTCATCCCTACTTCATGAATCATTGCGTGAATTCGTTAATAGCTCACCATTTTGCCACGGTTCAATGTGTTCGGGTCTGAAAAAATAACCAATGCTAATAATTTTATAAACCCAACGATCGGAATCGTTTGGTCTACTATCATTGAGGATTAGTTTTTTTCGTATGGCCATCCCTATAACTTATTATTTATTACAAAAATTCAATAAAACTCACCATTTTCACACGATTCGAAGTGTTTGAATTTTATAAATCCAACGATCGGAATCGTTTGATCGACTGTCATTAAAGATTGGTCAGCGCCCAATCCTAAATGACAGTTGTCCAAATAAATTCAATACTTGAATTTAAAAAATTATTAGTATTGGTTAAGTATCCAGCCTCGTACACTTCAAATCGTATGAAAATGGTGAGTTTTTATCGAATTTTCGGAATAAATCATTAACCTATGCATGACCAAACTGAAACCTAACCTAATACCAATCGTTTGGTTTATAAGATTGTTAGTATTGGTCATGTTTCCAGCCCCGTACACTGTGAACCGTATGGAAAAAATGAGTTTTTACCGTATTTTAGCAATAAATCATTATGTAGGGATAACCAAACGAAATCAACTATTGACTAATCCTCAATAACAACTGACCAAACGATTTCGATCGTTGAATTTTTAAAATTATTAGTATTGGTTTCCTCTCCAGACTCGAAATCTTCAAATTGTGAAGGAAGATAAGTTTTTAACAATATTTCCCAATATATCATTTCGTAGTGATAACCAATCGAAATCAATTAGTGACAGACCTGTCTTCCACTTTAGATAAAATTCTTTGAAAAAATAAATATTTTTATGTAAATGGTATGTTCCAATTGAATTTTTTATTAATTTTGTAAAATGAAATTTCCACATAAACGACGAAACTGATTTTATTGAATTACAATAATACAATTTTGATTTTGATTTTTCCCAATAAAAACTGGCTGATTGGTGACCAAACGCCAAAATGTGTTGACCAAGCCTAACCTAACGATTACCTAACGAAATTTGATAAAAACGGTATGATTTTTTTGCAATGAGGTGATACTCGGGAATTTATTTTGAATTTTTCATTATTTATTTACCGTTTATTCGAAAGTGACCAAACGATGACCAAACGAATTCAATCATCATTTTTGTCAAAATCTTTAGATGGGTTGCTATAAAGGCGGAGCCGTTAGTAAGTGTTTATTACTGGTATCGGTGCCTATGTATGTATACGGCCGTATCACCAATATAAGAACTTTGTATGTATGCAAGCCGAAAACTCGTAAACACGAATAAAACTTTCATATAAATTCTATGAAAATTATTTTCTTGATAAATAAACAATGTTTATGCTCAGAAGTTTTTTTTGTACTTCTGAGCGTAAACTTTATTTATTTATCTTTAACTAGCTGACCCGGCGAACTCTGTCTCGCCCCAAATTACTTCGTCCGAGCAAACACTATTGACCTTCCCAAAAATTGAATTTAATGAGAGAAAAATCAAACAACTCAACTCAATTCTCAATAGACGTTTGAGCTAGACGATTGAATGGCCATTCCATTCATTGAATTCAATACTAAAGGTAGGTTTATGGTTCGTTCGTTCGTTCGGTCATTTGTTCGACCAATCATCTTTTGTACAAAAATCCAGAATCGTCATTTTTGAGCAATATGGTTGGTGGAAAAAATTGTCAGAATGACCGAACGAACGCAACCAGAAAGGCAGCATAATGTATTGAAAAGTGGATAAAAGGTCGATTCAAACTTAGGCAACTATCGAAAATTTAGTTGTTTTTTGCAAATTGACTTTGTAATTTGTTAATCGTCATAGCGAACGCCAAAAGAACGGGGAACTGAATGCACTTGTTTTTATGTATACATATAGAAGATAAGAATGCCAAAATTCTACGCGACTTATATTTATAGTAGTACGCAACCAACGCTATCTATTGAAAATAATCCGAAGTGGCTATTTAAATGAATGATCATGTTAAGTGTATTTCCATACAAAATTCCTCTACAAAACGCAATTTTCGATTTTCCGATTTTTTTCTTTGATTTTTCGGTTTTCCATTTGGTTCCGATTTTTTTCGAGTTTACGGATTTTCCTTTGAGTTTTTCCGAATTTTCTTTTTTTCTAAGCCTCGCTGTATTGAGATGGACAATGCACAAAAAGAATCATTCAAATTGATCGTGTCGTTCTCGAGTTTTTGCGAGACTAACGCACGGCAATTGATTTTTATTTAGATAATAAATAGATAGAGAAAATAAATAGATAAAATAAATAGATTGGATAATCGATTTTTCACAACAGAAAAGATTCAGCCAAATCGGCTCAGCCGTTCTCAACTGATACATACATTTTTTGCACCATGTTTATAGATATAAATTTTGATAAATTGTTGTGCATTACTTAGTTAGTTTTCATTCAGAATTTTACCATTTTCCGCAAAGATTTCTTTAATCTGAAGATTGTGTATGCATGAAGAATAGTTATTTTTTCGTTTTTCTTCTCTAAGTCATCTTCATGCACTCACACAAACGATAGTCAAATTACATCATATGGTAAATGAAAAACAATGTATCATAATTAAAGGCAAATAAACACAGTTCACGCTTACGAGAATGAAATTTTTTTTTCTGCCACATGTTCGCGATAGAACGTAATTACGAATTAAGATTTACGTTTTTTGGACCTGCATTCCATAAAAACCGTATGGGGGGGATTGAAAATAAATAATATAAACGGAATAATTAAATAATTATAGATAAAAGAATGAAATCCCAAATTATTTAAAAACACAATAAAATTATATCTCAAGTCAACAAAATTCTTAATTCATCTTATCGATGTTAAAAGAAACACGGTACGAGTATAATATCAATTATAATATAATATTATTATCATCATTTGCATTTGAATTAAATATAAAAAAGAACGAAAACAGGAAAGGAACCCAGCCTACATTTTATTAATAAAACATATATACCAAGTGGGTAGTTTTATATTATAGCCCGAGTCGTAAGGTTTTAGCAAACGAGGGCTGAATAGTAGTTCTTAAGCGTGTTTTATCTATATATAGTGAAAAAAACAGTAGATTTATTAATTTAAGCAAAAGCAAAATACTTGTTGTTTATATAATGTCAAAAATATTAAGTATAAATTTAAAAAGTTAAAATTTATAAAAGTATTTAGAGAATTCCATCCTTAAATGAAGAATTTACTCAATTTTTTTATATATTTGGTATTATTTTGTGTCGTGGTTGTCGCTGGGTAATCGTTTTACCACTTTTTGTTGTATGTGAGTATTACGTGGGACGCGGAAAATTCCATGAAAACTATTCAGAAACTAATTTTTACCAATGTGTGTATTTTTTATTAATGAAAAAAATTTTAAAAAAAAATCTTTTGTCCCAGTATGCCATTTTTCCCAGTTTAGGAAATATATAATAATATTTTGCCTGAAAATTATTAAACCTAGTGACCCGAAACCGATTGACTGTAATACCATAGACACATATCTGGTTTCGTAACTAAGACGCAGATCAATCCGATTTTCCGGTCCCCAAATTTACAACAGATTGCCTGAGTCATTGAAAACCGTAATGAATATTCATCAATTCAAGAAACAATTAAAGATCTATTATAGAGAATTGGTAAATAATTACATTTTGTAAATTGTATAACTTGGAAATGCATATATGTATCTGACACATGTATGAGAAATATGTTTATTATAATGTTAATTTCCCTTTAAAGGACAGTAAATCCAATGGGGAATTGACATTATAATTTTATTATAATATTATTTGATTGTAAATAAAGTTAAAATAAAAAAAATAAAAAAAAAAAAAAAAAGATTATGAAACTATGGTTTGCAAGATGAGAACTCAAGACACACTACAACTTCTTTTGTCTTCTCGTTTGGTTTTAAATAGTAATAGAGTAGGCATTGACAAAAATGTCACGATTGACATTTAATTCACCTATAAAATTGTCAGAAATGACTTTTATATTGACAGAACAGAAAAAAATGTTTCCGCCAACTAAATATCTCAATGATATACAGAAAATTCGGAGGAAACTAGATTTTTTTGATAAGCTATTAGTGTTCAGAATCTCCATTTTTATGTATTCGGCGTTCTGAGCTCTAAATTGCCTCGGGATGAGAAAAAATATCTCATTCCGAAACTATGTTTAAACCGAGTTGCAAACCATGGTTAGGGGTGACACATTACAACGAAATCATGGTTAACTCGAAACCATAGTTATGAAACCTGTAATGTGTCTATAGCATAAGGTTGGTTATAAGGTTCCCAACAAGAATCATCGTTCATTTTCTAAACTCAAAGATAAGATTCCTATGAACCAACAACATGGTGTGATTTATGAAATACCCTACGAATGGGGTAAAATATATATTCGCGAAACCGGCAACAAACTTAAAACGAGAATGCAAAACCACCAGACTAACGTAAGGTGTAAAACTCGTTCGACCGCCCTTGCAATTCACTCAATAGACAATGATCATAACTTTGACTTTGATGAAACGAAAATTATACACCGAGAGCATGATCGACAGACGTATTCTTGAATCAGCCCACATCACATCGAACCTACCTAGCAGTATGAACTTGAAGTCCGAAACCAAGAATTTATGTGATGAGTTTAAAAAAACTATTACAAGCAATACCGCAAAAAATATATGTATGTAGTAATATTTTTTCTAAGCACAGCACCATCTTGTTTTTGGTTTCATAATTAATAAAATATTGAATATTAAAGTGTCCTATAGGCATAGGAAACAAATGGCGTATAGGACACTAATATTCACACGACGAATTATCGGCAGTACAGAAACATACCTTCGGAAACATACCTTCAATTTGCACATGAATTAATAGTATTGTTTAACATCTTTAAGTTAACAACACCATGTAACTTTTGGATAATTTTAATTATTACTTTTGTATTTTGTATGTAATACCTGCTGCTGAATTCCGGTTTAGTGACAAATGGCAATGGCAAAATTATTTGATTTTTTTTCGACTAATCAATTCTCATTATCATCAAATTTCTGAGTCCCGTACTACTACTGAGTTTTAGCTTTTTGTAATTTTTATAGCATGCGCATTTTGCTTATCGGGAGCGCTTTGACAATTCCAAATATTAATATTTTTCTAAACTTTCAAGTTATTCGACCTCCGAATTATTAAATATTAATAATAAAAAATATTTATAATTTGGACTATATTATTTTGAGGGCTCGAAGAATACGAATTACAACTGATGCTGAATTTCAAATGTTGTTTCGGTTAAGTAAACCAATATGAAGAATATTAATAAACTTTATAAAACGATATTTGCAATTTCGGGCTAGAATACACGGGTTAAATTCTCCGCTGCGAATTTTATGTACTTTACGGTTCCTCTCTGTTGGTTGCTACCAGCGACCTATAGGACAAGACTTTTTCATAACGATGTCGCAAACATCCGTGTTTCGGTGTGTTGAGGAAATATGCTATGTCGTCAAAGATAATTTGGGCAGAGAATTTGTTCAGTTCCAGCTAAACCCATCAGACGAAACGTAAGCAGCAATTTTATAATATGTACCAATTTCCTGGAGCTACCGGTTTAATTAACAGAACGCATATTTCCATTAAAAAGCCTTGCAGGGACGTTGAACACCAAGACCACAAGACTCCACAAGAAAATCTGTACATACGAAAAACGGTCGAATCATTTGTGATGCATTTTTTGTAAATTTTGAATGTTAATGTTCGATACGGTAGGTCATCCCATGGTAGTTTTGCGTGGAGTACTTCGCTTGTCAAGCGGAAACTAAGAACTGAACATGACAACGGAATCACAAATATGTGGTTGTTCGGTAAGAAATTCACACATTGAAATAAGTTTGAATGTTTAAACTATGTAGTTTTAGGCGATAGTGGATATGGCCGTGGGCTTCAACCATGACTGATAAGTACATTAGAATCACCTTCTAATGCACCACACGAAGAAGTTTAAAACATGAGCCATAAAAAACACGGCATATTGTTGAAAGATGCATCAGTGCCTTTAAATATAGATTTCGCTGTCTCAATCGGCAACTTATATTAATGTACGCTCCTTAAAATGCCGGTTTAATAATAAATTGTTGTGCAATTTTGCACAACGTGTTAATTTTAAATCGGTGTCCGTTAGCACCAGAGGAAGACGTAGCAGCTGAAATGGGCCCAAGTTCTGTTGTGGAAGGAGAAGAAACCAGTAATGTATCCAGCAAGAATTCTTTCTCTTGGCAGAGCAATAAGAAATGATCCAGTCCGAACATTTTTGTAATTAAAAAATAAAAATAAACCCAAAATAGCATATTTTACTATTTTATTATCCAATATAACATTAAATTTCAATTTTGAACAAAAATCAACCAAAAACTATAAATTTTTTGATTAAATACGCGCTCTCCTAAACAAATCACGATATAAAAATTGCTGACTTTTTAAACGTTCATTCTGAGTTTTACTTTCTCAGTCATCAAACCGGAATCGGTTTAATGGTTTTCTTATACCATTTAAAATATTTATACCATTTAAAGCCATGTATGACTTTTGTCATCAAACCGGAATTTCCCCGCTGTACAGTTTTACCAATGTTTTTTAATATATAGGTCAACGACCTCAATCATATGTTTTTGCTTTTGTTACGCTCATAATTGAAAATATGTACAAGTAATTAACGCAATGGTATTGTCAATACCTGGGTACGCCTAACGACGTCATCTCTTCACTCTTCACAGTATTCTATATGCAATTTTATATACGATAACTAATATTGTGTAGGTAATTTGGAGCCAATAATATTTACCAAAATCGGTAATATTTACCAAATTTTAAATTTATATTATGATGTAAGTTTATTAATTTTAAAATTTTATAATTTTGTTGCTTTATATACTCTACCCATAAAATTGTAACACATATTTTCATATTACTAATTTTTGGTATCTTGAAAATGGGCATTTAGCCCGAAATATCGATAACAAAATAAGTTGTTAAAATTCGATAAATATGAATTTTAATTAATTTGAAGAATTATTGGCTGGTAAACACATTTCATAACCAAGGAAAAACTACCTATTGATTTATCACCAGCCATTCTACGAGGGCAAATCAAAAAGTCTTGCAATATCATATGAAAAAAAAGAGTGAGAGAGACAGCAATATTTTTATTTTTCGACATAATCTCCTTTAAGGTTTATACATTTGTCACATCGATCAATTAACTTACCTAAACCCTCTAAAAAAAAAGATTTCTTTTGCTCCATAAAATATTCATTTACAACAGACTGTACTTCATAGTCACTGGAAAATTTCCGGCCCCTTAGTGTTTTTTTCAAATTGGGAAAGAGAAGTAGTCACTGGGTGCCAAGTCTAGACTGTACGGTGGATGCGGAATTTCCACGAAGCCGCAGTCCTTTAATGCAGCTTGAGCAATATTAGCCTTGCGCACTGGTGTATTGTCGTGAAGAAGCAAGATTTTTTTCCTAACTTTCCTTGGCCGTTTTTCCCGGATCGCTTTTTTCAATTTTCGCAAAACCTCTGCGTAATATATGCCTGTGATTGTGGTTTTCGGTGGCATATAATCGATTATCAAAATTCCTTCAGCATCCCAAAAAATTGTTGCCAAAACCTTACCAGCAGACGGTTGAGTTTTGAATTTCTTTGGTGGTGGTTCACTACGTTTAATCCATTGCATCGATTCTTGATTGGATTCCAGATCCCAGTGATGAAGCCATGTTTCATCGCCTGTTATTATGTTACCCAAGAAATTTTCTGGATCTGCTTTGTACATATCTAAAATCGCCTTTGAAGTTTAAACACGCATTTTTTTTTGTTCAGCATTCAACAAACGGGGAACCCATCGCGCACTTACTTTCGACATGTGAAGGTGGTCATGTAATATAGTATATGTGGTACCGTATGAAAGAGAAAGTCTCCACGCTAACCGCGGAACAGAAATACGCCGGTCCTCCAATACAATAGAATCAGCCAAAATTACGTTTTCATGGCTAATAGCATCTGCTGGCCGACCCGAGCGGTTATCGTCTTATAATGACTCCCAACCACTTTTGAATAATTTTACCCACTTTGTTACTGTGGCATATGATGGTGCAGATTCGCCGTAAACTTTTGATATATAGTTGAATATATAAATTGCATTTCGTCCATCTTTATAGAAAAATTTAGTAACGGCGCGATATTCAATTTCATTCATTTTAAGAAAAATTCAAAACACATGTTACTAAATTGACAAAAACAAACGAACCGTAAAATTTACATCGAAATGTTCTTCTAGAAGTTTCATCGTGACAAAAAATGGTTTTGAAAAATATATTGTTGTCTCACTCACTCGTTTTTTTCATATGATATTGCAAGACTTTTTGATATACCCTCGTATATAACGAACTATTTAAATTTAAAATTAAACATTAAAATTTAAAAAACTACATATATAACAAATTGTAAATGTTACAGAAAAAACTAAATCATAAAGCAAAATATACATAAGAGGACTCATGTAGAGATTCCGAGGTTAATCTATTTTACTTTTGGCAACCTGTATAAGCCTAACAAGAACAATAAACTATAAAATAACTATGCCGATATGTTTATATGAGACGTATATATGGATTAAATATAGAAAAATAATTAATTTGTGTATATAAATATATTAAAACTATAAAATAAGATTAACCGTAATAGTGTTTGGCGAAATATGTTAAAATTTGAGTACAATTTAGCAGTGGAATTGTAACTACTACAAACTACTTATAAACGGCTAAACTTAACGGTGTAGTAATTAATAAAATTGATTTCCTCTAGTTTCAGTTTGAGGTATTAGTGCACTTGGTGGAGGAATTTTTATGTTTGAAGATTTATTAATACAGTACTAACGCGATTTAGCGAAAGGAACAAAAAATTTTGCTTTTGTAAAATCGGACATTCGTTAAATCGGATATTTATTAAAATGGGTTTTTGAATTTTAAAATTTTAGGAAATATCTAAAAAATATCAATCATTAGTTAGTAATACCACATAATTAAAAATTATGTTATTTACTATTTTTGGTTCAGTGCTTCATTACATATAATTTATTTATTTTAGTTAAAAAAATACTGTATTTTCATTTGGTTAAAAAATTAAAATCGCGAACGAGTACGATTAAAATACGCCAATAACTAGTTTTCCGCTATTTTTTCTAAAGCTATCATTCTAATTTTCCGCAAAGTTAGAATATCGCTTAAACTTAACCGTTAACGGTCCGGAATTATTTCAAGTTTACTTTCCACCAGGTTCAAGTTATTTTTTATACGAAGAGAAACTTGTGGTCTTATTGCCAGGTAGAATTCAAGAAGTGCTCCACAATGGACACTCCGGTTGGGAGTGCCGCGTGAGCCCGAAGATGATTTTGTTTAAATGAATTTATTGTTTATCATATTCAACCTGGGACCTTTGAAAAAGTATTAAATTGGTATCCGAGGTGCAATGTCATCAACTTTTACAACATCTTTCCATTCGGTACTCACATCAGCAATAACATGTTCATCTTCTTCATCCGCATTGTAACTTGTATTTGGTATTCTTCTTCTCTTTCTAGGAAGTACTTTGCTATCACTACTATTGTCACTATCATTATAGTCTGAAAACGTAATGCATCTCCGATTTTAATTTTTATCAATAAAAATACCGAATTCAAATTCGTCGTCACTACTGCTAATATCATTGAAATTATTGTTATCATCGTGTATTATTCTTTCAGAGCTTCCGTCCATATTTTACAGTTTTAAACAAAATAAAATATATTAAACTAAACTGTGTAAAATAACTCCTGCAACGCACGCATACGCTCTCTAGAAACATTAAAGTAAGACTGAATTTGCATGCGAAAGCAAATGCACGTACGCAAAAACGGTAAAAGATAACAGATCATGGATAACAAGCAAAAACAAATTCACAGACAGGACATGGCACAATACATAACGCATTACTAGTATATATAACAACAATAACAGTAATAAAAATAATGAAATGTTTATTGCCGCCATATACGCGGCATTGGACCCAGTAAGCATAAGTGCCAAGCCGCTTATATGGCGACATTAGTCCGTTAATTGTTAAATAATTACTTTCAGCCCAAGTTATTACATCGTTCATTTTGCTTACAGCTTTTAAATGATTGTGTGCAGTGGGATCACTGTCTACGGCTACTTGAGAATTCATATTTTCTTCTGCCCAAGTATTAGAAGGGACTGATTCATCCAGAAAATTATTTTGATTTTCGCGTTCTTTTGACTGTTCTAAAATTATCGATATAATATCATTATCGGCTAAGTTATTGCAACAATACCGCTTTTCTTCAATTTCAGCAACCCGAAATTCAAACCAATTAATAAGAAAAGCCAAAGGAACATAATCCTCATGAACTAGTTTACCATCAACAATGAACTCAACTTCTCGCTAAGACTTTTTAATACTGATTTCCGAAATTTCATCCCAAGAATCGTGCAAACCAAATACCGCATACTTGATATTATTTTTTTCAATATTGCTTCTATGTTCTCATTATCACTTGTTCTATTTACAATTTTTTACCTCTAGCATCAATATTTTTCTGTACTTAACCGTTTTGCGGACACGTCGGTATACACCGACACAAACAAAATAATAAAAAAACACTGTCTCAGAGGAAGCGCTTCTGTTTTCATTGTGCCCCAAATTGTTTTTTTTTTGTAATACATATAATCTGAACACTGGTTTGACTAAAATGGTCAAGAATCTAAATTATAGTATGTGTCCTGTAACAACTATCCTTTAATAATTATGCGTCCGCGAAAGGGTTTAATCATTTGGATTAAATTTTGATCTATTGGTTGACACTTTGCAGTTACATTTATGCCATAAATTTTCAAGTTTTTTAGATTTTCGTAAAATCGGATACTTTTCTTTCGTATCAGAGGATGTGGCAAAATCGGGTATCGTCTAATCGGAGATTTGTTAAATCGGGTTAGATCTGTATAACGACATAACATCAGCAAACGATCTAATAAGGGAGTATCAGATTACTTAATAATTTTTATCGTAAATAACGATCAAGGGGTTATAGGGACATTTGACAATCATGCAGTAATTAAATTTTATTGAATATGAAAATATTTATTTTGTTCTACGGTGGATAATTTCTTTAGGTAGATTGTATTTATATTTTACTTCTTTAATAACAAGTTGTATCTTAATTATAGACTTTTGGGGTATTATAATATGTATAACATGTATATAGATTTTTTAAGTCGCTGAACGACTGGAAGCTGTGTTATAAAGAGTGTTCTATATTTTGGCTTTTTTACGCTAAAAAAGAATTATTGTGTGGTGGGTGGTATCAACCCGAAATTTATTTGAGAAATAAGAAATCAAAACTATGGCACTTTTAGCCATCTAACCTTATTACGAAAATGGTGGTTCTGTCAAAAAAAACTTTTCGTAAATTACGTGATGATTTTGCTCAACATGGACAGGGCATCTATAGAGACTGGAATTCGCAAAATTGAAGAACGTTTTAATGAAACGGGGTCCAATTGGTACTCGTAAATTAGCATCATAATTAAATGTGTCGTATTATTTTTGTGGCCAAAATGGGATGAAATTTATTAAGATGATCTTTGGTTTCCAGCAAGACGGTGCCACATGTCACTCAAATCGTAAAACACTCGAATTATTGGCAACCAAGATTGATGATCGCACAATTTCAAGAAACTGTAATGTCAATTGGCTGTTATCCTTCTTATTAGACAGGTGTTATCCTTGTTTATGTTATGTATCAGAAACGGTTTAAAGATGAGACCGGCGTCATCCGGAACACGTGTCTGATATACCCTAATCAATCAATTAAATTCAATTTCTTTATTCCAATGGTTTGAATGAAATGAAAGGCATTGTTTTTGTAAAATTACCAAAAACGACGATTTATGTTTTGGGCTGCAAAAGTTGGATCCGATAAAATAGAAGGTTTTAGGTTTCAGTGGTTGACACTTAGGCCATTTTTTGGCCCATTGTGATACCACGCATTCACGCCACATCATTAACCCATTCACCTATTCACCTACTCACACAACTACAGTATACCACCTGCACATTGCAAGCTCCATGTCAACCTGTAGTACATCGACATGGAAGGTGGGTCGGCGCTGAATTCTGCACTCCATCAGAGGGTCTTAGTTGTGTTTATTAACATCACCGATTGTAATCGATGATGAAAATTCGATTTGCATCTAGCCTCTGATGGGATTCGAACCCAGTACCTCCCGGTCCAAGTGCCGAAGCATTAACCACTGCACCACTTGTCCGGTGATAAAATAGAAACTGTTTTCCTTTATTGAATCTATTACCACTACTCAAAATTTAAAAGCTAAATAATTATTTCACTGATTTATCCAACCTTTACTTCACCTAATTCTTTTTTATGCATTTTCTAAAATAAAAATTAACTAAATCAGATTTAGCAAAGTTGACATGCTCTATATTTATATTCAGATAGTATCGAGCTTGCTATATTATCGATAATGAGCATGCTATATTATCACTATTGCATGTTACAAATACTTAAAATTTAGCAATTATTAATCGTAAATTGTTTGTTTATTTAGTTAAATTAAATTGTTTATATTTTTCCTCGGACAACATATTATAAAGCTGTCTGGTAAATCATTACTCAGTTTTACATAATTAAACCGTGTCTCCATAGTCGAAGACTAAAATATCATAACAAATTAAATCTAATAGATTTTAGTTTAAAGCTTTGTGGTTATAATTATGTAATATCCATAAAAATCTTAAAACCAATTTGTCGTTTGAAGTATTAATATATATAAAATTAAAGACACACGCCATATATTCATAATATAAAAGACCCTTAGTTCGAAATAACAACAAAAATCGTATGATTTTAAGCACGCTGCCACACCCTATGCCAAAATTTGCTATGCCTATATATGTATTATGTGTATTTTTCTAAAAATATTCACACAAATATTTTACAGTGTACCGTATCTATATAAAAAAACCGGAAAAATCGATATTCCACCCCAAATTTACCGCACACCGCGCCGAGTCCTGACTCATTCCAGAAATGTTTTCATTTATTTTCATCACTATACATGGGAATAAAATTGTTGAATGTGAGTTTTATTCGTATCCATAGACGTAAAATTCATTGTTGCCGGTTTTCTTATCATAAACGTACGAGTCAGTGTGTACAATTTATTTTTTTTTTAACTATTTTTATATACTTTTTATACTTATACTTTTTTTAACCATCCCCTATTTTTCCAAACATGCACAAAGTTTTTCACGAATTGTAACAATAGTATCATGTGCATGTTTATGTAAATACATTAACAAACTGTATGGGGATATGCACTTGTTTAGGTGCGTTAGGTATATATACGAGTAATAACTAAACTCTTTCATGTTTTGTTCTTGGTTTTCATGACTTCACGTTGGTACGAGTGAATGTTAAATCTGAGTATGAAATAAATAATCGATAGAGAGAACTCTTTTTTGTTAGAGAAATTTTTATTCATCTTATTTCTCCTAATAAACATAAAACACCTATTAAAGTACAAATTGCAGGCATAAAATTTATATCGATACATTTTATAGAGTAAAGAATCAGATTTATTTAATTCAATACTTATTATAATTTTGAGCCGCGAATTAACTTTACGAGATACCCATAATCACATGTTGCGATAATCTTCAAACTAGTGCCATTTGTTTTAGAGTTCGGGATATTTTGAATAAAATATTTAGCTTACACATATGCTTATTAATTCGCTTCTTTTAAGTGTTTATTTTTATAATAAATTTAATTGGATTTTTATTGAAATTGATAATCATTAAGGCAATTAATTGAATTTAATTGTAAAATAAAAATTTACAACGCTTGATTTAGCCTCCTTGTGTACGAAAGAGAACGCGCCTAGAAATGTGTTCTTTTAAACTTTCTCCTGGGGCCTTACGGTACGCTTTATGGTTTTCGTCGTTTATTTTTAGTTATCGAGCGTTACAGTACATATTTCATGCCTTTCTTATTTCTTTCTTTCTTTCTTTCTGAGGTGGACGGTAGCCGCCGTCGAAAATAAACTATGCATATACCATAACCATAGTAAGGCCCCTGGTTTTTAATTGAATTTGATATCTTGGTAGATCTACTTTAAAATTTATAAAATAAATGTAAGTTTAAGCTTAGGTTCATTAGAAACAAACACTTTTTTAGTAACAATAAAAATTGTGAGTAGTGAATTGTGAGTAGTGATATTTAGTTATGCTTGCAAGGGAAACGTCTCTAAGCTAATTGTCATTTTCAAAATTTACATGGTCTGGTTTATTCATTATATTGGTTTTAAGGTTTTTATTATAAATTCATCAATTTACAAACCTTATTATACTATAGGTCAAGCACACTCTTTTCCAAAACAACCTCAATGTTTTATAAAATTAACCCACATTTTATAAATCATCATCACTTATATTAAATTTAAATTCTTGTAAATCAAATTCAAATTTCGAAATTTCAAGTGTGTTCAATTGTTAGAAGTAATTTTATGTTCGGATTTCCATACTATCAGTGCGATTAAATTATATACCCTTTTGCATAAGGTATACATTGGTGGATTAAGAGCAAACATTTACAACTGGCGTAAATCTTACTTAACTGGACGATATCGAAAAGTAAAGTTACACAACACCAATAGTTACCAATACCAATAGTTAGTTTACCGGGCAAGTGGTGCAGTGGTTAAAGCTTCGGCACTTGGACCGGGAGGTTCTGGGTTCGAATCCTACCAGAGGCTGGATGCAAAGCGTATTTTCGTGATCGATTGCGACCGGTGATATTAATAAACCCAACTAGGACCCTATGTTGGAGTACAGAATTCAGAACCAACCCATTGTCCATAACAGTGTAGAGGGTGATTTGGAGCTTGCAAAGTGCATACTATATACTGTAATTGTGTGAATGCGTGGACAATTAATATTTTCTTAAAAAAAAAGTTCGCTTAACTTAACTTCAGAGAGAATTCGGAAAGACAATCTATGATTCTGAGAATATTTATCATCCTTCTCACTGTCAGAAATACACCTTAAGTACTATAAACTGTGAACTTGCGATTCGGCGTAAAGTAGCTATCCCTGTTCCACAAATTGTTTCAAAGTAGTACCAGTCTTTGATAGTAAATATCTATGTTTATCTCTAAATATGAACCTAAGTTGGAAAACTTCCTTAGTTTACCAAAATGCTTTTTCAGTTTGATAATTCAAATGTGGTAAATTCCCGTACCACACAGTTATGGATTGACATCTAAAATTCCAACCTCTTATAATCATACATCATACATGCTTATACATAAAAAAAATATATATTTAGTAAAATGTTTAACATAACATTGTTTTAAGCTACATATATAATTGTAGCACAACCAAGTTGATATCTCAATAAAATGGAAGACCTCACACGTCTCACCTCACCACGGATGCAAAATGTCTTCCAAAAAAATTGTTGGTCACTATTTTGTGACATAACATAATAAGTGAAGCTGGTACGAACAATTCAGGAAAAATTGGCCAAAGATTTTCCATCCAGCACATAACGATAGTCTACAAGTAAGATTTTTCTAAATTCTACAATATTTTAGATCTCGCCGTAATGAATAAGCTCATAATTTCATCATAGCTCAAACTTGTTTCGATTTAATTGTATTCGACGTAGGAATTTTTAGACGTACTAACCCCGGATTGCAGGACACTAGTGTGCTTACTTCGGGAGTTGAAAGTTGGTTGAAATAAGACATCACATCACATGTAGGATAACATTTTAGCGTTAATTGAAGCAACCAGGAAGAAGTACCTCAGCTTCAATTCTGTTAGTGGCTTCTAAATCAATAGAATTTCATCAAAAAATGTTGGGGGCAGAAGAAGTCTCTTTAAATCATTTGGTATTTTATGTACGGAACTATCAAATCCAGCTTAGTGTCAATTTTTAGGTGCGGGAATTTGGACAAATATCTGCCAAACAAACTCAAGATAGCATCTAGTTTTAGGTATGTTAATGGTGGTCACAACATACATTTTTTATTTATTTATTTTATGATTTCTTTGAATTTCTAAAATAAATCAACCAACTATTTAATTGATTAACTTGTATACATATTCATATCAAATACTGAATTTAAACAAAAGACAGTGTTGCTAGATTTATGAATATGTTTTAGCTCCTAGAAAAAAAAGCATGACATGGGACGCTTTTAAGTCGATTCCAATATTATAATTTTAATTCAGAGAATATTAAAGGTTCACCTTACGGTGGTTTGTTTTTTAACTACAGAAACACCACACAATTTAATTATTCATCAATGGGCAATTATCTATAGAAATAATTATACCAAAATAGAAAGTACAACTACTTTGTACACTCGAAATTAGTACAAGCAAAATATGATTGGTGCAAACAAAATAAAACAAAAATAACTCTACACAAAATAATTTTTTATCAAAATTTATTTTAAACTTTTACTAAAACAAAATCATTTACTACATTAAGGAACGATTATAATGCAACGAATAAATGATAAAGGAACAGGTGTATCCACGAGTAATGTAGTAATGTAACCAAATCAATGCAAGTTTTGTTTAAAAAATGGAGGGGTGATTATGTTGTGGCATTATTTTACCACAAATGAATACATAGGTCCCGAAATCATCACACTTGAGTTCTAAAGCGAAAAATTTAATTTATGTTATCAAACTTTTTGTAAAACTATCTTGTATAATTAAATAAAACATTATACCTACTTAAATTTCAGGAAAACCAACTAGGTCAACCCTTGTTGGTTGAAAATTATATCTTTAAATTTATTTAAAACCTTCAATTCAAACGGAAAAGTTTTTAGAAAAAGCAAAACTTTTCAACATCATTGCAAAATTGAAAAAGCTCTCATTGTAAGTGCCACTTCCTTTACACAGATTTCCACCAAGTGTCACAAGAAGAACCTCCCAATTTATCCCATTTAATTATTTAATTTTTTTTATTGAAATCTTTAGTTCTTAATCGTTTTTCTTGCGAAATATTTGCAAAAAACTAAAAATCTCGTATGGATGCTGCCACTTCCGATGTATCGAATTCCGCGAAAAACCATTAGAATTTCCCAATTTATGAGAAAAGCTTAAGTCCATTTGGATTCGCGACGCCTCAGCATAACCATCCACAAACTATACAAATTTAGAATATTATAATCAATTCTTAAAATATTAAAAATTAAATAATTACATTAAAATTTCGTTATAATATAATTTAATTTAAATGTTATAATTTAATTTGATTTAAATACTTCAGCAGGAATAATGATAGTAACGAACTAGACATATAAAATTACTTCTAAAAATTATTCTATCGAAATTTACTTATAGATTGTTAAACCGTTTGAAAACTGTCAGAATTTTTCAAACTTTCAATTTGCGTAACAAATACAACAATTTTAATTGTAAAATATTCATAACTTGAAATATATGAAAAATTTGAATTTGATTTACAAAACGTCGAATTTCATTTATATTACACTAGGACCCTTATACTCGTTCCGCGGCCCAACCTTCATTGCTGCTTCGCGGTTAATTTCATTGACACAACATTCTGTTGTTTGTACCAATGCCAGTAAAACTGTTATAAATAAACTTATATTTGTTGGTATCTTTAGAAACTATATCTTCACAACTCCACCAAATAATTAAATTATTTTGGTTTAAATTTTAAGCCATTTCAAAATAAAAATCAGAAATTGATATTTTTAGTAAATAGTTCGCATACTTTTGAATTCCTTGTCTTAATTCTTTATATAAGACAGCTTTCAACTAATGTGGTAGTGAACTGCTATTTTACCTGACAAACACGTTACTGATAGAACTGACATTATGATTTTCATTTTGTGAAATTGTTTCGTTTTCCTTTTAGAAGAAGTGGTCATAAAAAGTTGTCACATAATTTTCGAGCAATTCTATTAGCTTGTAATATAACTGAGTGAAGACGATATCAGCAAGGGTATCTGTTCATCGACAATACCTTAGTCAGTAGCTTTATTTCTTATTCAACGCATTTGTTTGGTTTTGCACCGATTGAAATCTGAGTGATCTCCAAACATTTGTATCTGTTGTATTTGTGTCCGTAACCCACCCACCCGAATCTTTCAGCAAGTCAGCTGACCACTCAATAAATTAATCTGGATCGAAACAACCACAACACCAAATCGGGTGTTTCGATCCAGATTAATGTTCATAGAAAATCATTTTTAACCGAGCGTCGTCCATTTTAAAAGATATACATAAGAAACTGGAAAATGATCTGCGTTTTTGCCCAAATTTCGTTCTCTGCCATTCTCTTTTAATTCCCTCTCAATAACATTTCTGTACAAGGTAGACAACTCCTATAGATTCAATTGAAACCACTGAAACCGGAATACACAATGGACATTTGATTTTCAATCGAAAGAAGTGTTTACACAGAAGTTATGTCGATCTCTCGTTAGCATTTTATATATAGCATAGATGATAATGATTTGGAAAAATTTGAGTTCATTTTATAAAACATTAAGGTTGTTTTCAAAAATATTCCTTTTGTAAAATAATTTCAGTGGAAACTCTGAAGAAGTCGTTTTAATCGCTTATCGAGTTTTACAGAAAAATAATCTTAGAATATTTTGTTGTTTTTTACATTTCTCAGGGTATAAATGGGTTATTTTAGTGGTTTAAACCAGTGTATCTCAACCTTCTTTTATATATTATTTAAATCAGTAATAAATAAAATGTTCTGTTGAAGTTTAAAGCCCCCTAATTTATTAATTTAGCACATGGCTGCTCACAAATATGGTATGCCTCCCTAGGGGGGCCGTATGGCTCCCGTTTCGAAACACTGATTTATCTTACTAAATTACGGTATTCATCTTAAAAATAATGTTTTTATTAATTATACGAGTTGAATAAACAAAATTAAGTAGCAAAATTTCATTTAACTTAATGTACAGGGTTCCATCCGAAAGGTTTATAATTTATTTTTAACGCCATTTAGGCGAATATTAATATTAACAGTTCATACTTGACAGTCGTAAAGTACACACGTGGTAAATTAATCATGGAAAATAATTCGATTGAACAACGCGTTTTAATAGTGAAAATCTTTAACAAAAGTCAATAATCAATTACATTAACATTAAGAAACTTAAGTGGAAGTTGTATCTGGTGCCTTCAAAGCCTACAATTTACTAGGTTATCAAAGAATTGGAAAAAAAAGGGACAATATGGCAAGAAAGCCAAAGTATGTGCAACAACGTATAGTCAGAACACCAAGATACTGGTTCTGACTATTGCTGCTGTACATGAAGTGTACGGGATAGTCCAACGACGTCTATAAGACACCGCGTGCGTGCAAGACCTTGGACTTCGAGAATCAACAATGACCAATATTTTGTACAACGATTTGAATTTATTCCCGTACAAAATTCAGCAAGTTGCTATTGCTTGATAATGACATCCGGTTTTTTTGAAAAAATAATTGGGAGTGACGACGCTCATTTTCACTTAAGTCGACATATAAACAAACAAAATAGCCGGTTCAGGGGCAGTAGAGGATCCGCAAATAATTCATCAACCACCATTACATCCCTTGAGAGTGTCGGTATAGTGTGCAGTTTTGGCTGGAGGGGTCGTTGGACCATATTTTTTCGAAAATTCGAGTGGTTCAGCTGCTATAGTCTCTGGCGAACGTTATCGTGATATGATATGGAACTTTGATAAACCAAAATTGCATGGCAATGGTTTGGTGAACATGTGGTGCCAACAAGATTGTTCCAGATGCCATATTTCTAGAGAAACCATGGAATTGTTACGAGAAATGTTTCCACAACAGTTAATTTCAAAATCTGGTGATGTGTTTTTCATATATAATTCCAAACATTAAATAAACGATCTATAAACAATATAACTATCTAAAAAAAATTATAGGCAAAAAATAATAAACCTTTTTGGTGGACACCCTGTACATAATAACTTAAGATTTACCCCTTGTTGGTGCGATTTTTTGATACCATTTGCATTTATCTGCATCTAACATAACGACACTATGAATCTCTTTAATCGAGATTTTGTTTCACTATCTGAACCACTCTTCCTGTTTTATTAGTTTTAAAGTTTCTAAAAAATTATTTCATTTTATACCAATTGATGGCAACCGCCTTTTTATTATTTATTACTCAAAAAATCGAATCAAACCAAAGACTAGCCGAAATAATTCTTCAATGTAATTTCGCACGATTATTACGCGTGGATGTACTCGAATTGCTTTCCTAAAATCGTAAATAATTGCCCCAATACTTTGTGTACTTGAAAATCTGTATTAATCCAACTTATGGCGTTTTTGTAGAGACTCAGTTATTTGAGAGTCTATTATAAGCCTTCTCTCGAGTAGACTTATTTTGATATACTTATTTAAGTTAATTGACAAGGTTTCCCTTAAACTAAAGGTCATCATAATAAGCTAAACAAGTCTACAAAAAAACTGCTTACGAAAGCTTATTGTAAACTTCAGACTCCAACAGACTGCACAATTACGTTTTCACTCAGTATCTCAGAGGGTATCAAAAATAAACCTCACACTTCATAAACAATTAATATCCTTAACTAAAATACCCTGTATATAGTACATAATCATATATTTTCATTGTATACAGGATTTGCGTGATAAATATATTGTACTTTAATCGAAAATTGGGGATGAGTTTTTGCCACTGACTCATATATTCGCAACACAATGTCGCACACATGTTTTTATTGATATATAATATGTAGATAAGTTTACTTAGTTTTTTATTGTTAAGTTCAGATTAATGATTTATTTGTTTTGTGGGTATAACAAACATAAAAACTTGTACATTGCCCTAGTTACGGGTGGGTGCCTATCCAATTTCTTAAATGAAATAATTTTATTTAGATTTTATTGATTTTTTAATTTTAATTTATTTTGAAATAGCTAATAATTTAGTTTCACGAACCAACTATGTGTATTATATAAATAGATATTGAATTTTTGTTATATAGTTACATAATCATGTTCAAGTTTTAGGATGAGGTCATTCGAGGCATTGGTTTAGTTCTATAACCATAATATAGTGTATGTCAGAGGGTGCGAGTTCAAACAAAAATCAATAACATAATGTTTTATAGAAACAATTTTGCTTTCAAAATTTAAAAGATGAATAACGTTTTAAATTTGACTTTAGATTTCTATAAAATTCTGAAAACTTCGGCAATAAAAGAAATAACAAAATTTAAAAAAAAACATCACTTCAGGAGGACACCTTATAAAATTACCACAACGAATAAATATATGTATTATAAATAAATACACGCCACCCTCAAAGTTTGAGGAAAAAAATTGTACTGGTATTCTAACGCTCAGCCATTTTATTTTTCCCAACATGGCTTGATACACCAAAGCACATAATTCATGCTTCACAAAAAATATATCGATCGCTCTGCGGTAAAACTACAAAGAAATAATTTTTTCAAAAAACGCGAAAAAATAGTACAGTATTCTATAATTGACTCGTTTATGACGTGTTTATGACTTCAAATGATTGAAAATTATATAATTTAGCAAAAAAACTTTCACAGAAAACAAAATGGTGTACTAAAATGAAAAATCTAAACGTCTTACCTGAGTACCATTTTCAGTGACCATTTCAAGGTCGAAACAAAATTATCCGCATACAATTTTTCAAAATTGATTGTAACACAACAATTGAGATAGAGTTTAATTTTAAATATAATTAAAGAGCTTATACTAAAACTATAAAACTGTTTATGTAATAAATTTATTGTTAAACTACTCCTGTTTTTTTTTCTTAGTTAAGAGCAATACACTTTGTACACAACGTTATACAATAACTTTCTGCACTCGTTTTGGAAAGAATTTCCTCGGTTTCCTTTATTAATTAAATTAATAAACTTTTTATTTTAATATGTTTTTTAATGTTAAAACTTTTTTTTGGTCTTTTTCCTTACAAGTTTCAACGGAGACTAAACCATCGTTAAAACTTTCCTTCCTGCTACTACAATACCGCCAATAAACCAAAATTTTTGCCGGTACAGAAAAGGATATCAATATATTTTAAAACAATTTCACTTTATCAACAAAAAGGGCAAAGGCATTATGCATCGTCTGCGCAAAATCACTATGTCATATGATTTGGTGTAAGGGGGTGGAAAAGGTGTTTTGCTTTTCTTTTGTATTTTAGGGATGTATGTATGTGTTTATAAGTTTATAATCTCCCCTGTTTGTATATACATAAACGATTATATATATATATATATATATATATATATATATATATATATATATATATATATATATATATATATATATATATATGTATATATATATATATATTAGAATCACAGCATGACACATAAAGGGGTTTCCTTAAAATTGTTGTAATTTTATGCTAGACGAAATAGGGGAAGATTCACATTGATTTATTTTTATACCAATTACAATACACTCTTACTTTTATTAAAATGTACCACATACAACCAATTGGTATAAATCACCCAAGTTTTATACCCCATTCCATACGATACGCAATGATGTAATATTGATTAAAGTGTGGCTCATGTGCAAACTTTTTGAAGATGTTATAATAAAACAAAAGTATTTCTCTCAGACCTTTTTATGGATAGATAATGTAAAATACATAATTATGTGTCCTTTATTGAAACATAACACTCAACAATTTGAGTAGGCACATAATTGGTTTAGTAGAATACATTAGTTTTGCACGGCTATAGCCGTCGGATTTTTGGTGATATGTAGGTAAATGACTTCTATAGCCGTCCTGTATATTTTAATTAATAAAAAAGGAATATCATTCGTATGAAGTATACTAATGCATTTATTTGTTAATTGTTCAGTAATACATCGAAGATAAAAAAAGATTTAACATTCCAGATAACATATCAATTGTTTTTTGTTGTTTTGATTTTTCTTATTTAACAATTCGATACATCTATTTCCGCCTACAGAGACAAATGATGGATATAGCCGTCGTACTACGTTCGCGCAAATGGCGGCTAAAGCCGTCTTTAGCCGACGGCTATAGCCAAGCAGTATTTTTGGTTTTTTTCTTGCAGGTTGTTTTAATACTGGGAGTAGCGTCCATTTAATGATAGATGTTATTGAAGACGTTCAATCAGCTTTGTTGGTAAACATTTCCAACTCTAAAACAAACAAATCGCGACTCTTTATGGTTTTGGGAGAAAATTATTTGGGGATTTGGAGAAAATACTTTACTCTTCGCCCAGAAAATTTCAAGGTCTTTTTATAAAATACCAAGCTAGAGTATGTCATCGGATAGTAGTTGGCATTCACAAAATTTGTAGCGTTGCAATGTAAATTTAAAAAATGCAAGTGAATATACCGGCCTTTGCTTGCGTCGGACTTCAGCTACACTCCTTGTAGATGCTGGCGGTGACCTTACTTGTCTTAAAAGGCATGGTGGTTGGAAATCTAATACTGTAACTGAGGGATACTTATAAGATTCCACAACAAATAAAACAAACACTGCTATAAGAATATTACAACCCGATGAATTTAGTACCAGCTACAATACTAGTAATGATAATACTGGTAGTACTAATAATGAAAATACAACCGCTCATTTGAATACTTACCAAAATACTTTAATTTTGTTTAGTTTATTTCGTTTTTCCAGTGTCATGTGAAGGCATTGCGTGTATGTGTACATTTTCATTTGTTACAATTTAAATTAAAAGACATTTTTGATATTTTAATGAAAATTTTAAACTTTTCAATAATAATAAGATTTCATACTGCGGTGTAAACGCAGTATAAGCATGTTTTAATTTTCATACACGGCGCGTCATACGATTATTAAAAATAATTTGTGCGTCGTTGCCAAATTCAACATGTGTGATTCTAATATTTTCGAAAATTTCTAAATTGATTTTGCTCAATAATCGGTTATATTTGATGTTGTACTACACGGAAAAAAATATATAGGACAGATTTCAATTAATATAGGAGCCAGTGCACTGGTGGAATATAATTGGACAGATTACTATTTAATGAATAGGAACATTCACTATAGCGGATAGTAAAATTTACTACGGTTACCATGTAAATAGGAAACTGTTATATAATATATAGCAGGGCTTACTATTAAAACCTTAATTTTCTTGAATTCCTATAACAAATAGGTAACATTCCTATAAGAATTCTATAGTTAATAGGAAATACTACTATGGGAAATAGTAATTGGTGTAATTTATAGAAGAGATTCCTATATAGCACTGTCTACTATGCAAAATAGAATGTTTCCTATATACATAATGAATTATATAATAATAAATAGTACAGCTTACTATAATCGGACTCCCATACATAAATAGGAAAAAAAATGGTGATTTTTTTTCTCCGTGTAAACGAGCTTCAAAAAGTTTTTTGAACCAACTTCTAGAATAACTAATTCTTAACCAAATTTTAAAATTATGTTATTTGTTAAGGCAACGGAATTATTAAAGGTTTGTTGGATGATGCACGAATATCAAGGAAACAACGTGTAAGACAAACAAATCGACATTTTGTAATTGATTTCTGTGAACCACACCAACTCTTTCCAAATGGCATCCAATGCTTCAAATTCGACGAATGGTTTGAATGGTTTACAAAACTTCTGAAAATAAAGAAATGAAGGTTCGGGAATAGGGTCAAACTATTCTGGGTGAGACTAACTGAAGTGTTTTCAGTGTTCAGTTAACTGAATTTGATGAAGGTAGGTTCAACGGATACAAAAACTCAAAATTTCGCCATTTGGAATTTCAAGCAACATCGTATAAAAAACTGCATTTATAAGTAAATAAAACATTACCACGAAGAATTGTTATAATGAACAAATATGTGCTGAAAGTGTGTGCATTATATAGATGAATAATAAAGAACCGTTATATTCAATTGTGAGTGTTAAAACAAAATTATCACTTTTTATTTATATAATTTCAACAAAATATGCGGGAAATTAGGCTGCATGCTTTTCATCACATACCATGTTCAAAGCGTTAATCTGGAATTGCTCTACATGTAAATTGTATTATTGGAAATTTAGACGAAGTTCAGAAATAACGATAACTGGGGTTGACTTAAGCTAAATATGATTGATCTCAGTATGTTTGTAAATTTTTGAATCTTTCTTAACTTAATTACTATAAGATAGGAACCTTATAATATACGCTATTTGCTAAAAGGACAGCAATCCTGGATGCAGCAATTCTGGATGTCATATTTTAGGTTCTGTGGAAAGTTGGCTGTGAAGAATGCTCTAAGAAAAAATATCTAATTTTTTAGCAGACTAACAGGAAAAAACAATTATTTAGCCATCGCGTATCATAGTTTAAAAACAAAACTAGCATTTGAATAAAGGCACGCTACATCCCCTCTGGTTTTATTGTTAAATGATAAATAAGTTTATTAGTTTATTGAAATTAAATTACTCCAAAATATTATACTAACGTTAATAATTATCAAAAACTTAATAATGCAATATCATCAAGTTGAAACTATTGAAAGTTCTACAAATTAATACATTACTACAATGGATAGCATTGATTTAAGGGTCTATCGGGAATTATTGGTAGTTTACTTGCCAACATCCACATAATAATTTAATATTAAAAATGTTAATACTATTTGTTCTTGCAGAGTTCATAGATTCAGTGGTGATTTCAGAGTGGTGGCTTATTTTATACAAACATATGGTGGGTACTGGCCAGAGCAAGCTGCTTTATAAAAATTAAGAGACTGAAGATAGCCGGTTTCATTTTATTTTTTCAGTTTCCTCTAATATATTGAATTTAACGAACAAAAAAATACTTTTTCAAATATTTAATGAGAAAACTAAAATCTCCTGCCCAAGAAAACATTACAATAGTTTGATTTTATTTTATTTAAAAAATTTGTTTAGTGAACCCTATCCTGCTATTCATATAAAACAGTTTGTTTTATTCTTGAAGTTCTGTGAATAGACCTGAAACGAGTATTAACCCTACTAACAAAACATTAGCAATTATAATCTTTGTTCTGGAAAACATTTATCATAATAAAATTTGTAAAATACAATCTGCCTGTCTTAAAAACATCATTTTAAAGGTAATCTTAAGAGATAAAGAGAGAACTCTGTCAGTTGAAATCTCATTTATGAGTGCAACAAAATGTTGAACTATATTTCATTCTATAATTGGTTGAATATTGGTGTTCTCTCCAATATAGTGTGAACGATTCAGACCGGTAAGCTGCAATTAATGCATGAGACTTGAAAATTCCGCGAACGAAGTATACCTATTAAATAGTAAGACCCAACTCTATCATATGGCTTTGAACTTTTCAAAGACATAATGTTGGATTCTCCAAATTTTTCAAACTGTTAGAAAGAAAGAAAGAAAGAAGAACATGCGCCTCCAGTTAGCATGCAAGATTGAAGTTACGGATGTGTTCCACTACTTGCTATACAACATAGATAACAAATCTAGCAACCGGTAATTTGCATGAGATAATCTATATGTGTTTTTGGTACTATTTAGTTGAATATTCGCAGTTAGAAAATTGAAGGAAAGACACCGGTTTTAGAACAAACCCAACC
The DNA here is from genome assembly GCA_947310385.1 of Nephrotoma appendiculata. Classification (NCBI taxonomy): domain Eukaryota; kingdom Metazoa; phylum Arthropoda; class Insecta; order Diptera; family Tipulidae; genus Nephrotoma; species Nephrotoma appendiculata. The sequence goes on from OX371223.1 coordinate 206,207,417, forward strand.
GTACCCAAAATATCAGCAAAAATATTTTGGGTACGGTTGGGTTTACTTTGACAAGCACACGAGGGCTCTGATTAGTTCACGGTAGAGTATAAGCTGGATCGAAATGTAATTCTAATAATTTGGTTTTCTTTCTTTCTAATCACCATTATTACAAAACAAAAAAATACAGATGAAGACTTGCCAGAAAAAGTAATTTTTACCGGCTGAGCAATGAATCAAACGGATATTTAAACCACAGTCCAAAATTCGTCTCATCAATTCCTCTTACAAACCTTATATACGGTCATATTGTAGTTTTGTCCTAGTTATTGTGAAGTTGCTGTCTTTGTAGCCATTCGGAAGAAAGGATGAGAAATCAATAAACAAATACGCACATTTAATAAAAACTAGACGAACTAATAGTAGTGACTGTCTTATATGTGCTAATCTAAATGGGGAAGATAATTTATTTTCCTTCGATACTAAGGTGCGTTCTTTTTCATTATCCCTCTTCGGATCGTGCAATATATCCCGATTGTTTTTGAAAACGTTGTGTCTTAAATATACCAGTAAACATGAATTTCTATCCAGTTTCTGAATATAAGAACATTTTAATGATTGCCGCTAATAGCTAACACAGAGATTTCTCGATTTCTCGCCAAACGATTTTCAATATTCTTGGCCATGTATAGATGATGTCATGCTTACATTGTAGGCAAACATTATTCTATATTTAAGTCTAACTAAATACAGAATAAGAGTTTTATAGAAGAAAAAAAACAGTTGACATGTAGTCAATCAATTATCATTTACATTTTAGATATTTATTATCTGCTTAGTAATTTTTCACTAAAGTTAAAAACACATTTTGTCTGCATTTATACATTTGATGCGTGGTAACTAATCAAAATGAAAAATTTATTATTGCTAAATTACATCTTCAGAGAATTACATTCAGCTTAAATTTTGATAAAAACAATTACATCGGCGATATGAAAAATATATACGAGGTTTTTTACACAATGCAACATCTCAACAAGTTTTTCTCTCAGGAAAACAAATTTATCAATATGTATGTGTATGAATGTTACACGGCATACCCAATAGAATTCCTTATGACTTTTTACTTACAGAAAAGTATGAAAAAAAAAACTTGAGAAAAAAAATTTCTTTTTCTCAAGTTTTTTTTTTCATACTTTTCTGTAAGTAAAAAGTCATAAGGAATTCTATTGGGTATGCCCTGTTATTATCAGTGCCTGTGTATGTATATGACCATATAACAAAAAAACCTAAACACGGGGAAAAACTCTTACAAATGCTATTGAAATTATTGTTTGTGGAGCTTTTTAGAACTTACAATATTAATATCGCGTAAATGTGGTGGAAAAATAAATTTTCATTCTTCTGTGACACTAATCTTGTATATCCTTGGGAATAGGGAACTGGGGAAAGAATTTATATGTAATTTCTGTTCAAATTTATATTTTCCGGCCTACTTCCTTTTTAAATTGAGAATAATTTTTCCATAGCTAAATTGGTGCGAAGAATTATTCCCAATTTAATTATGCATGTGAAGTTAGACCTAACTATAGTATAGAACTAACTTAAGGACTAGTTTAGCTCAAACTTCACACGCTTGTATACGCGTTTGAAGTTAGACCTAAAATAATCCTAAACCAACAAAAACAAACGAAAATTTGTAAGTATTGGTAAAAAAGTAAAGCATGAATGTCATTTAGGCGAAATATTGAATTTGTGAACTAATATAATTTCAATTTATAATAAATAATCAGAAGTACATGATTTGGATGGGATATAAAAATTTCGGATTTTTCTAAGAAATCGAATATCTCGGGACTTGAATGAAAGTCTAGATTAGGACTATCTCAATTAAAAGCCATTTGAAAAGCTAATAATTTTATGCGCGATCAAATTAATTGTTTGCCATGAGTTACTAACCTGAGAAGTTAGGATTTTCTTAAGAAACTGAATATCTCAAGACCTGATATGTTTATTTCAAAATGAGTTGCGGTCTTGATTCTGAAAAATGAAGAATGTTTGGAACTGGCGAAGTACCAGCTCAAAAAAAAAAGTACGATCCCAGGAATTAATGTCGCAAAACATTCTAATTTAACCAACTTTGGCCAAGCAAGTATGGATTCCATTCAATGTTACAAAAATACTTTGTTTTAAATTCGCTATTTAAATTTCGCGACAACGTGTGTTTATGGTTTGCGAACAAATCTTGTAATCAACTTTTGGGGCACTTTGGCACTTTCTAAAACTAGATTTTATTGAAGTTTTGAACACTGGTATATCTCTGGTGACAATTCTTTTATTAAAACGTGGATGTCATTGGACCACAGGGTCCAGTTGCAGCCACATACATTTTTCGAAAATAACTGGTACCGTTTATAGTTTGACGTTTATCTTTTAAATAGTTTGTCTCGGTCAATTGTATTATACATAATAGGTGTGGGTAACTGCAGCACGGAAACTTTCGAATTTCAAAATGAAACTTTCCACACCGAGTAAGCCCAATTTGTGCTTATTAGTGCTCATGGGAAAATATTGGTGCTAGTTCAGGAGCCGATAAAACGGGAAAATAACATTTCAAATTTCGTCTGAAAGACGAAAAAACTCAATTTCTAGAAGAAAAAAACAGAAATAATTTAAGCCTAGTTTTAAAACTTTCCAAAAGCGGCTACACCGGCGAAATTTGTGCTTATCGTAGAAATATGACTTTCGTAAATTTTCATTCATAAATTGAGGAAAAACAAACTAACCCCTAAAAGATACTATATTTCTATCTCTCTCTCTCTCTCTCTCTGGCACTATATCCCATCAAGGGATTTGACCGCCTCAAATGAGGTTTTATAATCATATTTTCATTTCGGTTAATGAGTGATTAATTCATTGATTCTAAACCAGCCGTGAAATTTTTTCTTTGTCACCACCGGGAATCGAACCCGGGACCTCCGGTCGCTGGAGCAAGCATGCAGACCACTTTGCCACCGGGGCGGCAAAAGATACTGTGTTAAACATACAAAAAATAAATAGAAATAAAATATTACAAAATCCAAAAATGAGCAATTAAGATAGCATATTCCTATCAAGTATGTTCATTGTCATCCGAAACATATAGTGGCTGAATTTGTGCTAATCCAGAATTGGTCCAATTCCATTGAAGTGTCCTGTTCCATTAATTGTCTTTTTTGTTCAACGGAATTGGGCCAATTCTGGATTAGCACAAATTCAGCCACTATATTTATTGGAATATGCAATTAGAAGTACCAACTTCATTGGTGTCTATAACAGTTTTTGTTAGAAAATTGTTCATTCTACGGTCTTTGTTGTTCAATGGAATTGGGCCAATTTTGGATTAGCACAAATTCAGCCACTATATTTTTCCGATCGCAATGAACATTCCTGATAGGCTTAATAAACACATTTTATTAAACACTTGTTTTTTATTTTGCAAAAATTAGATTTTTGAATATTTTAATTAAAAAATTTGTTCAAAATGTTTTTAAAAAAAATAGATCAATTTTTATTGTGTATTTTTTGTCCCTCCTTCTTTTATTTATTTTTTGCTTTTTTCTACTATATAGGTATAACAAAATTTTTACTTTTACAAGATACTCCTGATGATGACCTAACAAGTCGAAATCGATCGAGTGATTTATTTTAAACATTTTCAAAAAAAAAATTTTATTAAAATAATCAAAAATCTAATATGTATTTGCGAAATAAAAAACAATTGTTTAATAAAATATGTTTATTAAGCGTAAGTGTGTTTCTCCAAGTGCATACCTCAAACAGTGTAAAAAGTATTCCTGATAGGAATGTGTAATTAGAAGTGCCTACTTTATTGGTTTCTAGAACACATTTTGTCAGAAAATTGTTCATTCAATGGTTTTTGTTGTTAAATGGAATTGGGCCAATTCTGGATTAGCACAAATTCAGCCACTATATATTTCGGATGGCACTGAACATACTTGATAGGAATATGCTATCTGAATGGCTTATTTGTGGATTTTGTAATATATTATTTATATTTTTTAATTTATTGTTCAACAAAAATATTATTGAACGGTTTATCTCTGTATTTTGTATGTTTAATATAGTATGTTTTAGGGGCTAGTTTGTTTTTCTTCAATATTCATAAATTTATGAAAATCATATTTCTGTGCTGTGTGTAGCCGCTTTTGGAAAGTTTTAAAATTAGGTCTAAACTATTTCTAGTTTTTTCTAGAAATTGAGTTTTATTTTATTCGTCTTTCAGGCGAAATTTGAATTTTTTTCCGTTTTGTCGGCTCCTGGACTAGCACTAATTTTTTCTCGTGAGCACTAATTAGCACAAATTGGGTTTAATCAGTATGCAAAATTTCATTTTGAAATGCGAAAGTTTTCCTGCTGCAGTTACCCACACTATAAATAGTTTTAATGCTTTGATAATACGTACTTTCCACAAAACATTGGAAAAAATAATGTATTTGTTGATTATATTTATTTGTATTTCGCTGAATCTTGCTGAATATAATATTCACAATAAATTACTTTTTGTACGAAATGGGTTGAAACTTGAGTTCTTTTTTACCAACATATAATTTAAAGTTACCCTAAAGTTACCCAGGTCCTAATTACAAAAACGCATATTTAAATTAATATTGATACCTGTAGAATGTAAAGTACAGTAACAATTTATTAATATTTCATGTAGCCGAATTACAAAAAAAAAACTGAATAAAAAATTATAAAAAATGAGTAGATAGAATTAATCTACGAAATGTCAAAGAAATCGTTTTTTAAAACCACGGCGAAATTTAGTGACAACTATGAAGAATTTATTCAAAATTAAATTAAAATTAGCTAAATTTCAAAATAAAAAAATTTTTCTTCTAAGATGTCGGAAGGAACGAATTTTTCCAAATAATCGTAAATTGAAGAACATAACAAATATTAATCAAGTGGTTTTTCGTCAGTTGGAAAACCGGTTTATGTTCGCTGTAATAAATCAAGAAATTGCAGAAGTTTTTTCTAAAATTAACCATCTCGATAAACTGGTCACCTCTAAAACACATCAAATATAAAATACCATCTCATCATACTATTTTAGAAATTTCACAACAACATTAAATTGCAGCATTAAAAACAGGTATGAATATATCAAGGCTATTAATATTAAAAAATTTAATAATATGTTAAATGTTAATATAATAAATGATAACACTAATAACAATACGGACAATAATCCACATTCACTAGACAATATAAACACAGATACTGAGAGGTAATAAATTTAAATACAAATATTGATACAGATAAATGGTTGATAAATATATCTAATACAGAAATACCTCCGGAGGTTTCTGACATATTAAAATTGGGTGAAAAATTTTGCCCTCCAATATCTAAAATATCGGTTCCTTATGTTCGAATAATTGGAAATATTGAAGGTGCGCTTATCAATATTACGGATGATAATTTGGATAAACCAACTTTACGTAATGAAGTTATTAATATTTTGACTAATTTTAAAAACCGTCATCGTACTTTATTAACATCGGTTGAAAAAACGTTTAAAATAAATCTTTCAAAAACAAAAAAATTCATTCAAGATCATCCGGAAATTTTAATTACTAGAGTAGACAAAGGTAACACCACTGTAATAATCAATAAGATTGATTACGTTAATAAAATTAAATCTATGTTAACAGAAACCTGTACATACGAAATTGTTGATAGGGATAAAACACTATCTATTACAAACAAACTGAACAAAATGATAACTTTATGGCAAAATAATAATAAAATAACTGTTCAAGAAGGTAAACATCTACGATGTTACAATGGTGTTATGGCAAAAATGTATGGTTTACCTAAAATTCACAAAGTTAATGTTCCATAACCGCGCTATAGTTAGCTTAATTGGAACCCCATTGTATAATTTGGCCTCTTTTTTATCAAAAATTTTAAATATGACGGTTGGTAAATCTTCTAGTGATGTAAAAAATTCGGTAGATTTCAAAGAAAAAATTAAAAATATTGTTTTACCTGAGGATCATATAATTTTGTCGTTAGATGTTATATCCTTATTCACGAATATAGATAGTAAATTAGTATTGGACCTAGTTAACAAACGATGGAATCAAATTAAGACAAATTCCGGGATAAAATTAAATAAAACAGAATTTATTAGTGCTTTAAAATTAGTTCTTCAAAATTGTGAATTTTTATTTAATAAACAAATTTATAAACAACTATTTGGTTCTCCTATGGGTTCTCCTATTAGTCCAGTAGTTGCAGATTTAGTGATGGAATTTATAGTCTTCTATATTAAATTTGTTAAATTTTAAACCAATATTTTTCTATAGATATGTAGATGATATAATTACGGCTATTCCATTTGATAAAGTTGACATTTTTTTTCAAACTTTTAATGAGTTTAATAATAACATTAAATTTACAATGGAATTAGAAAATAATCACAAGTTAGCATTTTTAGATTTAGTTGTAATACATAATATAGATGGAACGTTATCTACTGATTGGTTCCATAACACTACTTGGTCTGGTAGATACCTTAATTTCGATTCCCACCTAGCTTTGGCATACAAACGCAATACAGTAAAATTATTAGTAAACAAAATAACCCAATTATCAGATCCTATTTTTCATAAAGATAATTTTAGACTTCTTAGAAACACACTTCTAAAAAATAATTATACAAATTCAATAATAAATTCAATTTTAAAAAGTCATTTACATACAAATTTAGATTTACAACCAGTAGTTGAGAATGACCTAAACGACAATCTAACGAGATATATTTCAATCCCATATGTCAAGTCCTTACACGAACAAATTAGTTTTTGTATGAATAAATATAATATTAAATTAGTTGGTAAAGCACATAATAATTTTGGTAGATCACTGTTTTCTAAATTAAAAGATCCTATGGCTTTATGTAATAATACAAATGTGGTGTATCAAGTTGAATGTGCTTGTGATAAATTATACATTGGACAGACTAAACAATTATTGTCTACAAGATTTTGTCAACATAAGAGAGACGCTCAGAATATAGCTAAGGCTAAAATTAATGTTGATAATGCAAGTGCTTTGTCTAGTCATTTATATTTTTCTAAACATGATGTTTTTTTAGAAGATGTTAAGATATTGGAGCGTGAAAGTAATTCTGCAATTCGACGAGTTTTAGAAATGATATACATCAAAAGAAATCCGGGAAGCATTAACAAACAATCAGATTGTAATTATCTGCAAGATATGTACAATCATTTAATTAAAAATGATTAGATTGTGCTTTATATGATTTTTTAGAATTTGTTTCCATTTTTGATGTATCATTTTTAATTACATATATGTTTTGAACAAAAATCAATTTACTTTTATACTAAATAATTTGATTTTAGTTTTATCATTTACAATTAACATACATATTTCATTGAACCATAATTAGCATAGAAACATTTTTATTTTTATGTTTCTACATTTTTTAGCCTTAATATATCAATATCCCTTTTCTAAATTCCAAAACAATACTTCATTTCATTTTCAATTTGTTTTTTCTTGTTTCTGAAGTATATGTATTTTAATTTGCTATACATTTTTGTTTTACAAGTAATTAATTTTTTTTAATTTTTTTTTTTTTTTGTAAGAATTTTATGACAAAAATTGTGTTTTTTTTAAAACTATTGTAAGTTGTATATATGATTTTATTATTTTGTAATCTTTTATTAAATGTAAATATAATATTCATAGTTGTGCCCTGATGATGGATGGAAATTAACATCCGAAACGTCGGCCTTCGAATAAAACGGTGTTTTATTATATACTAGGCTATAACCAGAAAATTTAAAGGATAATGAATAAAAAATATTCATTTTACTTAAACCACTTCAATTTCGTTTTATTATTGATATATTTCGGCATTCCACCATTTTTAGTTTGACACGTAAAGGCTGAACGAAAAATATAGGGAAAGTAGTTTGAAAATTTTAATTTTTATGGGTTGCTTTAAGTGTTAGGTATTACGAATAATTTGGAGTGTACTGTTTCACATTGGAATTTTTAAGTTATATTATTTCAAACTAAACTTTGAAAGTTATTAAAAAAAGTGTGAAAGAAAATCCTGTGAAATCTCTATAACGGCTTACCGTGCTGATTTCGTGATTTAAGCACAAAATAAAGACCAAACATTTTATAACTCAATCATGTAGAGTGAGACTTTACCAGATCTTTATGTTAATTCATTATTTTTTTAGTTCCGGTGATCTATATTCTATTAGGTCATTACTTAAATGTTGTTTTAGATTATTATTTTAATTATTTATTAAACATGACGTCGTTTTGTTTATTATTATTACAACATTTTTAGAACTTTTCACGCAGCACAAAAAATAATTAAATAAACTAGCATTTAGGTTAACCGCGCACCGCGAATTATATATGTCTGTATGTATATTGAAAGTCAAAAGAAAAAGAAAATAATTTCTAAAAATAATATTTAATATATTATATATATATATATATATATATATATATATATATATATATATATATATATATATATATATATATATATATATATATATATATATATATATATATATATATATATATATATATATATATATAAATCTTCGAAATAAAAAAGCCATTGAAAAATATACATTTACTTCTAATTTTCACTTACTCCAAGACTAGATAATGATGGAAAACGTTTTTTAATCGAATTCATTTTACTGAACTCTCAAGTCACACTCATATAGGCTAATCACAACACGTTATAATTAATTTTCTATATTTCCAACTTATTAATTTATATTTTTCTAATCATAAACTGTTCAAATTCATGGGCACTAAATAAATAAATAATTACGAATATATAAATAACGTTTAGATTTTCTTGATACTTTTTTTTAGTATTAGATCTATTCTTAGTACGAGCACGATCGAGACTGCGGCGGTTCGATTTTTTTTATGTTAATTTTCATACAAGATTTTGCGAGAGTACTCGTACATGAAAATGTATTTAAAATATTAAAATAGTATTTTTATTTTACTCTCACTACTTACTGGCTAGACAAAAATTATTATATTGTGCTGATGCTATTGCTTAATCAATTTTTTTTAATTTCCCCGAAAAACGTGAAATTTGTTGAAATATACTGCAACACGCAATATATGAAAATGTTTGCGTATTTAATAAAATTTAATAAAAGCTTTAATGGTAAATGCCCGTGTATAAATACAAAAATATCTGCCTTGAAATGGTCCATAAATGATTAAGCTTCCGACAAAATTTGATGGAAAGCATTTCTTACATATTCATAATTTTTATTACTAAAAGTTATTACCCGAGTATTAATGCGGAAATTTAATAGTGAACATAATATTAGTCGTAATGCCTCGTGGTATGCATTTTTTATTATTATATGTACAATGTTACAATTATATGTACATGTACCAATTTATAAAAATTCAGATCTGTGTACATCATCACACGACATCATCATGCCTAATCGTAAAAATAATGGTACAGTTTATAATTAAATCAAATTTAAAAAACACAGTACCAAATATATAAAGGTTATGAGAATCTTATATTAAGTTCAAATCTAAATTCCTATATTACTTAACTCCTATAAATTTCGTTTAAAATCGAAAATTGTTGTAAGTGTATTTATTGCAATAGTAATAAAATAAACAGAATTCAGTTCCATTTGTTTTTTTTTTAATTTTACTGGCGCTACATCTGATGTAGGGATTGAGTCGCCTTATTTCTAAGGTTGCTCATAATCAATTTACTTTCGGATCAATAAATGAGTGGTCCATTAAATCCTAGTAAAGTGGGGGCATACTGCTGCTGGATGAGGCTAGTGACATACCGGTGGGAAGTGATCTCGTTTCCTTCCATTTCGTTTCACAATAACTTATGCTTTACCATGCGGCCACCCACATTTGTACTATTCTGTAATGGTTGATTGACTTTGTTGGTGAAGTTGTTAACGCATGGTCTCTCTGCTACGCGCCCCTGAATTCGATCGAAAAATTTATTAATTTAGGTTGGTGCCGAACTGGAGACAAAATGGTTTAAACAATACTAATTGAACATGCTGGTCTAAAGGGGTAATTTTATCGAAATATTAAAGTTTTTATTTGTGCTTCGAACTATCCCTCAGTTCTTAGCAAAACAATCTTTATAAAAAATTACATAGTTTAGAAATACAGCAAACCCAATTTCAAATAACTTTAGGTGACTACTGCACTGAAGTTCTTTAAATCTAATTAATTATATTAGTAGTTAACGGAACTTCGATGTTCCGCTAGATCCTAGTATTCGTTTGCGCATACTCTGTTCTTCAAATTTTACTCTGAAAAGAATGTAAGTGTACGAAGAGTATGCAAAGTAAAAAGACATTTTATTACTCTATGCACACTGGATCATTTGGCACTACACAACCTGTGCTCGGTGTACAATACCCAGGGCAAGCCCGCTTGCTCATGAGTTAAAAAATCGACCCATAGGCAAATTTTATACTAAAGACACGAACATAAACTTCGATAAAGTATCGAAAAGGGTGATGTTAGAATATCCCAGCACTGTTTCGCCTATCCTAATTACTAAACCATATATTCAATTATTTTGTTGTATAAGCGAATATATTTGTGTACTATGTGAAACGAGTATTAACGAACGCCCAGAAACACTCGTAGTTACGCCGAACCTAGATTACGTAGATTAAAAATGTCAAACACGAATTGCAAATATAACAACAGCGTATTGAAGGCATATTAATTAACAGAAGACCAGCAAAAATAACACGCCTACTGCTAAATTAATATTCTCTCAAAGTGTTTGCGGTTTGTAAAAGCTTAAGTCGACTAACCGTCGTATTATTTACTAAACAACTAAGTAAACAGCTTAAAAGTCTCTATTTTCATATGCTTAGTAAAATATTTAAAATAGGAGCGATAATTCAAAAACATCAAAATGACTACATCCTCCAATGATTTCCTCAAATAGTTAAATTGAAATTATTGAGAAAAATTTGTTTAAATAACAAATCAACTTTCCTGACCTATGCTAAACAAACCAAGTTAAATTTAAGATTACATTTACAGGTCATTTTACCTTTCTAATAAACCATCGTTTCCGAACGAAGAAAGAATTAGATTCCTTACAACAAAAAATTAAAACTAGGAAACATCCACATAAAAATTTATTAGTAAAAACTACACGCAGTATTATTTGCAGTAGTAAAGTGTTGCAATTGTGTGTATAACTGACGCCAAATTTTTATTGATTATGTCTAGGTTGAATTTTCCCCTACTGTCGTGTGCCATTTGGCGATTACATTATTATTATAAATATATTTCATTTCATTTAGATTTTGTTGTGTAGATGTATGTATAACAATCCACAATCACGTGATTTGCTAATAACATATTTTTAACGGATGATGGAAACCATTTGTTACCCGCTTTATAATCGAATGAATTGATTAAAATTTGTATTTATGTAAAATAGTAGAATTTTTAAAATTAAATTCGTATTATTTATATTAGTAAAATGTGTGCTATGATGCTGATGATTCACCATGACAGTTTATTTATATTGACCTTAAGAAAAATTCGGGTATTACACTGTTCATCGTGAATCATTGATTTCGTTTCAATCTCAATCTATGCGTCCACACGGAATATAATGATACCGGTATCAAACTTCGATTATTTCCCCTTCACCTATAAAACCGATTTTTTGTAGACGCGTAGAATGAAATGAATTATGTTTGCATTGTGTATTGTAAATATTTTCATATGTATTTGGGAAAATATATACGCAATGAAATATTTCTTTAAAATTGAAAAGAAAACTTATAAACACTCTTAAGTATATTACGAAATACTAAAAATCGTTTGAATTTTTTCAAGGACGAATATAGATAATTATATAAAATAAGGGAGATAGATGTATAATTTTGAATTTTGCTTGCTCCAATTAAACCGGATATATAAATTGAAAACTATTGAAACGAAAATAACGATTTTCAAAATACTCGTAACACTTGTTAATTATTTATTTTTCTAGGTTTTATTATTTATTTTTACTTATATTACGAATAAATACAATCAATAAGCTTTATTAGATTGTTAGATTAAGAGAATATGATTTCAACTATGATCAGTCATTTTGATTTGCGTTTTTTAATAAAAAAGGCCCACGAAACTTCCGCGACATTTGACGTTGAAACCGTAACTGGTTTAATTACGTATTACTCATGGTGAGTTAAAACATTTGAATTTTTTTATGTAAAAAATCAAGAAATCAAGATCCCAGGTATCCAGGAGTTATATTTTTTGCTACCTACCTGGAAATTCCAATGCATTCTTTATGCAAGGTTGCACAGAAAAATTACTAACCGACGGTTCGTTGTGCGATAGTTAAATGTTTTGTATGAAATCCGTTTTCGCAATCAGAAAAAAGTCAATGCAAACTTGATTAAATATATGTTGTTCCATGGAAATATTTAACAACTAGTTAAAAAGTTATCCAATCAAAATTGGTCGCATAAATTTATACGCAAATCAACAAGACAGACAACCGATGTACACTAGCCGTTCCAAGTTGCTGATAAACATAATGTTGGGTTATATATTTAACCCAACATTATGTTTATCAGTAAAATATAAGCAACATAAACATCCAAGAACGAATCAACCACATGATCATCATTACATTCGAAACAATAGCACACCCTCAGTAATATTGGTCCACAACGATAAAAACATTAAAACAAAAGAAATCAATAAATAATAACATTGTTTAATTTTGTATATAAACCGGAACTTTATATTATATTAAATCAGAACTAATTCTACAATCTTATAATATGCTTGAAATAAAGAGTCAAAATTTACATTTGTGTTTAAATCTAAAATTTAAAATTTATTTATCACGTGTTGGTATACGCTCTCCCCGTACATAAAATAAATAAGATATGCAAATCGGTAACATAATTGTTCATAACATAACTATATATTGCGTATATATTGCCTATATAGTGAATTATACGGTAAATGCTGTTATGTAATCCGAGAAACATACAATGTAGTCGTGCTGTGAGACCGGGATATTGTACTTCAATCTACAATAAGCGAAAGGAATTATGATGATGAATGAAATTTCTGTCCGCCATTCTATGTAGTATCTAACGAGTTTTGGTTAGTTGAACTTGTTGTAATATTAATCAAAATAACAATGTATTAATTGTAAAAAGAAAAGTGCTGAACTTGGTACCAATAAACCAAATATATTCAGCATATCTGAATTTTTATCATTCATTGTTCTAAATGATATACGCACCTCGTACCTATGGAAATTCTATTTAACGGTGTAAGATGACACAAAATATCTATGTCTATTTATACCTAAAACAAATCAATACCATCATTCTAAAAAACCATTCAAAGCAATTTGTTGCGTTAACATGTCACTAAGTAAGGGCGTTTACCTACTAAGTGGAACAAACATCAATGATACCAAAGTAATTCAAAATCGTCGTATACACAAGCTTAAAATCTATCATCCCCATCATGCTAACATATGTTTATACCAGGAAAATCGACCAGAACAAATGTAGTTGATTTTACCAGAAGTAATGTCAAAGACATCGAGCAACACCATGGATTTCAGATTTTACCACAAATAACATTTTAATTTGACATGTAAAAAGTATTAATTAGTCGGATCAGAATCACATGGTTTTGAAATGGCCACACCCATATCTCACTTTTGGCAAAGTATGAACAAAATAGTTCCGTTGTAACATAGCGAAATTAGGCTCCGAGCAAAATATTGACAAGTAAAATGTATTAATTTGTCGGAACAGACTTAGACGGCTTTAAAAGGACTATGCCTATACCTTACTTTTATAACACTAATGCTGCATCAGCACTTATAGCACAAGCCAATGAAAATGGTACTGGATTTTTTTACAAATTAACTACAACAAATTAGCATAGCTGAACCTCTAAAAAACTTCCCCCGAGAGGATCAAATTTTTAGAAACCTTATTTTTCGTCTCACCGCTCATTTTGCTTTTTTGTGAATTTTTCTTGTATAGTGTAGGAATTTGTTTACAAATTAATTACAACATATTGGCATAGTTGAACCCCCAAAAACTAACTCTCAGGGGTGCAATTCTTCAAAAACCAAATTTTTCATTAAATCATGCTTTTGGCATTTCAGTTAATATTTCTTGAATCGTACTGGGGGTGGTACTGTAATCTTTTACAAAATAACTACAACATATTGGCATAGCTCAATCCAAAAAGCTTTCCACACCCATACAAATTGATTATAATGTATTGAACTTCCTTTCTATGCAAGAAATAGGTACCCATGAATTTATAACAACAACCCACACAAAAAATAATAAATCATAATGCACCGAATTACCTTCCTGTACAAGAACTAGATACCCGCATGAATTTATTACAACAGCCCTCATCCATAAATATCGATCATAATGCATCGAACTTCCTTCCTGTGCAAGAAGGTAGGTAGTTAGGAAGGATGGAAGGAAGTTCGATATAATATGATCGATTTTTGTGGGTGTGGGCTGTTGTAATAAATTCATGGGTATCTATTTCTTGCACAGGACGGAAGATCGATACATTGTAATTAATTTTGGGGGTTAAGCTATGCCAATATGTTGTGGTTAATTTGTAAAAAATTGCAGTACCACCCTTAGTACGATACAAGAAATATTAACCGAACTGCCAAAAGCATGGTTTAACGGAAAACGTGGTTTTTGAAGAATTGCACTCCTTAGAGGTAGTTTTTGGAAGGTTGAACTATGCCAATATGTTGTAATCAATTTGTTCGATACAATAAATATTAACAAAAATACGAAAAGTGTGGTGTAGCTTTGTCTGACGCCAGCCCACACACGACATTTTCATTGGATTGTGCTAAAAGTGTTGGTGCAGCATTAGGGTGATCTTATTTTTGATATAATATGAACAATATCCATTAAATTTGTATTTGTGGTCAAAAATTAATAATCTGGAAAAATTTGGTTCGGACCCTATTTTCGCTAGGTTCATCCAACAAATTAATACTTTTACATATCAAATCAAAATGTTATTTGAGGTCAAATCTGAAATTCAATGAAATAGTTTGCTCGAAGCCTAATTTCGCGTGGTTACAAGGATACGATTTTTTGCGAAATGTGAGATATGAGTTTGTCCGTCTTATAAACAAATTATCATAATCTGACAAATTTAGGAATTTTAAGGCCAACTTAAAAATTATTTTACTTCATTTTATTAAATTATTACATTTATTTTATTTTTTTAACACTATTTGCCGTAGGCACTTAGCAAAAAACACTTACACTTAATAAACCCATTTTTATAAACACTTGTTTAAAAAAAGAAGTGTTTTAAAAAATATGTGTTTTAAGATTCGTTTATTTCTTTCATAGCATATGTTTGTAAAAATTATCGTGTGTTAGTTGTAACCATACAACTTTTCATAAATACATGGAGAATTATGGCATCCCATCAAACTTTCCATTATCTATCGACTATGCTATCAATGGCAACAGTAAGAGTATGAATTTTTTGAATTTGAAATTTTTTGCAGCTTACGTAGGATTCATTTTTGTTATTAAAAAACCCAACCATTGCTTACGTCAGTTCCAGAATTTAGGATTAATGGTTATATTTATTTTATTATTTAATAAATAAGGACTATTTTTGTTTTTTGATCTCCGATCCATCAAAAGCACCATATAATGTCTCCTTTATTAATTTGATATAGTAGTTCCATTTTTTTTTTAATATCTCTGTTCTGATATTAATAGATGTGATCATATCGCGTGGTTTTTATATGTAGAATGAAACCTCGGGTTTGTGGTTGCTCATTTCTTTAATGTCGAACGGTATTTCAGTTTGATCTATAGACACACGGGCATTCTGAACATTTTCGGCTCATTTACACAAAAATTGGAAATATCACGTATACCATCATTTTCAGGTAAAATCCGTTCTATGACTATTGATAATCTTAAACAGCTAGCTCTCGCTCTAAAAATTTAAACTCAACCAACTCCGACCTCTAGAACACATTCATCCCAATAAGTTAATGGCGAGTTTCGTATTACACATTCATAATGTGATTAAATCGGACGCATTCATCCTCTAATTAATTTTTTATTAAAGTGGAGTCGCCACTTCACCAAAAAAAAAAATATTTATTGTTATTGCCACTATAAAAATTTTTATTGTTTTTTATATGAAATGGTCAAATAAAACTGTTCTTTTCCAATTTTCTGAATTTCCTATATGAAATTTAAGACACCACGCAGCAAAAACGAGACGTAACAAATATACATAAACGTTATAGCGCAGGTTGGAAATACCTACTAGTATCAGTAAAATTGTTCGTATGTGTATTCTTTGAGTAACGCTGTAAATGAAAAAAATTCTGTGGCAACAAAATTGTTTTCTAACTTTTAATTAAACAATTAATATGTATATTAAGCTAAATAAGTTATACGAGTACACTTATATCACAAATTTTTGCCGTATAATTAAATTTTATTTAATTTCATTAAATTTGGAACGTACGATATATTTTTTATAATCTACTTGAAATGAATATAATGATTTCATTTTAATGATGTGTTACGTTAGGATACAGTACAGTACAACAGAATGTTGTGTTTTATACTCATAGAATATTTAATGAGGAAAACTTCAATGGAAACTAGCAAAACGATCAGCGAACTAAGGTTGAGAAAAGGCGTTGGGAATATAGAACTAGATGTTTAAAACTGCACTGCTTGCTCTAAATGACATTAGCAATGTACCAGTCCGTTCTATACGGAAAATGTAACGGTAATTTACTGGAATTATCACATTTTTTATCATCGTGCAGTTCAGTTTAGTACCAAACTCAATGGTAACAACAAAGATTTATAATTTCCACTCAATCTCAATTTTTTGCTGCTATATGTAGATGCACTATCTATCTAAGCATAATCACTTAAACACATTTTTGAGGAACCTCATTGTATAGGTAGGGGGGTATGGTACATATTTATATCAATCGTATTTTTCTGTGGTAAACTGGTGGTTCTTGTGAGTTTTCTATTTACAGCACTGCGGGTACAATAGTGTACCACATAAAAATACGATTGGTACAAATATGTACCATACCCCTCTACGCATACCATTAGGTGCCCCCCAAATGTGTTAAAGTGATTATGTTCAGATAGATAATAGATCAACATATAGCAGCAAAAAATGGAGATTCAGTGGAAATTATAGATCCGTAGCGAAAGGGTTAAGGGAATATACAAGTATGTCTCAATAATTATCAAATACATCCTTCAATGGACGTAAAAGTTATTTTGTCAACTTCTTAAGTAATGAGAAATGAAATACCGAATAGATATTGTAGGACAAGTTGTTTAGCAAACGGGACATAATTCATTTGAGATGGTTTTGAGATAAGATTTACTATTCCTTCTAATAAAATAAAAAAATAGTGTGACTGAGCCTTAAGTAAGTACTCAATTATTTTAATTTTTGAGTTATATGATGTACGGACCATTTGAATTATTCTTAAAAATTTGTGGAACCAATAAATGATGTTCCGCTTAGTCGGCCTTTGCTTAAAATAATTTAGAGGAATCATTTATTATACATTTAAATTATATGTACTGTATGTTTGGGAGTTTTACCAGAGCCTTCTAAATATAAGAGCCGTAAGACTCCGCCATTTTTTTCCATGAGCTTTCCATAGAGGGGAAGCTTTTTGTTCTTTTTCATACCAATCAGTGTATTTTAATGCCAGAATTTCCGACTAGAATTTACCAAATAAGTTAAATTTTTATAAAACTAAATTTTAAATTGGATGTAAGAGGAATCCGCGGCAGCACCCTTTATTATCTTACTTTATAAACCTACACAACTAAAGGGAAAGGTCATTTTTATAGAAAATTAATAAATTTATGCTCCGCTTTAGTTTAAATTTACCAAATAAATACTACATTATGATGGCTGATTTTCAAATATGTGTTCTTTGAATAGTTTATTAAAAATATAAAATTAAAATTTAGATGATTTGTTTAATTTTTTATTCATAAATTCATGTTCAAAAATTTTCCAATTACCACGGTTTCTTATAGTAATTCAATAAAAGCCTTCCCCTCTACTGAAAGCTCTCTTTTTAATATTACGGCTATTCAAAATCATAGATGGCTCTGGTTTTACGCGTTCTATATTCGTTCAATATCCCAGTTCAAAATTGTACCTAAAATTATTTTTAAAAACAAGCCGAAAAATCACTTTAGAAACGAAGAGATACATTCGAATTTATGGTGATGCAAAAATTTGCGCCAAAGCACTTTTTTGAAGGCCAATTCAATTCATGTCCAATTATGGATAATATTTTATTGATTTGCTGAATCATTGAAAACTGAATTACTCAAAAGTAGGTATTTAAGATTTGCCTACTTTATAGTAGGTAAATTAGTTGCTCTTAGCGGTTCTGCTCATCTTCTCACATGCAGATTCAATTGATAGAGCAGCACGCAGTAAATAACAGATAGCAGTCACCTTATTTTATAGAATAACTTTTATAGATTGGCAAAAATGATCGAGGAAAATTTACCAGAATTCTTGGAATTAATCGTTATCGTGACAAGGGAATGAAAACCCAACTTTAAACAAAATGATGTCTGCGGCATTCAAAAGCAAAAATTTAAGAAATGAAATTATTATAAAAATAAAATCAGTTGAATATTCGAGTGACTAATATGAAATTTTGCCGTCTCGGATTTTTCCGTTAACTTATAAATCCGTGCTATAATGAACTTAAAAAGACAAATCGAATCGTATTTTTCCGAACACACACTAGAAAAAATTCGACTAATCTTTAGTTGACGTATTTTGTATTCGATTAATCATATTTTGATGTTGCATCAAAATATATATAAAGATGACTTATATACATATTTTAATGATATTAATAAAATAAATAAATTATAACATTTTAGTAGTTATAAGTAATTAAAAACCAAAAATTTACAATGTGAATGTAGTTCTTAACAATAGGCGTGTTCATAAATATATCATGGTAACTTTTGAGTAATTTTAATTTTTTTAATGTTGGTAACAAAAGTTACTCAAGTTACCCTGGTAATACAAAAAGTAAGATTACATTTCGCTTGGGAATATTTATGTTTAGCAAAATTAATTACATATTTTAACAAATATCTACATTTTTGTTGTATTTTTTTTAAAAAGTGTATGCTTTGAAAGTTTGTGCTTTAATTTTTCTGACACTACTAATTTAATACAAATGGCAGAATGACAAAAATTAAAAAAACAACTAAAAGTAAATTGCCCAAAAGTTACTCCACATGTTCGCAAATAGATTTGGTAATTTTTTGTCAGCAAGTTACTCAAAATTTACCATGCGCTTTATCCGAAAACGCCTAATATAACTAATTTTTATGTGAATTTGTTATACCAGACCACCAGCATATTGCTAACTTCAGATTTGTTTATTACAAATTCGATAATACAAGTTTCATAATGGGGTAAATCCGTGTTGGATGGAGTGTTTCCGTTAACGGAAAAATCAGAAACTGAAAAATTTCATATCATATTTATTCATAACCATATACCCCTTAGGGGGTATTTATAATATTAAACAAACCAAATCATCAAAAATTCAATTTATTGGACAGCTTAGCCCCAAAAAACTGGAGGTTCATTTAGACTTTGAGATTTAAACGAAGTAAGGAAAATAAATAAGAACCAACAAGATAATTTAATTAATTATGGCAGCAGAAGCACAATAATTAAATTTTAATTTCATGTAATAAATTCAATTTTATTATTATTATTGTTTAGTTTATACTAGTTTATGGCAAATGTATCTAACATTTTTCAATAATAATTTATTGTATTATAAATTATCTTAAAATGAAAAGACACAAAATCAATGATTGAGACTGGTGTAATTTAACTAGTTAAAATATATAAACTTACATACACAACCCAATTTTCATGCACGCGCACAGTTATACCACAGACAATCAAAGGAGATTTTTCATTTGAACAAAGAAATTAAAACAAAATTTATTTCTGATAATTCCAATGTCATCGTTGTATCTGTGATTTTTCGTTAAACTGCGTATACGTATACGCCAAAACCAACAACAATTAAAAGCCCTGAACAAAGTCTGAAACGCAGATACCAATATACGATAAACTACAGAAGATTGTGTTTATTACACTAACAATTCCATGTTAATTTTTTTCTTCCGCACCACTACTTATTAAACTAGTACATACGATGTACAGATATATGCTAATACAACTATCTATCGTGTATTTTTTTCTGTATTTGTTGCATTAGCATGGCTTTATATTGTTGTTGGTTTTGGTATACGCACAAAAACAAAATATTTTTGATTGTATGTGGTTATTTACAAAAAATGAACATGCAATTTAAATTTTTACGTTTACATAGGTTGAACTTGAAATATCTCTTTTAGGCTGTCTCTGGTTATATACTCTTGACAGACTAGCGATTAACTAAACACGATTAATCATTTTTCGAGTTTATATCTTAATGTATCTTGTTCGAGACGCTTAGCTACACGAGTTTTAATTCGGGTTTAATAGCTAAACAGATTTAGTGCACAAATCACTCGATATTTTTATATCGAGTATCTCTTAAATAGAAATTAGTAGGGACGCCGTCGTGAAATTTTTTTTTTTCATTATTTCTTAACTCTTCTTTCTTTTATAGTCATCAATACCAAATAACCACGCCTGTCTATTATCGTATTTATATGTTCTGTTACAGTCTTTGCTAATGTGTCTAGTGTGTCAACCATTGTAGATTTATGCCAGATTAGCTAAACTCTATTATTGTTAACCGCCATTCTGTCAAGGGTATTACATACTAAAAACTGATTTTACTATACTCTATTTTACTTAGTTTTGAGTTCCGTCTTAATTATAATTACGTTATATTCGGACATTTTGTGGTCAATTTTGTGTATAGCTAGATCACGAATACACCACTCTTACAAACCAACAAGGTCAACCTTTGTTGAAAATTTAATCTTTAAATTTATTTGAACTGTCAATTCTTTGTCGTTTTTTGTAAATGCTAAAATATTCCACATCATTTCCAAAAATTGGAAAAGCTCTCATGGAGGTGCCATTTCCGATACACAGGATTCCACCAAATTTCGCAAGGATCATCCGATTAATAGAAAAATGTGATGCCAAATTTTTTGCGAAATAAAGTATTTTTTATCAAAACTCGTCATTTTCGGTAACATTTAAAATAATTATCTGAACCAATTTTGTTTGAAACTTAATTTACCATCGTTTCATTTTAAATCGTTTTTTTTCGTAAATGCTATATTTGCAAAAAAACGATGGGGAAGCTGCCACTTCGAGTGCTCTGATTTCAACCAAAAGTTACTGCGATCTCCCAAATTATAGCTTAAGCATAAACTAATTATACAAGACAAACAGACTCAATTGTATCTCACTGTATATGAATAATATTACTTACAATTTTCGATCACTGTACATAAGTATTATTTGTGAACGAGAGGCTTATATATCATATTTTCCCTTTTTAATTTCGTGTATATACTCGTGCCGAAACTATCGCATATGTATTTTCTACATGTAGAATACATTTGTGTTTGTTTCGTGTGGTTGTATAGTTTGTAATCATAAAATATGTATCCTGCTTTTTCTAATGTTTTTATGCGTATAGCGTATATAACCATTTCAACCAAATAAAACAGTAAATTTTTTTTTATTTTTGGATTGTTGGTGCATTTGGCAGGACTACGTACGTATATGCAATAAAAGTATTTCTTGTATATAAAAAAGTTTTATTTTTCTACGAAATGTACTAATTTCATTCCCAGTGTTTGTTTGCTTTTCATACTCGTATGCGTATGGTGATTGGTGATCGTTTTCTAAAAAAATATGTTTTCAACCTGTTTGTTGTTTTTGTGTGGTTTTTTCGTATCCTTACTCGCATTCGTATATTCGTACGTTTATTATTAATAAATCGGACACATTTTACATGAATGAAATTATAATATGATTAATTTTGATTCGAATTTTTGTTGAACAGGATCATTTGTATAAAAATCCAAATTTATTTTTTATGTGATTTGAAAAATATCAATATTCTAATTTCTACGGTAGCAAATCTCAAACCTAATAACATTTTACACACATACACATACAAACCAGTTAAAACGATCAGTTGTTTTATGTAAAACACACACATAATACTCCAACTTAATATGAAAAGTACAATTAGAGTTCGTTTTGTTCAAGGGCTAATAAATCTCAAAACAATTTTCCCATTTTATGAAAATCCTTTTTTGTTATGTTGTTTAAAAATGGTAGAAAAATTTATTTTCATATTTAATATAGTTCTCGGTAAAAATGTTTTTTGGTCTAAGATGTTCTTAAATTTGCGATATAATTTGTTTTTGTGATGTAAGAAATTATATAACACTTTGCTCAGCTTCTGTTTTTTATTATTTTATTAACTTAATATTTCGCCATCATTGGCATCATCAGAATCTAGTGATATTGTAATGAAAATGTACATAAAATTAATATTGACTATATAAATATAATTATTTAGAACAAAATTATTAAAAGAAAAGTAAAAAAGCAAAAGAAAGGAAATGAGAGAATGTGCTTTTTGATTTGAATATTAATTTTAATTTTTAATTTTTGAAGACGCTTTTACTGACACTTTAATGATTGGCGGAAAATTCTACTTACAATAGTTTTAATAAATTTTAATTTAAACAATCATGATTCGTCACTATGTTAAAAATTCCGGTTGCACATTTAAAATATTAAAAATATTAATAAACATTGATACATAGTTAATAAATAACATAAGAAATATAAAACGTAAAAACATTATATTATTTTAATTTATTTAGTACGGTAGTGTAAGATCAATGAATGATAAAAAATTAAGTATTTTGTTGTTATTCTTCGATATTTATGACATAAGTTTGTATTTGTGGGATCTAAATAAAATGCTAGAATAATAATATGGTCACCCTTTAAATTGCTTCGTTTGAACTAAAACGGTTACATATCATGATGAAAATACGAAAATACGAAATAATGAGCTGAACTTGTTTACGAAAGGGCTTAAAGAACTTAAAAATTCTATTACGGTACAAAAATATTTAAATCTGTCAAATCTTAAATGTCAACATCATATGTTATTATTGGTTTATGCAATGATATGCCGGCGATGGAATTCATTAAATTATTATTTTTATTAGAGATTTTATTTCTATAGTTATGAATGTGCTGTTAAATTAGTTTATGTTGTTAATGTTATTAGTGTGAGTGTGTTAAATGTGAAGTGTTTTCATGTTTTTGGTGTTTTATGTTGTATATTTGGTGTGAAATCAATCTATGTTATTGGCGAATGTGTGTTATGTTAATGTTTTGTAAATGTTCAATAAAGTTTTCTGGTTAAAATTTAAAAATTGTGTGTCTGATTTAAGATTTACTGTGTTTTTTTGGTCTAAGTGAATGTGAATCATTTCTAGTGTTTCCCGTTAATAATTTGTTTATACATGTTATGTATATGCCGAAAAATCGAAATAACTATACACACACACACCCATACAATCCCCACATACAAACTGAACTTTATGGACGATTACGATTAACAAGAAAATATGAGCTAATGGAAAAATAAAAATTGTCAATGAAAACTACCTGTAATGATAAACAATCATATTTTTTTATTGATTTCAAGATGATATATGAATTACATTTAATTTAAGAATGAGGTATTACATTTTAAACGGTTTATTGTCGTTATATACGAGTATGTTTTGAAATCATAACGCATAAATCTGAAACTGGACGCATTATAATACCGTGAACCGTCATAAAAATTATCGCGATTGCATGTAAAACAAATAAAATCGCGATTTTATAATTATGGTGACAGAAACAAACCCGATTTTATAACTCTGCAAACGTTCAAATTCCTATTTAATTAATGGAATAAAATAATTTTAATGCGTATTTGCCGATTTTGAATTAGATCGAATCAATTACAATAAGTTAATATAAACTAATTGTATAAATAATTTCTGTGACAGTTAAAAAATTTTAAAATTTAATTTACAATCTAACGATTTTTCTGTATACATTCAATGAAATGACTGATGTTCCCAAGCCCCATACAATTCAACTGATTTTTTCTTATATTTCACATTTATCTTCTTCCTACAACCCGATTGTAATAATCTTTTTCTATAAACGCAGTAATCCGGTTTTGTCAAAATCTTGTGCTCTCTCTCTCTGTCTCTCTAGCTTCACATCCCATGAAAGGATTTTGCCGCCCACACTATGGTCCTCAATCCGTCTCGGTCCATCGCTCTCGCCCTTCAGTTTCAACATCCTAGTGTATGTAGATATTGTTCGACGTCGTTACGCCAGCGCAGTCGGGGTCTTCCTCTACGATGCACACCGGCTGGTTGTTGATGGAACACTTTATTGGTCATCCGTTGTTGTGGGGACCTTGTAACGAGCGATCTAACTCAATTGGATTTGATGAATCCGATAAAATCGCAACCTCCAAGAATTTGCTTTATCTCGTGGTTCATGCGAATCCGATATTCATTGTTCGCGACTTTAATTGGACCAAAGATTGAGCGAATGACCTTCCATTCGAAAGTAGATAACAATATCAATCGTTAGTGGTCATGGTCCAGCTCTGGCTTCCGAAAGCCAGCACAGGTCTTATGAGTGCTTTATAAAGTGCGAGCTTGCACGACTGCGATAGATGTCTAGATCGCAATAATTTTGATTGGGCGTAGAAAACTCGTTAAACCTCGTTGTGTGGCAGCGATTCGGACTTTTATTTCTGCCTGCATGTCATTTGATGATGTTATAACTGATCCGAGGTAGTTAAAGTTTTCAACGCAATCAAGGTTATGGTCGCCAATTCCGAGATTTACCATGAAGATATTCCTGAGTGTTGATACAAATTTGGTTTTGCTACTGTTCTCCTTCAAACCAAGTCTTCTTGCGCAGCGATGGAGCGGTACGAAACTGTCTTTAATATCGCTAGGTTTTCGGCTAAGAAGCACGATAACATCTGCATATCTAAGAATTTGGCCTGATTTATTAAATATACAGCGCGAAGTATCGATGTTGCTTTTCCTCATTACGTACTCAAGCGCCAAATTGAACAGCACAGGCGCGAGTGCACCTCCCTGTCGAACACCAGATGTTATTTCAAAGGAGTCTGACACAGTTTCTTCGATTACATTTCTACATACAGACCCGGACGTTGATAATTGGAACAGAGAAACGAGTTTCTCTGGAATTCCTAGGCATATGAACGCGGCCCAAAGGTTATCACGGTTTATACTGTCATATACCTGTCTAAAGTCTATATATAATTTATGTATGGTTATGTTGTATTCCCAACATTTTTCTAAGATGATTCTCATGATGAAACACTGGTCAGTGGTCGACCGGTTGGGACAAGCCAACACTTTGTAAGCAGTGTTCAATAGAACAATACCACGATAGTTTTCACATTTAAGGCGGTCGCCTTTTTTATGCAACGGACATATGAGCAGAGTCTTCCAATTCTCCGGCAGCTCTTCTTGGTTCCAAATATAAACGATGAGATCGTATAGCCTTACCGTTTTTCAATCGACTAATAGCTGCGTCTACTTCCTCTGCTGTAGAATATTCAACAAAGAACTCTTCACCTGGAGGATCTATTGCTCTAATGGGGGCCACGTCGTCATTCCGATTTAGCAGATTTTGAAAGTAGGTTTGCCATACTGAGAGAACATCAGCCACGTTTGTTCTCAATTCTCCATTCCCGTCTTTGATGGCTGTACTTCTTGGGTGGAAGTCTTTAGTGAGATTATTGGCATTAGCAAAACCGTCCCTTGAATTTCCTACTTCCGATTGGAAGCTGATGTTTTCAATGCATGACCTCATATGATCGCGTTTTTTTTGTCAAAGGTATTTAGTCGTGGCTTTCCTGGCGCGGAGATATTCTGCTTGTAGTGCTTCTAGTGTTGCGAACCAAACATTTTTCACGAAGCTTTCATTTGTTTTCGACGACCAGGCGGCATTGATCATCGAACCAATCATTGCGGGGTCTTCTTCCGATAGTGTTTAGCGCCGCAGTGGTTATGGCTAGCTGCATAGTGTGCCACTGCTCCTGGATGTTAGAAGGAGCTTGTTCGTTGTTGCTGGGCCGCTCTAGATAGTTAGTGATTGGTAACATTACAGTGACGTTTGGTCTTTTAGAGCATCAACATTCCATCGAACGGTTTTTTGTGCTTGTCTGTTGAATGTAGATGACAGTTTGCACTTATATTTAAATATGACAAGCATATGATCTCTGTCCATGTCTGCACCTCTGTAGGATCTAACGTCAGATATGCTGGTCGAGTGTCTCTTAGACACCATGATGTGATCGATTTGGTTTTCCGTTCTTCCATCATTCGATCTCCACGTTACTTTGTGGATTCTTTTATGTGGGAAAAACGTACTTGATAGAACTAAGTTGTACATTAATGCCAGATCGGTGACGCGTTGGCTGTTGTTGTTACTAGTTAAATGCAGGCTGTTAGGACCGATGTGTGATGTATTTTCTGCACTCCTACCAATGTTTCCATTAAAGTCGCCCACAATGATTTTAATGTCATGGTGCGGTATGTCATTCGAATTATCTTCGGTGGGTGCATGTACATTAACGGTCATGATGTTAAATTTATTAGTACGAAGTCTGACCGTGCATATCCGCATGTTGATAGGGCGGAAATCGATGATATGATGCTTCACGCGCCGATGGATTAGGAAGCCAACTCCAAATTCTCCTTCGTTCTGATGGCCGCTGTAATGAAGAGTGTAACCATTGGTGGTGTCATGGATTCCACTCCCATACCATCTAAGCTCTTGAAGTGCAAGTACGTCTAATGTGTAATTTTTTGCTTGGTTCGAAAGGTTCTGAAGATCTCCAGGTCTTAAGAGGCTAAGCACGTTCCATGTTCCCATTTTTAAAGCGTTGTCCGTGTACAATTTCCGAGGTCGAGTTTGTGATGAATCCGATATGGTAATCCGAGGCCTTTGTTCAGGGTTCATAGCTTAAATGGTTTTTATGAGGGAAGGTTGTTGGCCTGCCATTCAACCCGCTTGTTACGTGTGTGGGTCACGTACTGGTGAGAATCGTAAAGCGTCCAGTCCTACCTTGAACACATTTATACAGCGAGCCGTTTAATACAAGAAAGACCCTCGCTTCAGCCGCTCCTAACCTGGAGAACAGACGCTGGTTTAATATTGGTCTTAGGGCGCCAATAACCCGCCCTGACATGTAGTGTTCATGACTATATACAGGATTTTTTCTGCTCGTCTCCACTACACCGCCTGATTCATTTCGCGTTACCCAGGGAGCAACGGCAATGAGGTTTGAATCTCGCGACTTCGTGTGCTGATAAGACTGAAAAAAATAACTACGTAATCTCGAATTCGCGATAAGCTAGTTTGTGTCTGTCTAGGTTATAAGTGTGTGAAGTTATCCCTGTACTTCATCACGGTGATGAAGAATTTCCTAAAACTTTCCTTAATTAAAAATCGTTTGATAGATTAGTGAATCTTTCTAACGGGTGGTTAATTTTAAGGGCCGACGTTGAATGTAAACCACACCTAAACGTCAAGTTTTTTTCTGCATTTAATTTGACATTTCTCAATTTCAGACTAACTCAATTTGAACCATGGAAAAATATACAATCGAGCAACGCATAAAAGTTATTGCATTCACCATTCCAATATTATGAAAATGGGCGTTCAAATCAAAATGCATATCGTGCACTTCGTGATTTTTTCGGTCAATTTAATCGTCCAAATGTGCGTACAATCGAAAAAATCGTGCAAAAATTTGAGCAAACCGGGTCTGTAGGAGATTTTAAAACACCAGTGCATGCTCGTACAGTTCGTGCTGTAGAAAATATTGCTGCTGTTCGCGATAGTGTGGCTGAAGAGCCCTCCACCTCGCCGTCAAAATATCGTTTAAATTAAATATTACAAAAAATTACAGTAAATATGTTTTTACATAATTACCGTTATTATATATATCATACACGCATAGATTAGATGAAATAAGTATTCGATAGTGTTTCGCATTATTTAAAAACAAAATACAAGATCATATTATGATCATATCATATTTACTCAATTTTGTAGTGAAAACCAAAACAAAACTCATATGTAACTTACAAAATCTATATTTTTGATTAAATTGATCAAAGAATATGTTTATTTATCATACTTATCAATGATTTCATTTTTGAGGTAGTTTTCATTGACAATTTTTATTTTTCCATTAGCCCATATTTTCTTGTTAATCGTAATCTTACATAAAGTTCAGTTTGTATGTGGATGGGTGTGTGTGTATTGTTATTTCGATTTTTTCGGCATGTACCTTATTATGTATAAACAAATTATATCACAAATTTAAGAACATCTTAGACCAAAAAACATTTTTACCGAGAACTATATTAAATATGAAAATAAATTTTTCTACCATTTTTAAACAACATAACAAAAAAGGATTTTCATAAAATGGGAAAATTGTTTTGAGATTTATTAGCCCTTGAACAAAACGAACTCTAATTGTACTTTTCATATTAAGTTGGAGTATTATGTGTGTGTTTTACATAAAACAACTGATCGTTTTAACTGGTTTGTATGTGTATGTGTGTAAAATGTTATTAGGTTTGAGATTTGCTACCGTAGAAATTAGAATATTGATATTTTTCAAATCACATAAAAAATAAATTTGGATTTTTATACAAATGATCCTGTTCAACAAAAATTCGAATCAAAATTAATCATATTATAATTTCATTCATGTAAAATGTGTCCGATTTATTAATAATAAACGTACGAATATACGAATGCGAGTAAGGATACGAAAAAACCACACAAAAACAACAAACAGGTTGAAAACATATTTTTTTAGAAAACGATCACCAATCACCATACGCATACGAGTATGAAAAGCAAACAAACACTGGGAATGAAATTAGTACATTTCGTAGAAAAATAAAACTTTTTTATATACAAGAAATACTTTTATTGCATATACGTACGTAGTCCTGCCAAATGCACCAACAATCCAAAAATAAAAAAAAATTTACTGTTTTATTTGGTTGAAATGGTTATATACGCTATACGCATAAAAACATTAGAAAAAGCAGGATACATATTTTATGATTACAAACTATACAACCACACGAAACAAACACAAATGTATTCTACATGTAGAAAATACATATGCGATAGTTTCGGCACGAGTATATACACGAAATTAAAAAGGGAAAATATGATATATAAGCCTCTCGTTCACAAATAATACTTATGTACAGTGATCGAAAATTGTAAGTAATATTATTCATATACAGTGAGATACAATTGAGTCTGTTTGTCTTGTATAATTAGTTTATGGCTTAAGTATGAAGTTTCACCCCGATCAATCAATCCGTCTCGGCTGTGTAGGACCAACATTTAGTCACGCACATATACAGAAATTTTTTAAAAACTATTTTTTTTTTTTAATTCGGTGATAAAGCGAATGGTAAGTATTCATCAGCTTAAGATCTGTGATGAAAATAAATACAACTATGACTCCCTGTCGGAGTGCAGAACTCATGGGCCGACCCAATGTCAGTACTATAGGCTTGCTTATGGAGCTATGCAATGTGCAGATGGTTGCAAATTGGGCCTATAGTCGTACGTCCTCGATTTGACAGGCAACTGCGTAAGTTAAGGACTTGAAAAGCGAACTGCGAAAGAGTAGGGAGTGCCTCAGAAGAGACGGCTTAGATTAAATACTAAAAAAAACAATAATTATTTAAACGGAAACTTCATTTGAAAAGAAATTTATTTATAGAAAAACAATTTGTATGTAATTTTGTGTTGTCATTAGAATTAATCCTGTCCGATTTTCTCTTATTCGTCTTTAAACGCAAACTTACTGACATCTCGTGATTTTGTTTGTACTTAACTAAAGGTGGTAAACTGGTAATTTCATACATAACAAAATAATTTTTATAGGTGACTTCAATTAGAAACAAGTTTGGGCCAGCCTCGTGGTACCCTTAGCACGCAATTAAAGACGGATAGTCTCATCTAAAAAGTAAAGGTATACGTAAAACTTTATTACTGGAAGTACCGCAAGTACTGTAAATGCCAGATTTTCTTACCAGATTGATGAGAACTGGCTCAATTTCAAATCGTCAAAAATACTAAAAAAAACGTTTCAAAGTTTTGATAGTTGAACTAAATCAGACCTACATGTCTGAAACTGAAACAAAAACGTTCTGACACCATCAGCAGAGTCTTCCGATATTATGAGTTATTTTCGACCCACTAATTTTATTTATAACTGAACCTAAAATTGCTGTAGGCAGCATCGAGAGGACCGAATTTTACAGTTTTGACAAACGAAGAGATAATCAAAATAGCCATCGAAAAGAATGAACTGCGGGAGAATAAAGAAGACTCTTTTATGCCCGGTTGCATAGAAAAATGGGTAACTGCCCGTTATTTTTGTGTTAACTAAAATTTGTATATGAAAGTTTATTTCACAGACAACAAACCCAGTGCAATCTTCATAAAATTATTCAAATCGTTATTTAATTGCTTAAGCTTAGTACTCAGTTCAAAGTGAAATGAAATTTTACAGTCTCCTTTTTTCTTATTTACGCTTAACAGTTTGAACAAAAATCTTTTCGTTTTGTACAAATTAAAAGATTCAAAAATGGCATTATGTACTTAAATTCATTACGATCAATTTTCGTAGGAGTTTTCGTCAAAGAATTTGTCTGTTAAAACCATACATATCCAAATGACGCCCAAAAGCGTTGCACTAAGGATGAAAATGTTGCAAAATGTTTGCGAGAAATACAGCTTGGCCGTCATCTATTCATTTACTTTAAGCAGTACTCCATAACTTTTTATAACATTTTATTTTCGTAATTTTAACGATCTAAAAACATTAAATGCAATTAGCGGTAAACTGAATTATTTTGTC
Organism: Nephrotoma appendiculata; assembly: GCA_947310385.1. Taxonomy (NCBI): domain Eukaryota; kingdom Metazoa; phylum Arthropoda; class Insecta; order Diptera; family Tipulidae; genus Nephrotoma; species Nephrotoma appendiculata. Next base: position 206,238,612 of record OX371223.1, read on the forward strand.
TTATGAGTATTTTAAATACAGAAGACAGAACTCATGAGCCGATTCAGCTTGTATGCCCATACTATATAGGCAGGACTACGAAAGCGGTGGGTAGTTCGGCACCACTCAGAATTCAAAGAAAAAATAGAATTGAGGTCATTATATAGAGTATTTTGAAGATTTTCTATTGACACTGAAAAACAAATAAATCATATCCTGAACATCAGGTTTCAGTTTATTATTTCATTTATCTTAATTAAAAGTTGTATTCCATTTTTATTTTTATTTCTATTCGAGGGACTCGTTTAGATACATTGCATGAACGTAAAAATTTTAAAATACATAATACCAAGTTAAATTGTGTAATATGCGCAGGTTAGTGCATACACATTCATGTCAACACGTACATAATGTAAAGGTAATAATTTTACCATTAAAAAATTAACAGGACACATTCCTATTGTTTAACATTTTCCAGTATACTGGTGATCAAATTACATAGTATTATATGTTGTATAAACATAGTACCTATTTTTTCAGATTCCCTTCAACATTGACATTTATGTTCAGTGTTGGTTGGCAAATCACCATGGAAAGATACACAGTTGCACAGCGTTTAGAAATTGTTAAAGTTTATTACAAAAAAATTGAATCTATTATAGAGGCATATTTCGCGGATTACGTGAAATTTATGTTCAACATAATCAACCTACAGAGCTTACTATTAATAATGTAAATGGTAGTATTTGTGATGTTAAGAATCTGGCAAAAGCGTAAACGTACTGCTGAAAATATCGATGCTGTGAATCAAAATGTGGATGAAAATCGAGTACAATCAATTAGATATCGTTCTCAAGACCTTGAATTTTCTTATGACAGCACATGGGATGCTCTTCAGAAGGATTAAAAATTATAAATTTTTATAAATTGCTCCACTACAGACATAACGTCTAAAGGAGCTTTACTTTATTTCAAATTTTAAGATGAATTTTTAAAAAACTACTCAATTTTGTATTTATTTACATAATAATAATTATAAAAGATTTGCATCTCAAGGCGTATAAAATTAAGTTGACCCAAGAACTTAAACCTAATGACCATTTATTGCGTAACAATTTTACTGATTGGGATTTAGAGCAACTTGAAACAGAACCAGAACAGAAATTTCATAGAAAAATCATCTTCAGCAATGAGATCATTTCTAGCTTAGTAAATAAACACATTTGTCGCATTTGGAGTGAAAAGCCGACATGCTGTTCATGCAACCCGCTTACATCTACAAAAATAAACAGTTTGGTCTAGTTTATGGTCTGAAGATGTAATCATATTTTTTTGAAAATAAACGTCGCATTGTAGTTAGTGTTTTTTTGGTACATGAATTAGATGATTTCGACTTGAACGATGTGTGGTTTCAACAAGATGGTGCAACATCTCATAACACAATCATTTTATTGAGAGAAAATTTTAATGTCTGTGTAATCTCCAAAAATTCCGATGTAAACTGGCCGCCAAGATCATGCGATATAACTCCATTGGACTTTTTTCTTTATTGTACTGTTAAATCACTAGTTTACTTCAATAAAACACCAACACTTAACGACTTTAAAACCAACATATGTCGTGTTTTTAATGATATAAGTGCAGATATATGTGAAAAAGTGGCTGGTAATTGGTGTATCAGAATCGAATATTTAAAATCCTGAGGCGGTCATTTAGATGAAATCATTATTAAATAAAAATTTCATGAACCAATGTCTAAAGTAAATAAGAAATTATATGAATATCTTATACCGTTTTAACTTTATTTCAAAATAAAAGTATATAGCCTTTATTTGATCACCTTCCACGGAAAAGGTCCGAACTCTAGAGAGAGCCAAACTCTATAACCATTTTTGTTGCTTATAAAGCTTTTGCCCATTTTTGCTCATTTCCACCTAGATATTCAAGGCGAAAACCTAGCTACATCATCATTTTGTGTACTTTTGTGGCATACTATAGTACTACTATTTAGTATTATCATTCCATATGTAAGAAAAGAAGGTTCTATGCAGTGTGATTTGCGTATTTCAAATATCACACCCACTCACATTCACCCACACCCACCTAACCCCATCTACACCAGGCCAACCGACCCCAATCCACCATAACACAACCGACCCCAATCAACCGCAAACCACCACACCTAAACATTATTATCGCCCCCATCCACTATCCAATTCAAACCCGCAAAACCCATCTCACCCGCACTACCCTATGTTGCACCACCCATATCATCATACTTTAACACCTCCATACCCACTCCCACACACACACGACCCACACAAATCCTCATCCACCAAATCCCAAATTCCCGCACCAAACCCAAAACAGCTCATCCCACCCCTCCTCTACTTCCCATACCACCACTCTTACCACCCCCATAACCACACCAGGACACCACCCACACAAACCCACATCTACACGAGATATATTTTTATTCCACATTCACATACTCTATGAAACCAAAATAGAATACAAAATAATTAAAAATTCTATCAATTTTAAGGAGGGGGGTCACAGAAATGTCCAAATCAATAGAGCTCTATCCCATGAATTGCTTGAACTTTTAGTGAAGAAATTAAGTTGATATATCCATCCGTTCTCAAGTTATCGTGGGCACAGACAAACAGACGGCAAACCGAAACCAACCAACCACCAATTTTCTGCGTTATGAAAAGCGATTTTCAAACAAAATACATATTAATATTTTGTCTAAAAAGCCGAAAAATCTTAAATAAATTAATTAGTGCAGACGAATTTAAACTTCTTAAGTAAATAATATCTTTTTATTTATAATCGACAACTTATTTTACGTTAATTAGAAATTATTTAAAATAAAAACCATTTCAGTCAGAGGAAATAATTTAAAAAGTAAACCAAAGAAGGACACGTAGAGTTTGTAGCATAATTCTAGCGGGACGATTGGTAAAGTAGAGAAAACACCACCTACTGGAATAAAATAAAGCTATGATTCCATGTAAAATATGACCACCGCAGTGCTCACAAAACGACTAAAACTTTGTATAGCGGCAAATTTTAATAGTTCTGATTCCATGTAAAAAGTGTCTAAAATCACAGCTTCAATCGTCAATTGGTGTTGTTGAAGTAAATTTCAAACAATTATCTGAGACTTTATAATCCACAACTCATTTCAGTTTATATATTTTTATATATTACATAATAATCTACACATTTTCTGATTTATGAGTTTCAAAAGCGAAAAAATATCAATCAAATAAACATTGAATAACAATAATTTAATTAATTTAATCTTACTTACATTTATTGTAATTTGGATGCAATAGGGTTGGAACAATTAAGTGTGGAACACAAAGCCTAAGAGCCCCTAAAAGAGAAGCTCCTAATTTATGAGATATACCGCACCGCAATATAATTAACCAGACCGCTTTATGCAACACGAAATAGGCCAGCAAAACTAGTTAGTTGAATAAATGTTTGCTATCTATGTTTGAAATAAATATTTGAAACAAAAATAAATAAATTGTGGTTTATATACATTATATTAAACACTATCGACTTAAAAGAAAACTTTCATCACGCGAAAGCTCTACAATTTTTAAATATGCATACTTTCTAATTTGTTATTGGTATTGCTTTATCCGAAATAATAAAAATCGAAATAGCTACGTGTCATGTTCCGTTAAAATAGAAAAATAGGTGGTTAAGGTTTTGGAAAAATAAAATTAAATAATTATATAAACACTATAACAAATAAAAAAATAAATTATATTTATCATGCAAAAGCATTCGTGATAATAGCTAAGTTCTGTTGCCGCAGTGGCAACAAAATAAGTGTTTTGATAAGAAACATGTACTGCTGTTTTAAGGATGCAACACAATTGGAAACGTTAGTTATGTTAAATTGTAAACTGGCACTTAAAATACTTGTTATAGCACTTGTCCGAGAAATATTTACATTTTGAAGCCATGATCTCGAGCTAATTTAGCCAAATCTGTTGTTTGAAGATCATGTCTTAAAATCGAACTTAAAATGTTTATATCATCACACATAATTTGTGTTTTTAGAATTATATTGGCATACATTATCCACTACCAGTGGGACTATTCTATCTTTCCCTGGGAATAGTGAATTGAGGAAAATATTTTCATAGCATTTTTGTCTAAATTTTATTTTTCTAGCCTACTGAGGGAATAAGTTTGGTGAAAATATTTTGGAAACAAAGTTATATGGGAAAATATTTTTCCCTATAAAAATTGTGTGGAATAAAAGTTTCCCAATTAACTTTGTTTTAAAAATTTTTCCACTAAACTTATTCCTTCAGTAGGCCAGAAAAGTTCAATTTAGACAAAAATTCTATGAAAATATTTTTCTCAATTCCCAGGGAAAGCCCGAATAGGATGGGACTATTCTGGCCCGAATAGAGTGGGGCTATTTACAGTGGGACTATTCTGACTTTTCCTGAGAATAGGGAATTGAGGAAAATATTTTCATAACATTTTTGTTCGAATTATGTTTTTCTGTATAGGAACCAAGCGCACATTTTAGTGGAAAAAAATATTCGATATAATTTTTTCCGTTTAAATCAAAATGCATGTATGCAGCCAAACTGCTATACAAATTTTGTGCATGCAACCCACATAAAAACTAACTAAATTTAGACAAAATTTTATCAGTACATATGGAGGTACAGATACATTTTTTTTTGTTATTTTCAAAGCGAAATTATTTTTTATTTAGAAAGATACAATCAAATTTTTTTAAACATATTTATATTTTTATTGAAAAAATGAATGGATGCTTTGACCTACAAATATAATTTGACTATATTTATTTTATAATACATGTTTACATGGTCCAATTTTTTAAGTATTTTTATTTGGAATTAAATAAGTCATTATTTGGAACCAGCTATAATTATGAACATATATGAAGATTTTTGATCATCTTTAAAATAAAAATTTTTGTTTGTTGAACTCAAAATTAAATATTTCATTCAAATTTAGAACACAAAAGGTGACAAATTAACACAAATCGAAACGTCAAATACCAATGCGAAATGTCCAGTTGTTTGTAAACATAATAAAATAAATCAAAGTTGGACATACGTCTGCTATGATTAAAAAAATATTAAAAGTTGGAGTACGTTTTTCTAGCATTTACAAGAAATTATATCGAATAATTTTTTCCACTAAAATGTGCGCTTGGTTCTGGTCTACTACAAATTTTCGAAACAAAGTAAAATGGGAAATAAAATTTCCCAATAAAAAGGTTTTTGGAACAAAAGTTTCGAATTCAACTTTGTTTCTAAAGTAATTACATGAAACTAATTACATCAGTAGGTCAGAAAAAACAATTCAGACAAAAATACTATGAAAATATTTTCCCTAATTCTCTATTCCCAGGGAAAGCCAGAATAGAGCCACAGTAGCGAGTAATCATTAATTACTAAGCTAACAAGTAAATCATTCGTTTTATTTTCATGTTTGAAATTTCTATCTAGTAAAATTCTTCATCTATAGAAGACTGTAACATCTAAGTGAAACGTCAAAATCGTTGCAAATATCAAAAATCGAAAATATTTAATAATCATGAACAAATATCGTATTCTACTCGCATATAATAGCTGTTATTCCCTTGGATGATTTACACAACATTTTTCTTTTGCAAACGCCATCCACGTGAAAAACAATCGTCATTTTAAAAATAAACTTAGTATGGATATCAAAATCTAGATACACCTAAAAAGAATTTGAAGAAACGCCCTGAACTACCGTACTGTGTTATCGACCTATATTTTTAAATTCTACATACGTCTTTGATTCGAGTCATGTTTCCCTACATTGCAACGACATTTTTTAATTACATTGATAAGTTTTCGGATGTCTTGATAATAACAAAATATTATGGCATGTAGTCACACATCTATAAGAGAAAATGTGTTTGGGAGTCGGCAGTATGAAAAAAACACGAAAAGGAAAATAGATCTTGGCTTCCAAATGTCACTCTTTCGATAAACAGGAATCTCACGAAATATTATAGAGATTAGATTGTGCATTCAACTAGACAGTAAATTGTATGAACCGTAAGATTTTTTGTTAAGGCTCACTTGAAGGTTTGCGAATCTCATTTCCAATTTTCGGACTTAAATCTCGAATACACCACATTTCTAGAGCGGAAAACGGAAGAACCAAAATTTTGGTAAAATCAGTCTTGTTTAATTAAAAATCGTCATCCCCATTAAATTTTAGTTGAAAATTGAATCTTTAAATTGATAGAAACGTTTAATTCTCGGTCGTTTTTCATAAATAGCTTTTCTCTCGGTAGGCTGATTTGTGCAAAATTTCACTAAAATCTTGACATTGATGGAAAATGCATAAATAGGAAGTATCATCCTGATCAGTCAATTCGTATAAGCTATAGAAATCAGAATTTTGATGGAATAAAAGTTCTTATATAATCATATTTATGCTTGAATGCTGGACGTTTCGTTATGCTATACTTTCAAAATGTATGCAAAAAGCTATAAAACGAGAAAGCTTTCAATACGAGCTGCCACTTCTGATACAAAGATTTCCTCTGCATTTCACTAGGGTCTTGGAATTTATGGATAAAACTTAAGAATTAAATTTCAACCCCCAATCAGTCAATCCGGTTTTGGTCAAAATTCGCCTTTTCCGTTAAAAATTTTGGAAAACTGATGTGGAGAAATATTGTTGTCTTTTGATAAAGTCATTTTTCTCATAAATGCTATACTTTTCAAAATATTTACAAAAAATGAGAGCTCCAATGGAAGCTGACACTTAATGTGGATCGAAAATTTTCAAAATTACTATACTTGTTTTACTACATAATAGGAAATTATATGCATATTGCGCACAGAGAGCTGGAGCCGGTACAACAATACATATACAATCTAGGTAATTCATAGCTACAATATTATTGTGCCTTATTGTCTTGAACAGAATTTAATATGCAAAAATGTTTTTTGTAATGGCGATGTGATTTGTAATTGTGTCGATTATCTTTTTTTCTCTATTGTGCTTCGGCCTTGTTCAACGAAGCATGACGTCCGTTGATACGAATCAATTCAAATTTTATATGGATACAAACTTTGTTTGAAAAAACAACTTGAACTAAACCGGATCAGATTAAGCATCATGAAACACAGCTATTATAATTTTCTATTTGGCCTCTAATTAGTTGAGATAACTTAATAAACACGTGAATATTGACTAAGAGATTAAAAAACTTAAATTTAAAATAAAGAAAACTTTACAACTGGGTAATTTAGATAATTCGGAGGGTATATGCAATGGTACACGCCTGATTGTTACCGAATTATGTAACGCAAAAATAATTACTAGGGAAAGCAAAAATAATTACTAGGGAAACAGCTGGACAAGAAGTACACATTCCTCGAGTTACGCTCGACTCCAGTAAAGGTCAACTTGGGTGTATTGGGAGTATAACTTAGTTTTTTGGATTTTTTTTGCAGAAAAAACACGTTTATTTCTAAGAAATGGTAAATTTTATTTTAATTAAAATATTTTCTATCGTTATCTATCACTTTTGACCATCTTTCTGGCAATTTATGGATTCCATCGAAAAAAAATTGTTTGTCTTTTGATACGATCCATTCGTCGAGCCATCTTTTGATTTCCTCGTGGGTTCTAAAGTGCTGATCTTGAAGATCGCTTTGCATTGATCGGAACAAATAGTAATCTGATGGGCCACAATCTGGTGAATAATTTAAGTACTTCCAGCATATTTTTTACTTGTTTTGCGACATGTGGTCGAGCATTGTCGTGCAGCAAAATCACTTTACACTGATTGTTGTCTAGAAACGGGCGATTTTCGTTCAATGCATGGTTCAGATCTGTCAATTGTTGTTGGTAACGTTCACCAGTAATAATTTCGTTAGGTTTTAGTAGCTCATAGTACAGGTTTTAGTAGCTCATAGTACACCACTCCTCTCTGATCCCACCAAATGCACTACATATTCTTACTTCCAGGAATGTTTCGTTGTGTTGTTGATGTGGATGGTTCGTCTGGATGAACCCATGATTTTTGCATTTAGGGGTATTGTAGTAAATCCATTTTTCATCGCCAGTCACAACTTGAGACAAAAAATGCCTACTTCGGTGTCTTGTAAGCAAAGAATTGCAAACCATTAAACGATTTTCAATGTTGGCTTCACTCAGTTCAGGTATGATACCCATTTTCCTTCTTTTTGAATCATTTTTATGGCATGTAAACATTTGCTTATGGCTGCTTGAGTGACATTTAACTGTTCTGCAAGTTTTTTTCTATTTGAGCTGAGTTTTCCTTCAATAATGCTTTCAATTCTTCATCTTCAATTTTTTTGGTTGACCAGAACATTCTTTGTCACTGTTATCAAAATCAATACTTTTGAATCGTTTAAACCAGTTTTTGCAAGTTTGTTGTAATGGTGCATGTTCACCATAAGTTTTTTGACGAAAACGAAAACTTCCAGCAGCTTTTTCTTTTGATTAAAGCAAAAAGTAATGCTTCCCGCAAGTGCTGTTTTGTTGGTACGAAAATCGACAAGTTTAAACGGGATTAAAAAAATATGTGAATAATGACAAACTAAACTTTATTGTGGAATGTCAACACTTTAAAACGCCGTAGGTGTCATTGTAAAAGAATGTTTAGTACTAAAGTTACGCCATCTCTTAGAAAATCCTAAAAACTAAGTTATACACCCAATACAATACAACAACATCAATTTCCAATTCGGCCAGCATTTGCGATGACCGTGCATAAATCTCAAGCACGACCTTCGTACACCTGTCTTTGTACACCTGTTTTACATGCAGCATTTTCCCGTATTAAACGACAAAAAAACTTGAAAATTCTGTTACCACCTGAAAATGAACGTCGCACGTATAATGTTGTGTGGAAAGAAGCATTGAACGCTCCTGATGAAACTTCTATTAAGTCTTGATAGTGACAGCGACGACAGTTACCTCGGCAACGTCGCTTTTGATGTCTCGAATGTCCGCATAAAATAAAATGAAATTAAAGTTGTTTTGCGAAAGAGATTATAAAAACTGTCTTTCTTTTCACCGAGCAAGCTCGGTCACCTGGTACTTTAGAATAAAACGGCGATTGCAAGTTTTGTTTGTTTGCAACACCGGCTTTATTTATTTGCTTCAAGTAAATATCCTTCATAACCTCTATTTATTTTGTGGGATAAATCGTTTAATATTGTTACGATCTCGCCTATTGGTTTGATGGGCAAACAATTCAATGTGGGGAGACATTTATTCAAAGAAAATTGCTCATTTAAGGTTTAGAAAATTACTAACATTTTTTGTGGGATAAGTGGCATCTAGGTTTAAGAAGTAACATTAGAAATAGTTTTATAACAATTTTGTAATATATCAGATTATAATGGTCTAGAACAGAACCGTTCATAATTTACTTCTGTATAAATCCACACGAGTCAAAACTTTTCCATCGGCATATAAATACGAGTGCAACGAAATTGTTGTGTTTTATAAGCGTTAAGTAAATACATATAGTATTTGGAAAATTATTTTCAATATTCTGGAAACGGTTTAAATTATACGAGCATTTTTATAACGTTATACTCACAATCCAGTGATGCGAATCGGATATGACAGAGCTATTCCGTAACAATATGATAAATTAAAGAATAAATTAAATTCGTTAAACGCTGTTTAAAGAGTCAAATACACATAAAACCAACACGAAATGGATTGTAGAGCATCGTTTTAATGAAATATATTAAAATTATACTTGCATGTTGCAGTATTTCAATGGTCTGCCTGCATTATAATTTTACCAACGTTTTTATATATACGGTTAAATCGAGGATATAGCGTGTCGTGCAATTTCGTTCCTCTCTTGATTTGGTTTACCAAAATAAATATGTATATCAGAAAAAAACTTATGTGTATTCTGTATTTAAAATAATGGAAGAAATGAACATAATCAATATTTCAAAAAATGTAAAACGCTATTGTTTCTCAACTCATTGAAGAAAGACGCAAATAGGAATTATGTTCCGATCAATCTCTTAAATGAAATAGAACATTTCAAAAATATGGGAAAAATGAGGTAAAGCATCTTTAGCTCGTCCCTAAACCAAACCGAACCCCAACCAGTCGACTAAGATGTTACAGACACTTACATTTCAATTGACGACATGTCGAAAAGTGCAAAACATATTAGATTTAAAAAGCTCAAAAATCGTATTTTAATCCACAACGATTAGATTTTGTCAAGCAGCACACAACTAGTGGAAAGAAATGGTAAACCTTTTATTTATTGATTATATTTGAAAATGCCATCATAGCCGACAACGACAACACGGTGTGGTTTGAGGAACTATTACTCATTACTAAATGGTCAATTTAAGGTTGGAAATAGTAAGAAGGGCTGCATAAACAGAAAACTAAAACTTACACCCATATTCCCTTAGTCACATCACTTCGTGAGAGATGATTATTCACCTTCTTGGTTACTAATTATATTATTAATTAGGCGTTCTGGCTGCATTTTAAATCTTTTAAATCTCTCTCTCACACACTCCGTTTTACAACAAAACTTATGCCCCATTTACATGCGACCAACATTTTTCTTCTGCAAAATGAAAAAGATATAACATTGACTTTTTGCAGATGAGAGACAAGAAAAGAAATATATCCCAACAAAATTTTGCAGAAGATTTTTAAGCCACTACACTGTAAACCACTATAAAATGTTGCCATAAAATATATTCGATCAGAGTATTTGTATGGCAACATTTGTAAAATCAACAAGAAAAAAAATTATTTCGCATTTATAAATGTTGAGGATTCATAATAAAAACAGACGCCATAGATAAAAATGTAAATTTCGCATTTGAATTCATTAAAAGTAAATTAAAAATGATCCTATAAAAAAAATTACGCCATTACTATATATGTTTTTTCTTTCTGGCACATTGATTATTTTTATATAGCGGATCCTTCTTATTTACCTGCAAAAATTTGTTGATGAAAACAATTTTCTACATGTAAATGCCCCATTAAGCAGCACTTTTCCACGCAAAAGTCAAGTGGAGCACGTGTCTATGTATGTGTAAAAAATGGTTTTCATTTTATATTGGATGGTTGAGCGAAACGGATAGAAAAAACAAAAAATAAAATTTTAAAATCTAGTAGGTGTTGAAACAAAATGTAAATTCGTTACATGTGCTTAGGCGTTTATTTTGTATCAAAACTCATTTTCATACTAATCTCGTAAAATCAAAATAAAAAAATTCGTTTGTGTTAGTGGTGAGTATACAATATGAGCCGCACCGCACATAATATTATTGCAGCAAAGGTGCTGCCAAAACCGCCACTATAAATGTTTATTTATAGGCGAAGAGATCAGTGAGAGGTCAACAACAATGTCACACATTTCATTCCAACCAGAATAGTTGGAGCTATACAGCGAACAACTTTTACAAAAATTATAATTTTATGGGTTGGCATAAAAACCCAATCTTGACAAGAAAAGCCAAATTTGGATTTGTCAACAATGTCCATGTCGAAAACGTATTTTATATTTTGCATAGACATAATACTATATACATAGACCGGTAATGTACTTTTTCTCCATATAAAATCGTCTATTTCATGCGTGGACAGAGAGGACGGGATGCGTATATAAAATTATATTTATATCTCTGTCTTTGATTTCTATATCATCCACAACATAAAGCTTTTGTTTCTGGTTGTTTGCCTTTCAAAATAGAATTATTTGAAAATTTTATATAATTTGTGATGAAATTTGTGTGTTGAATACAATTTGTGATCAAATTTATGTGTTTCTAATTTGTCCGTTGTTAAAATAAAATGTATCGAAAAAAAAAAATTATTTGTTGTGGATGATATGAATTATGCACACAATAGATTCCACCAGTCCCGTACTGAAAACGTTTTCAGCTATGTATGTGGAAACACGGAAATAACGCATTTAATTTTTTCCAGTATTTTAAATATTTTAATACTAAAATATCTATAGTTAAATGTGATTCTAGGGTTAATTAATTATATTGATAATTGTTAAACAGTGAATATTTCGGTTTTATGAATTATATGGAATTTGCGAAATAATTTTATTGTATAAATTCGATTAATTATTTTGTGTAATATTCATGAACCAGTTGTGGTTTAAAAAAATATTGTAAAATTCTTGAATGCTGATAATTAGACAAAATTCTAATTGTACAAGTAACTAACTTCATTCATATTCGTTAATAAAAATTCTTAATACAGTACTGATTATTTTTTGACTATCTCTTTTTTTCTTTGAAATTTACTCACTTGACATTAGTCATTACCGGTCTATATAATATTATTAACGTCTTTGATATTTTGCATAATTATTTGTCATGAATGACTATGAAATAGATCGCATACTTTGTTTGCTTTTATTAAATTTTTGTACCAACCTTTAAAAATAAATAAAAATCACTTGGCTCTTACTTTGGACATAAATTTTATTCGTAGGAATAGGAATAATATTTCCCAAAGTAGGACCGCAAAATAAATAGATTTTTTTTTCAAATTGGGGTAGCCAACTAAGATTTAAAAAGTATTCACTGTGAGTTTTGCACAAAATTATTTAGTAAATTTTGATTTTATGATCTAGTAACCAATAAGGGACGGAGTTGCGTTACATGAAATGATACGATTAAGGGAGGCCTTAATCTTATTCGTAAATTAAATTGTAATTTCCTCTTAAATTCTAGAGAAAATGTCAAGAATCAAAAGATAAGAAGAGATCAATGTCCACCAAATTCATGTGGCTTCTCGATTTATGTACAAAGCTTAAATGTGAATTTTACCCCAATCAGTTAGTTCGTACTCGTATGCCCTTTAACAAAATCAAGAAAGAAATACTTAGTCCCCGTTAGTATTAAAGTAACGTTAAGTATAACTTTTAAAAACTTATGTAGAAATCATTCAACGTTTAACATATTATTTCAACCTTGTATTTAGAATAAGCCTATCAGTTTATTTATAAAATCTTATATTGTTACGGTGGAAGGAATGAGTTCCGCTGTGTGGTTATGAACATTATCCGTGCCTTAAAAACTACTAAAATTGATTTATTAGTTTGAATTAGATAGAATAATTCCAAACCAGACATAAATGACTTAACATTAATATTATTTCTAATATTAGGAAAGCTTTATAAATTATATTTACTGTTTTATCTATTACATGATTTCGCTTTATTTTCCAACTTTGACTTGCATAATAAAATAAGCCAGAGAGATCTCCCATTGTTGATTATCTAATACTGTTTTTATTACACAATTAAATTTAAATATTATTCCGTTTTATTATACAGTTTCGAAAATAGGAAAATATATAAATAAAATTAACACACCATACACAAATTACAAATAAGAGATTGCGTAAAATTTAAATCGATAATTTTCAGCACGTTAACATATAATTGAAATTATGTATAATGGATTATGTAATATACCTAGCTCACCTAACAAAAAAGGGCGTAACGCAAATAGAATTTATTTTTAAGCAAAATACAAATATTTATCATTTTTATTGTTTAACATATTTGTTTCTTTGGTATTTAGATTAAATGGATAAAAAAAAGAATTAGATACTCTTACTTTTCAAATTATGAAAATGATTAACTTACCACCTTCAGTACCACAGGCTCCGCCATATTATCCATTGCCTAACGCAATCGTTGCGATGCTTTATCTTTTTTATTTATCTCGTTTCTTCACCAAATATTTTCACATTTACCAAAAAAAGTTGTATTCCTTCAGAAAACGCCACATTTTGAAAAATTTTATATTTTCTCTCCTTTTTCGTACCACAAATTGTCTAATAAATTTTATCTAATAATTAATCTATTTTATATTACAGTTTTCTAACTTTATTTGAAAGTTTCGATGTGCCTTGTAACGCTTAAGTATTTTAAATATAAAGAAGTAATTTCCCGTTTTATTAAACAAGCAAGAACCGTGTGGTATGTTTTGTTTGGTGGATGGATGAAAGAAAAGCTATCGATTTTGTAAGATGCGCATTCTCACTGAATATAAGATAAACTTGAATTGATTTTTCATCATCACAATAATGTAAAAATGTTAAAAAAAACACACAAAATTTTATTTTTATTCACTAGAATATTTAATTATTATTATTTATTTTAAAAAAGCTTATTAAGTTTAAATATTTTTTAAAAATATAAATTTTATTTTATTTATATTGGACGATTTGTATTTAACAAACTTCTTTTTTAGACTGAACTTTTATGCAGACCAGCGAATATAAGGAAAATTCTGTTCTGTATGAAAAACCGAACCAAATATGTACAATAACCTTTTGTCATATAATTGTGCGATAACAACACAAACTCACATTTCGGGTGGGTATATACTATAAACCTCAAAACGAAAAAAAAATGAAAAGTACAAACGAAAATTGGAAAAGCAGCAACTTTTCTGTTGTACTCGTATAATTATTTTTTTTTTTTTTGAAAAACTGGTTTGTGTGTTTCCTTTTGGATTTTATGTTTGTGTACTACAACACTACTCTGTGTTGTTGTCAATGCTGCAATGCGACGTTCATTTTCCACTTGGAACTTGTTTTAATTTTTCTTTAAAACATAAAATTCTAAATGTATTTTTCCAATTTTGCTTTTTCACATTATCATAAAATGCAATAAGTTTGGTTTTTTTTTATTTAAAATTTTTAAAGCTTCAGGCAATTTACAACCTTGAAAAACACATCATAATGGAAAACAGTAAAACATTTTTAAGTCGAAGACTTGTGCTGTTTACAAAGTAAAACTGGGCTAATTAATGCGTCATACAAGTATACTATACTACATGGATAGTTTATTTTTATTTTAGTATAGTGACTGTTTTCGGTCTTTAAGTTAAGACCTAATAACGTAATTTTTATTCAACTAAGGTAACAACAATCGTTCATGATAAAGAAATAAATTAGTTTATATTTTAAATAAAAAAAATACTGGACAAAATGGTGGCTTCAGCCGGTACAATTTCCACCCTCGTTAAGAATAGACCTATGCCCATTAGTAGTTTTTTAATAGATACGAAATAAAGCTAACGAATTTGATTGTTTGACCATGTGAAACATCTGAATACCCAATACTCTATCGAAATTTTCATGTCGATTATTGCTCGCATTGCCAGGCCCATGGAAAATAAAAATGTTTCCAGGAATTCTGCCTAGAAGTATTTTTTCTTTCTTTTACATAGTAAAATACAGTATAATAATCATCAAACTTGTTGACCTACGAAATACGAAATATACGAAATAAAAAACATGGTTTTTAAAAATATCTCTATGCATGCGTGCGCATATGTGGTTCCCTGCACACTAAATGTCTGTAACAGATGGATTGACTGATCGAGTGAAACTTCATACTTAAGTAGTTCTCATAATTTGTGTCTGACATCGGTCCCCAAACGCGGCAGCTTCTATACTAGCTTTTCCGGTTTTTGCAAATATTATGAAAAACACATCATTCACAAGAATTGACCCAAACAGTTTTTTAAAATTTAAACGGAAACCACGATTTTTGACAAAAAAACTGTTATTTAACAAAAGTTTGAACCCTGCACAGCCTAGACGGATTGATTGATCGGTATGAAACTTCACTTAAGCTTTTACCATAAATTTGGAGGTCTCAGTGATGTTTGGCCGAAATCGGTCCACCGGAGGTGACAGCTTCCATAGAAACTTTTTCGTTTTTTGCAAATAGTTTGAACAGTATATCATTTATGAGAAAAACGATCAGTTTTCCATATTTTAGGGGAAATGACGACTTTCTGCAGAAAACTGTTTTTCAGCCAAATTCCCAGTACATCCCAGCCCAAAGTGATTGATTGATCGGGATGAAACTCCACTTAAGTGTTTTCCATCAATTGGGAGATCCCAATGATTTTTGGCCGACATCAGTTCACCTGAAGTATAGCAGCTATTTTGAAACGGGTATTACAACTTTTACGAAAAATCGTTTAGAAATTGATTGATTGCAAGATTGCAAATTAAATTACAATCAAAATGGTCCCATACGAAACGACACATTTCACAACAGGACGTGCTAAAACAGGATGTCACAAAACAGGATATCACAAAACAGTACATGGTACGAAACAAGATGGATTAAAACAGTACAGCACAGAACAGTACATGGTACACTAAAGTACATGGTACGGAACAGGACCGATTAAAACAGTACATCACAATACAGTACATGGTACACTAAAGTACATGTTACGGAAAAATACATCGCAAAATAGTACGTATTAAAAGAGAACACCACAAAATAGTTAATAGTCAATTTTGTGATTGCAGGTTTTTAATTCCAAAAAATTGTTTAAGTTTTATTTATTGTTGCAAAATAGATCTAAAATTTAAATAAATATATAAATAAAATAAATATATTATTTATATATTTATTTAAATTTTTGATCTATTTTGCAACGATCGAGTATTAGCGATTTAAATTAAAATAATGTGATAATATTGGTAGGTGAAGGGATGTTTTATAATAACTTAAAGCAATTGTAATTCTATATAGTATACTGTGTAATTACTCTAGGTGAAGGCAAATATCCACTTGATAATATCCTAATTACTAAACGTATTCAATAAAAAAATATTTATCAAATCAAGCTGAAAAAATCCTCTGAGCTTAACGTTCAGTAACATGTACTTTAGTGTACCATGTACTGTTCTGTGCTGTACTGTTTTAATCGGTCCTGTTCCGTACCATGTACTGTTTTGTGATGTCCTGTTTTATTACATCCTGTTTTGAAATGTGCCATAGTGAACGGCTTCGCAATCAAAATCAGTTCAGATCATTTTTTAAAGCTTACCGAAAACGATTGGGACCGAGTTTGATAAAAAAATAATTCCGCATGGTCTGTAGAGATGCCGAATTTTGATGAAATCAAGTTTTTTTTATCAAAACTCGTAATTTCCAGTAAAATTTAAAATACGATTTGAAAAAATTTTGTTTGAAATTGAATTAACAATCTTTTTCCTATATGCTATATACTTTTTAAAATATTTATAAAAAATGTAAATGGAAACTACCAGTTTAGGTGGGTTTTCAGCCAAAAATCACTAGAATCTTCCGATTTATGGAAAAAGCTAAAGTATAAAGTTTCATCCCGATCAGTCAATTCAGTCACGTCAGAAAAGACAGAGGCATTTGGCCAAAAATCTTGATCTACAAATCTTAAATTGATCTCCAAATTTATGCAAAAAGTTTAAGTATGAAGTTTCATTCCGATTCAATTCATCTGCCGGATCTCCCAATTTGTAGAAAAAGTTTAAGTATGAAATTCATCCCGATCAATGAATCCCTCTGGGATGAATAGGGCCAATTTTTTGCAAATATGATTTAGAATCCTTTGGTTCTTAATGATGCTTCTCGAAAATACTGTACTTTTCAAAATAATTACAAAATACGAAAAAACTTCTATAGAAGCTGCCACTTCAAATGGACCGATTACAACCAAAATTAACTGGGATCTCCTGATTTATGGAAATAGCTTAAGTATGCAGTTTCAACATGATCAGTTACTCTGTCTGAGCTGTAGAGAGAACACAGACATTTAATCAAAAATATAGAGGTTAAAAATTTCATGATTATTATCCAAAAACCAATGTTTTATCAAAAAACGACTTTTGCGCTTAAATTTTGGAAAATGGATCTGAACTGATAGTGCTGCAAATTTAATTTAAAATCATTTAGTTCCTAGTCGATTTTCTCTTAAATCATATACTTTTCAAAATATTTGCAAAAAAAGAAAAAAAAACCTATGGACGCTGCCCCTTCTGGTAGATGGCCAAAAATCACTAAGATCTCCCAATTTATAGAAAAAGCATAAGTATGAAGTTTCATACCGATCAATCAATCCGTATGAAACCAATTTTTCCAACAAACACCATTTTTTTATTGCAACACAGTTTTTTGTCCAAAATTATCATTTCCACTTAAAATTTTGAAAACTGTTCTGGACCGGTATTGTTGTAAAATTAATTTACAATCTGTGCATTTAATCCGGTTTTTCTTGTACATAATATACTTTACACGCAAAAAATTAAAAAGATCCGATGGGAGCTGTTACTTCTCTTGGAAAAACGAAAAGCTTGTATGGAAGCTGTCATTTCCGATGGGCCGAATTCTATCAAAATTCACCAAGATTTCCCAATTTTAGGAAAAGCCCTAGGTCTCAAGTTTCATCCCTATCAATCAGTCCATCTGATTTTTTATTGCAAAAACAGATTTCGTCCAAAATCGCCATTTTCGTATAATTTTTGGAAAACTGATCTAGAACGATATTGTTACAAAAATTATTTTAGAATCTTATACCTCATAATCATTTTTTTTTTGTAAACGATACTTTTCAAAACATTTGCAAAAAATTAAAAAGCTCTATGGAAGCTGCGACTTCCGGTGGGCCGATTTCGAACAAAAATCACTAGGATGCAATTAAAAAAAGATATCTATGAAGTTTCACCCCGATCAGACAAACCTTCTGGGCTGCAGAGAGGATACAGAGATTTTTTAAAAAGGTCGAATGGTAAATCTGCAAAAATTTCATGATCAACATTATTCATGATTATCATACTTTATTTTACTATGTAAAAGAAAGTCAAAATGAAAAGACAGATCAAATGGCACAGTGGTTAAAGCTGTTTAAGAGATCAATTGAAACTCGGTCGAAGTGCAGAACTCATCTATCGACCGCACCGATGGGCCGACCGCCATGTGCAGATCGTTCTAACATACTCCCCTAAATCGGACATAGCTGTAATCATCCATTTGTCTAGTTATGCAACAGGAAAGGACGGAAAAGCGAACCGTGAAAGAGTTGGGAGTGATTTGGCCTCAAAATAGATTGCAAATATTAAAAATAATTAAACAACAAAAATTTGAAAGATTTTCCTACACAAATTTTATGTTTAAAAAACAGTTGGACTTGAATTTATTTTGTTATTTGACTGGAAGATCTCTTTATTTGCTTTTTAACTGAAATGCACCTTTTAACATTACGTCCTATTCTGAAATAAGTATTGTTTGTCACTTCAAATAACAATATTCTGTAAGAAACCAAACCATGCACTGAATTTACCAATAATCTGTTCTTTTGTTTCAAGCTAGAATGTGTTTTGAAAATATAGTCCAAAATTTGTTTTGCGTCCCAACTCTACGTAATATAACGTAATAGTCGTGATAACTGCAAAATTCGTATGTCGCCAAATAATAAATTTCATTTTGATTGTTTCCTTGTGAAATTCGCGTCGAATCGAGAAGTGTCGACCACGATACGTACTAATTAACATGGTATAAATTTCAGCAATTTATAATAATAATTTTAACAAAACAACTATTCATGAAATTATTTAGAGCTCACACTGTAAAATTACCTTAAAATGAAATAAGACCAAGGGTTTAATTAAATTCGCTTACAATAAATATTTAAATAATGTAGAAAATAATATTATAGTTGAAATCCCATAGCTTTTTGGTCTTATGCAAAAAAGATGATGCATATGCATCAAATCCTAACGATATGTAAACTGTTAAGGTTGTATTTCGCTTTAGCTTATTAATCACATCGGAAATATAGATATCATATCATTATTTTCACCGTCATTACTTGACATCCAAGCTTGCCTTAATACTTTAAATATCAAATAATCTGCAGGGCCTGATGGTATCCCTCCAATTTTATTTAAAAATTCTGCGCAATCAATAAAGTTTCATCCATTAAAAATTATTTTCGTTTATGCGTAATATTTTCCCATACACGTTGGAAATGTGCAAGAATCATTCAAGTTTTTAAATCGGGAATTAAGTGTAACATAAAAAATTATTGACCTAATATCAATTTTAAACACGTGCAGTAAAATATTTGAACGAACTATTCATATTAAAATAAAGGCCCCTTTATGGTTGCGTTCGTTCGTTCATTCAAACAATTTTTTTCGGCCAATCATCTCTTGTGAAAAATGCAGAATAAAAAAATCGTCATTTTGAAGCAATATGATTGGTCGAAAAAAAATGTTTGAATGAACGAACGAACGCAACCATTAAGTGGTGCCTTAAGTGATCATATTTATAAACACATTTCGATAAAACGACTTGGGTTTTTCCATCCAGTAGCATTATTCTGGTAATTTCCCGGGAATAGGGAACTATGGGGAAAGAATTTATATGTAATTTCTGTTCAAATAGTTTTTTTCCAGCATACTGAGGTAAAAGGCTAGTGTTAAATTATTCCCAATTTATAAATATTTACATTATTTATTTTTATATTTTATTTACATTAAATTTTTGTCCTCAGTAAGCCGGAAAAAAATATTTGAACAGAAAATACATATAAATTCTTTCCTCGCAGTTCTCTATTTTACCGGGAATTACCAGAATAGTGCCACAGGTCTATTTTATCCTAAATTCATAATTTTCAAATTTTGTCATAAGTCTATCCATAAATCCATAATGTAATCATGATGTTGGTTCAAGCTAAGAAAATTTGGTTTCATAAATTTGATAATTTTTTTCAAATTCTACCTTACTAATCGTAATCACTTTGTGGATGGCTATTAATGATTATAAATCTTCAGAACTCAGGTCAACATCCGGTGTTTCTCGGGTTGGTTTTTTGCAGACTTTTTTTGATTTTTATTTGCTGATTATTTAAAAAATTTTAATTCAATTAAATCAATAAATCATTGCCATATTTTACAAACCAGTTTAAATAATTTACAGTTATGTTGTAGTAAAAACCATATGGTTATATTAATGCTAGAAAATGAGGTATTTTAAAAATTAAGAAAACGGTTTACAACATGAATTTTGATTATGTTATTAATAGCGTTAGACTAAAAGTATATGACTGTTTTTTAGATTTAGATATTTTAGTTGATACTACTTTTAAATTTGGCTTTCATTTTAATAACAACGAAAAATGCTTACAAAATGCTTGGTATAGTTATACGTATATGTGCTATCATTATTTATTTACTTTTCAATCCACATTATCCCCTAAATGGGCGTCACACTAAATTCTAGAAGATCAATAGCCCAATTGCCAACCTCACCTGCTCGTGATGCTCTCTAATGCAGGATAACCGAACACGGTGAATCTACGGATAGGTTGGTAGCTGCTTCAATAACCGCAGTCAGTAAAGCAATGAGTTTACAACAAAAAGGAATTTTACCTCAATCCACCATCTAACGAGGCTGAATTAATTCTAGGGTGAGCCATCCAGTGGAAAGAAAACATCATGAAGAAAGAAGAAGAGTTAAACATCAAAGATTGGAAAAGCTCTAAATACACAACAAATTACTTCTGTACAGGTAAATGCTAAAACCAGTATAAACCTATGGTATACAACTTTGGGGTTGTGCCAAGAAGCTCAATGTGGCAATGTACAAATGATACAATCCTTTCAAAATAAAATCCCGCAGGGTACATTAAGAACTACAACCTTCATAGGGACTTAAAAATGGAATACGTCATCCATGAAATAAATAAATAAGCGGGGAAACATGTACAGCGATTATCTTGAAAATATTAAATTAACTTCATATTTTAGTAGTTCTTATGTGTATATCTGATTAATTACAATAATGAGCTGATTACTTTCTACTTATCAATCTCCAACTCTGTGAAAATTCGATCAAAAAAGTTCTTCCAACAATAAAGTACGAGTATAGATGTACCCTGTATATATGTATACATAAGACACAAATTCGTCTAGAAGTAGTCAATAACGTTAATAAGTTTACTAACAATGTTGAGATGAACAGATGAGCTGACGTGATTAGGTACATTTAAATTTGTTAAAATTTGAAAAAACTAAAATGTAGAAATCGGTTTAAAAAAATACTGTCTTGCCCCTATAACAATAAGTATCCTGTAACCTTTATATCATACATGAAGGTTACCGAATAAAAAAACTAAAAGCTAATCCTTAATCAAGCTGCATGCCAAATTTTATTCGAGAAAATAATATGGCGCCTGTTAATATTATTTTTCAGCTCTCAAAAAAATAAAAAAACATCATATTTGAATGTGGAACCAAAATGTTATACATTATACCAGTTTATACTAGAAAATACAGACAATCAATTCGTTATATTATTTAATCAGCTCCAGACATTCTGGATCGAATAAAAAAAAACTGTGACCGAAAAACATGTAACTTTTATATGATGCCAGATAAGCAAAAAAACAAAACGGAGAAATCTACAGCTTTATTTACTTTGCTTTTTTGGGTAAATCTTGCGCAATCTCATCTCGTGAATTTTTCGACAAAAAATGTATCTGTAAATTTTATGTGCTCGGATCAGTAAAACAAGAATATCATAAAAAGGAAATTTATAATTCTGGGTCTGCTTAAAATTCCGAACATACATAATATGTACATATATACACACATGTATCATAACAGCAGAGTATGACGTGTTGTGCTTTAAGGATACAAATAAATTTCTTCCGATTAAAAAAATCTTTATAAAAAGGACAGATTGAATATTACATTTTATATGAGATTATGTACTAAAAATCTATGTATTGCGGCTCAAGGAGTGTTTTATTTAAAATTTATATGACGATGACACTATTTTCATATTATAAATTAATGTTATTCTAGAGAGTACTTGATACAAATTGAACAAATTGAAACCCATAGAATTTTCCTTGACAACGACTATAGAGAAGTCATTAATTACGATGCTCACAACACAAACTATTATACATACCGATTGAAGTCTTCAAAGGGTCTTCCGATCCATCCGAAATCATTTTGAAAAAGGGAGTTCATCCAATATAGAAACTAAAGTACCTTATACATAGACGCATAAACAAAGAAAAGATCCGGACCAATACGCAGTATTTAAACTGTCAAGAATATGGTTACTCAAGGACATATTGCAAGTTAATAGCAATTTGCGTCATATGGGGGGAACTACACCAAACCAAAAGTTGCCTCGCAACGCAAAAGTAGTGCTTCAACTGAATATAAATGCAGCAATTGTGATGGAAACCACAATGCAAACTACCGAGAATGCCCATTTCTACATAAATATTAGTCAATTGTCACGTTCTTGGAGGCAGTATAAAACTACACCAAATGCGCAGAATAATATAGCTTCGCATACGCTGAATGACTCTCGTTCGCCCAGAACACCAACCAGCAAACCAACATGCGCAAGCATTCTTCAAGGCGAATCCTCAAATGTTGAATGAATAATTACATGCAACTGATGATGCAGTTAATGACAGCAATGCAAAATATGCTACAAGCAATGCTACAAAATCAAACCACTATCATCGAGATACTAAATGTCTCCGAAGATATGCCACTGGAACGCAAACGGTATAAACTAACACAAACTAGAATTGGAACATTTCCTAGCTAGACACGAAATTGATCTTATGTTAGTTTCAACTCAGAAACTCATCTTAACCGATAATAACAATTTCACAATTAATGGGTACGAAGTTTATGACACAAACATCCCTTGGGCAGAATTCGAGGAGGAACTGCTATTAGTATATAAAAGCGGATTTGCTTTTGCGTTCTAAATGAATATAGCACTGAGGAAATTCAAGCAACCTCTGTATGTGTGAACCTCGAAAAAGAAAGTTTAGTTATCGCTTCAGTATATTGCCCTCCAAATAATAACGTTTCAGCAGATATCTAAAAAAAACATGTGCAGCCCTTGGTGAACGTTTTATGGTCGCCGGCGAGTTTAATGCCAAACATACCTACTGGGCTCCAAGATTGACTACAGAACGCAATAATTTATTCGTAAATGAAAAAAACTTTTTCGGAAAACGTTCGTAGAAATTGTAATGTGGCATCGCCTTAACGGTGAATGGGCTAGAAGTGACGAAGAAAAATCTAAAGCCTTTGCTGATCACCGTGAAAGTGTATTCACTCCAAACCTTGGATTACCGGTGGTTCAAACAGAAAATATAGCAATCAGACTTTTGAGGAAATTTGATATAGAGAAACCACTGGTAAAGTTTATTATTGCACATCAAATTTAATTAAAGAAAGCCCCTGGGTATGATTGAATTAGAGATTATATGCTTATATGCTTAACAACTGCCTGAGTGTGCTTTTGGACGATTGGCTCAAATATTCAATTAAATTTACGAATCAAGATATATCCCTGAGTGCTGGAAATTATCAACTATAAAAACGATCCCAAAGCCTGGCAAGGATCCCACCAAACTATCGTCATATAGACCAATAAGCCTACTACCAATCATCTCGAAAGTATTAGAAAAAACTATTATAGAAAATTTTAAACTGGAACTACGAAATATCATCCTTAATCATCAATTTGGTTTCAGGTCCGGAACCATTGAGCAAGTGCACCAAGTAGCTACAGGTCAGCATACGAAGAGAAAAAATACTGCTCCGCCGTCTTTTTGGATGTTGCCCAAGCATTCGATAAGATAAGATAAAGTTTGGCACGAGAGTCTGCTTCATAAAATTAATCTTGATCTAAAAAATTGATAAAATGCACTAGTTGATTCGGAAATATTCAACTATTGACCTAGAATACAAACTTCTCCTTTATAACACAATTACTACGTATATATTAGAAATTCAACCCGGATCGAATCAACTTAGAGTTAACTTTGGATTGAAACCGAGTTATCTTTTTTAGCGTATATATTGGCGACTTATGTTTGGATCGAATCGAAACCGAGTTGAGATAAACGTCAAAAAAATTATTCTAAATACATATTTCTAAATTTATTTAAATTCAAATAAAAATTAAAATACTTAAGTACCAATTATACATTCGCAAATAATCGTAAATGAAATAAAAATGGCGTTATTTTATTATTAATATTATTATAAACAATTGTTGTTGTTGTTTTTCGACTCGATTCCGTATATATTGGTGTTTTTAATGATTGAGTTAACTCGATTCTACAAATTTGGTTGATCGAATCGAGTTAACGCGAAGTTGACTCGATCCCGTATATATTGAAATTTCGATCCGGGTTCAATCCGGATTGAATTCTTAATATATACGTAGTAAATTATGGCAATCAACCTCATATTCGAAAATTGACATTGTCCAACGAGCAAAGTCAAAATTCTCAGAACGTCGGACGTACGTCTTCGCGATTAAAGAAGAAAACGATGGTTGTAACAACATAAATAATAAAATTATAAAGTTTACTTACTGATAAGAAGTAGATTCTGCTTCCGCAGATTTACATAATCACCAAAGTTATTAAGATATGAAAACTTATTGTTATTTTCATGTTTGAAAGATTCAATAAATAAATAAAATTGTTAAAATTTAATTTTCCTTCCTGAATGATAAGAAAATACCTTCTGTTTTAATTTTATAACGGTATATTCAGATATTATTCATTTCATCACGTATTCATTGAAACACGGATTCATTATGCATAGTAAAATTCAAGAATTTCATTTTGTCATTTGTTTCATGTTCATCAGTCATAATTAAAAGTTATTAAGTCAGTTCATTTGAATCCAATAGTTCATCAGGTAATATATCATTATACTTATGTATAAATATCATCTACTATAATTTGTAAAAATATTTTTATTACAATAATAAACCACTTTTAAGAACCTCAACCAAGAAACAACCGACAAACTAAAAAAATTACCAAAAGATATCTCTTAAAAAACAAATTTTTAATAAAACTGTTTGAAGAAGGGGAAACAGGTGGACTAAATACATATTATGTATAACTGTGCTAAAACAGTGCCTCGTCGTTACAGACAAAATGAATGCAAATTATTATTAAAAAAGAAAGGAGGAAATCGACCGGCAAAACTAACGGCCGAAGTATTAACCAAAATTGAACGGATAGTTGAAACTAACCTTGGTTTTACTTTGGCTATTATCCAACAAAAGCTTGCAGAACAAAACTTACCACTGTGCCTCTTAAGCATTCAAAACGGCCTAAGTAAACTTCGGACTACATTGAAATTGGCTATAGTCTGGAAATGGTGTCAATGAATTCGCCAAGAACAATAGCCTTGCGGAAAGAATATGCCACGCAGTTTTAAGTATTTAACCATAATTTGTTTTTTTTTTTAAATATAGTTTAATTAGTATTGAAAAATTTCAGCAAGGGCTCAACAAAACCGTGAAAAATTGATATTCATCGATGAATCCGGTTTTAACCTGCATTTGCACCGAGGTTTGCTTAGATTCCATATACCCTATCAATGCTCTCAGTGTTGCCAAATGTTAGCATGAAAAGGGGGGGGGCCAACTTTGGTTGTTTTTCGCTCACCGTATGAGTTTAAAGTGGCCTTTTTCTTTAATGTATTTACACCGTTTAGGATTTTGAATCCTTTCTAGCTAAGTTCCTCAATTATTTCTTCGTTTCGACATGTATGTTTGGGTCAAGTGTATGGTCAAAGTGTAGGTGTCTGGGTCAAGTGTATTCAGTTTCCAAACGTTATTATTCAGTGCAGTGACTTTATATTTATCGTTTTGAATTAGCTTTACTATTTTTTAATTGTTTCGGATTCACTAACATTAAGTATGTTAAGAGGGTGAAGGTAGTATCTCTTTATGTATTGTGGATTTTCCTGCATTTTCCCTTGGTTGACATTGGGTGCATTGGGTGTATTAAATGGTTGCAGTGGCCTCTCTTTCGGTAGCAGTTATATGTTCTTATGCATCTTCACTAGGCCAGTGGTTGACTGATCAGGTCGTTGGGTTTATGGTTTCCTTACGCTCTGCGTAGATTGTTCCACCTCAGGCGAAGATTCTGCTTTTCTTTTTTTGTTTCGACATTTATTTTTAATTTGTCTTCGTATAAAACTCGTTTCATACACCATTCATCTTCATCTGTTTCATGGGTAGCTATAGTATTTTATTTGGCTTGATTCTCATTTTTGATTACAGCAATTTCTTCTTTAAGCTGTTGGCTTCTTTGAATAGCTGTCCATTGATTTGTGTTAAGTTTTCTAACGATTGCTTTAAATCAGCGTTTTCTCTAGCGACATCGTGGTGGTTTTTTTGGTTCACGTTCTCCCTGCTTTCAGTATTCTCGTTCTCCGAAACTAGACCCTTAGGTGGTGATTTAGAGATTCTTGTGCTTGGTATGAATGGCGTGCAAAAATTTAAATAAAAATTAAATCAAAAGGAACTTCTCTGATTTTGAAAGTTTTGTTGAATACATCGGTAAAAACAAAAATTCAAGTGCATGATTACATAAAAACATCAGTCAAAACCTATTTAAATATATGTATCTCTTGCGCAAACACTCATTGACAGATATCTATATAAATAGAAGTACATACATACTTTTTTATTTTTTCTCTGCACCAACACATTTATGTTTAGTTAATTATCATTACGTTTCCATGGACCGAGTTAAGGGTTTCGTTGAGTTTCGTCGAGTTAATAACATGGCGAGCTAATCCCTATCGTTTCCATGCTAAATTTGTTTTGACAGTTCAGGCGGTATTATGTTTTTGTCAGTCTTTTTACATTTTAATCTGTTTCGTGAATATTTCAACCCGTGTTTATTTTAACTATATTATGTTTCTTTATATAATACTATTTTTTATAATAATACATACATATTTTCTGAATAGCGTAATTTTTCTTTTGACAGATAGAATCTCATTTAACCCAACTACTTTCGTCGAGTTAAGGAGGATTAAGAAATTTAACGAAAACTCTAAATCCAACTCGTTTCCATGATGAGATAATCCGAGATAATCCCGGTTAACTCTGTCATGGAAACACCGTATATGTTATTGATGACCAATATATCTTTATTCGTTGAAAATAGAGCAATTAAAACAGAAGATAAAAATAAAATCCACCCCTACTTTGATCGATTAAGAGAGATTGATTACCGTAGATAGAGCGTTACGTCATCGTGTTAGCTAATAGGCCAGTACTAAATATGGCTTTAGGTGATAGCAGGACATACTTAAGCCGATTTTGCATCAGTAAATAGAAGCAATACCTGTGTATGAATACGGCCATATACCAATATATGAACTTTGAATGTACAGGCCTTATAAACGTAAACAGGAAAAAACCTTTCATACTAATCTGGAAATACTTTTTTGTATAATTTTTTTTTTTAACTTTAATTATTTATATCTCGTAAATGTGGCGGAAAATAAATTTTCATTCTCCTGAGCGTGAACTTTGTTTATTTATCTTTAATTTAAACATATTTTACAATTTTTCACTATGATGTTTTTAATTTGATGATCCTCGTATAAAATATACCCCATTAAACAACTTCCTTGTGGTGAACTATATTGTTAAACGGAAACTGTCCAATTTTAATGACATTAGATTGAATACTTTCTAAGTCATTTTTGTAAAGTCACTTTTGATTTTTTTTAAATTTGGAAAAATATGAATGTCGTGCAGTATAAAAATAAAAAAATAAAAAAATCATCGTTGAGATGAAAAGAGTAAGTGTTAGATGAACATTCACCTTCAAATGCAATCGTTTATAATGGGGTAAATGAAGTTAAATGTGCACAAACACAAGCGATGCTGAACGTTCAGGGAGGTCAAAAATGGTAACAACACCAGAAATGGTCGAAAAAGTTTATGAAATCATTAAGAATGACCGTCGTATAAAGTTGCACGAGATCGCTGACATTCTAAATATCTCATCTGAACGCGTACACAACATCATACACGAAGAATTACTTATGAAAAAACTGTCAGCAAGAAGAGTGCCACGTTTGTTAACAAATGTGCAAAAAATAAATCGAATGACCATTTCTAAGCAATGGTTGGAGATGTTTCATCGTAACCCAACTGAATTTTTGCTTAAATTCATAATGGTGGATGAAACATGAATCCATCACTACACGATAGAATCAAACCAACAGTCATAACAATAAGTAGAAGCTGGTTCATTTGCTACCAAAAAAAGCAAAAGTTGTTGCATCAGCTGGTAAGGCCATGGCCACTGTCTTTTGGGATGCCCAAGAATAGTATGCACCATTATTAAGAAACACAGCAAAAATTTGATGTATTGAGCTCGAATCGCTTGTTTATCCTCTCTGCATTCACTTTTTCTAGTCTAGCCCCTTGTGACCTTTTTCTATTTCGAAACATGAAGAAATACGGACGCTTTCTTTGAGGGATTTGATAAATCATATTTTAAAGAAGGTTTAATTGAATTGAAATAAAAGAAACTATGTTGAAAGATAAATGCCGTCTTTCTTTGGTAAATTTACAACAACAATCTCATATATGTATTTCCAAATTGGAATAGTTTTAAACCAATTGGATAAGTGGTGCAGTGGTTAAAGCTTCGGCAATTGGACCGGGAGGTACTGGGTTCGAATCGCATCCGAGGCTAGATGCAAATCGAATTTTCGCCATCGCTTACGATCGGTGATGTTAATAAACACAACTAAGGCCGTCTATTGGAGTGCAGATTTCAGCGTCGACACCACCGTCCACGTCAATGTATAGGTTGATATGGAGCTTATAATGTACAGGTGGTATACTGTAGTTGTGTGAGTAGGTGAGTAAGTGAATGGTTTATTGATTTGGCGTGAGTGAGTGGTATCACAATGGGCCAAAATAAGTGTGCCATAGCAGACACTGAAACCTAACCTAAACCAACTTTTCTGCTGGTAAAGAATAATTATTTTCTATCTGTAGTTTTAATGTTCACTACCAGGGCAGTTTTAATAAATACTTTTATTTTTAATTGTTGGCAATAGAAATTAAAAGTGATTTTTGTTATTTTGACATCGCATTTTTCTAAACAAGACGAGAAATTAGTTACGATTTATAATAATATAAAATAATTTTCTAGCACATTAATATTTAATTGAGTATATTTAGTTGCATTTTTACGTTGTTTTGAAATTCTAAATGTAATTGTTACCAACTAATAAAAATAAATTAAAAAATATCTTTGGTTGTTTCTTTGAGCACAATATTGATTCCTATACAGAATGGGAATTGCTTGCACCAAAAAAAGACCACAAAAGTGAATTTTACTTAAAAAATTATGTTCACTCTTTCGTTCTACAGACTTATCAATCCACCCTCGTATAGAGCATAGTTTATGTGGAATGCATGAATTAGTTATTTTTTCGCTTTGCTTCTTCGTGCACTCTTCGTGCATACGCACAAACTATATTCTATATATCTTATACTACGTTCGTGTTTATACTACATTATCAGAAACATATCTTCTACATATCATAGCGGAAAATGGTAAAATTCTGAATGAAAACTACCATAACAATTAAAATCAATTAATCACAATTAAAGATAAATAGACAAAGTTCACGTTCAGAAGAATGAAAATTTATTTTTCTGTCACATTTACAAGATATAAATAAATAAAATCAAAAAAGACTTTACTAAAAGAGTTTCATAGCATTGGTATGAAAGTTTTTTTCCTGTTTCCGTTTTTGGGGCCTGCATATATTATGCAAACCCCCTTATACAAGGCGTAATCTGGAGGTTCCATTTAAGATCACTTCTCACAGCTTTTTCTGCTCGTATTTAAGAAATAACGCGTCGAATGTTGGCTTCCAAGTGTTTGCCAGAGACTATGGCTTATCAGCGTAGACAAGCGACTTCACATACCCCAAAGAAAAAAGTCCAGCGGTGTTAAATCACACAAACATGGTTGCCAGTTGCCAGGTTGATTTCTCGATATTAATCGGCCATCATATGTTTCTTTGTTTCTTCGTCTTGTTGCGGAACTGCATGTCTCAGATGTCAATGTCATCCAATTGATGCACAAAAAGTTACTAATTATGTCTCTATACCGGTATTCGTTGACTGAATTTCACCAACATCATTTTTTAACATATATGGTCCAATGATTCCTTCGACCCATAAAGCACACCAAGCGATACGTTTTTGTTTGTAGATGTAATGGTGTAATGGTTTTACAACATGGCTCGTGGATTATCTTCACTGGAAATGCAACAATTCTGCTTGTTGATATAGCCATTCAAACAAAAAGAAGCTTCATCACTGAAGAAATTATATGGATTTTTTTTTTTTTTTTATTTTTTTAATATTTAATGGATTTAATGTCCTTTTAAGGTCAGGTCAATTAATACCCCTTTTTCATTCACACACCCATTCACACAACTAACTACAGTATACTACCTGCACATTGCAAGCTCCATGTCAACCTGTACACTGACATGGACGAGGGATCGGCGCTGAATTCTGCACTCCAACAGAGGGTCCTTAGTTGTGTTTATTAACATCACCGATCGTAATCGAAGACTAAAATTCGCTTTGCATCCTGCCTCTGCTAGGATTCACTGTATCACTTGTCCGGTTTATGTGGAAATATGGAAATAAATACATATGGAATTAATTTATATGCAAAGTTTGCTTCGATGTCGATATTGGCTTCAGCCCATTCAACAAATTGGCGAATTCGGCGGCCTGCACAAGTTGAATCGCATAAGCATGTAAACCAAGATCCTTACGCAAAATCCTCCATAAAGATGTTGGATCAAGTCTCGATTGTTGTGCAGGATGACGAATCGGTTAATTTGGATTCTATTCAATACTACGCATTACAGCAGCCATCGCCCGCTCGGTGCGCACTATATGGAGCGCGCATTATCTAAGAACGATATGCGCTTAGGCGCGCTGGATAATTGCGCGCTGGATTGGATCCTATTCAGATCGAGTTAACTTTGAATTGAAATGAACTTATATTTTTTAACGTGTATATATACGAGTCATGTTGAGATCGAATCAAGATTGAGTTGATAATTTGAGATAACATCAAAAATATATAATTTCAAACCATGTTCTTAGTAAAAATATTTTAATAGTCTCACACGGATCTATTAGATCCAATCGGGATCGTCTAAAAATATAAAAAAACTGTAAAGGGAACTAGCCAATGGGCTACAACTCTTCAAACTAGAATATAAATTACTAGATGATTTGTAAAGCAGTTGTAGTAAATAAATGACATAAAATAAAATAGTCGCACATAAAAAATTGTCACATTAGAAGACACATCAACACTTACTCGTATCGTAAACGAAATAAAAATGTTTTTCTCTTATATTTACATTTTATACATGTTTATTATTTTTATATTTCAACTTGAATCCGTATCCATTGAAATTTTTTCGGATTGAGTTAACTCGACTCTACAAATTTTTTGGATTGAGACGAGTTAACGAGAAATTGACGCAATCCCGTATATGTTGAAATTTCAATCCGGACTGAATTCTTAATAAATGCGGGGTAATTGGTTATCTGCAACGGTAAAGCAATGCCGTTTAATATTTCATGTGGAATAATTGGAAAAAACTTAGACAGAAATATCGATTTTTTAGACTACATAGAGGTGAAATAATATATATGTGGTTACAAGAAGGATAATCTTCGGTGTCTTATTCCCGGAGTGCTGATTGAATAGGCATTTTAAAATTCGATAGATGTGAAATAGCCTGCTCGGTCACCAGCTTAGCATGCCCTATTTGTTGTATGGCAATATCTAAAAGAGAAGGCCAATGTGGAGTTATACCAACGAATTATGTACCTTTATAAACATCGAAAAATATCGTTTCAGAAGTATTCATCAATATTGTTTTAATCGTAAAGAAAATGCTCACGTCGTCATTTGAAGCCTTTACTAACTTAACTTGAAATCTAATTAGAGTACACCAAGCTGCCTCTCCCTTAAAATCGAGCAAGTCGTTTTAGAATATTTTTTCATATAATAACTTTAGGTGACACACCCTGTATTCTAAAAACTAATTAGATAAAGTTGTGAGCTGGTAGTATATTACGAAATATCTCAGGCGACCTAAAAGTTTATTAATCTTATTTAAATCCCACAATA
The DNA here is from genome assembly GCA_947310385.1 of Nephrotoma appendiculata. Classification (NCBI taxonomy): domain Eukaryota; kingdom Metazoa; phylum Arthropoda; class Insecta; order Diptera; family Tipulidae; genus Nephrotoma; species Nephrotoma appendiculata. The sequence goes on from OX371223.1 coordinate 206,271,530, forward strand.
CATTTGTGTATGTCATCACATATTATACGGTTTTACTCTTATTATGAAATGAAAATTTCGAAAATAATTCGTTTCTTGTGCGCAGAATAAAAAATAACTGTTACAACGATATCCCAAACGCAAATATTTATGATCAATAATAATTCCATTTCGTTATTGCGCGACCCATCGTGGGCTATATCAAAATTTATTATTTGAAAATTAAATTGAACGAACTGAAAACAACGTAATGTATTGCATTACGAAAGCTCCACGTCGCCACGTACTTGTTCATTATTCATACTCGTAATGTGACAAAACTTTGTCACGTTTAGACATTATGTAGTGTACTTACCGTCTGGTGTATTGCGTGCAATTCATGATGATTGCTGCTCGACTTATGTTTATGTGTGTGATGATGCTGATGTGGATGGATATTGTGCTGATAAGGCGGCGATGGCATATTATGCCCGCTATGTGGCAAATGCGAATCATGTTGTATTCCAACTTGATGTCCGTGATGATGAGGTAAATGACCTTGAGCCGCCTCTATTAAAGTTGGCTGTATATGGGTCACAAATTGAGCCATAATTTCTAATTAATTTTAACGTTTTTGTTTTTGTACTATTTTACGTTAAATATTAATTTTTCTTTTCGGTTTATTTAACCAAACAAACTATAAGCAGACTAACACAAACAATTTTGGATATTTTAATTTCACAGTGATTGTCTGTCGTTAAAATAGTTAGAAACATCAAATAAAATTACTGACAACACAATAAACTAATTCACTAAACTAGTAAAAACTTTATGCACGTAAAATTAAATTTTATAATCAAGCACCCAACATGAAGGATGTAGACCATTTTTTTTATTAAATTTTGGCAAGCATAATATTACTTTAGCTCTTAATATTTTCTAATTATTAATGTTAAATTAAGCAGACGAAATTCTATTTTTAAATTAATGTAAAACAAGTATTTTATTGTACTCCCGACACACAAATAAATGATTGATAAATAATCACTAAACTACAAAAAATCACAAAAAGTTAAAATATTTTTTTTTGGAAATTTTCCAATTATAAATTTTAATACCAAATTAATTTATATTTTGTTTACAAACAATATTTGCACGATGAAGGTGACATGACGATACACACTACAGAAAACAAATGAAAATTAAAAACACTGCGTTTTTCTAACAACTGAAAATTATATTTCTATTTTTTCCTTTTTGCGCTTGATTTTCCTTTTTTATTTTTATATACCGTACGTAAAGCTTGCTGATATTGAAAGGGAGAAAATTTACCACTGATACGAGTACAATCACAACCAAAGCATTTATAACGAAATAGCACAAAGAAAAACGGCTAGAGAAATTTGTCTCCTCTCGACAAAATTTGGGTTGAAGTTTAGATTCGACTGTTAAGAGTGTCTGTTAAATTCAGAAATCCCTTAAAAATTGATCTGAAATTTTTTCTGAGTTTATATTATATACCAAACAAAATTGAAAAGAAAATGCCAAAATAAAGAAAGCAAACGTTTTTTTATTTCTGTTTCTTATTTTTATTCCCTCTTCAATGATAATGATGTAAAGTTCTGTAAACAAAACTTTCTAAATGGAATGGTTAGAAACCAAATAACATACTATGTACAGTACATACATATGTACTTATTTTATATAACAAGGAAAGTTCAATACACGTTAATAAGAATGTTTGATATTGAACAAGATTTCGATTATTTTCATAACGTGTTTAATTTTATTATATACTTATGGACAAAAAAACGCATAAGTATTTTTGCTTTATTTATAAGGGGAATTCTCAAAGAAATATCTATTATTAAATAAAATTTAATCGAAAACGAAGGAAGACGATAAACTCTCATCCGACGGTCTGATGATCCAAGGCAAAATCTAGACTCGTCGGAGAACAAAACATTGGCCAGTTTTCATGTGCGAAAGCAAATGTTAAACGAGCTCTGTGGTTTGCTGTAGACAACTCTGGACACAAGGCTGGCTTTCTTGTAGTCAAATTGGATTCCTTGATTCGTCGACGCACGGTCCTTTCACTAATGGGTGCATCTCGGGATCCGATTAGGTCTGATTTTATGCTACGGCCAGTAACGAACCGTTTTCTCAAGCAAATTAATTTAATAAACCTATCCTCAGCGAGTGTTGTACATCGATTTCTTCCACTACCACCACGACGATAATACTGTCCATTAACCTAGACTCGTTTGATCACTCTTGATATTGTGGATTGGTCCACTCTTAACAGTTGTGCAACGTAAAACTGAGTTTTTCCTTCTTCAACTAATGTAATGGCCCTCACACAATCCTCAACACTCAAATGAATTCTTTCGGCCGACAAGTTATTCATTTTTATTTGTTTTTAATGAAAAACCTTACTCTTACACTTAATTGTATAATTTAAATAACAATTCACTGTAAATAAACTTTTAGACTGAACAGTCAAGATGCTCAAATTTGTGCTAAACTCGAATTCAACAAAACTAATGGTAGTAATTTTTTTAATGCATGTGTATTTCAGGAGAACTAGATAATATAGATTTTATCATAATCATTACACAAACAATTATTAAGCTACTCGTAATTTCAAAAATACAGATTATGCGTTTTTTCTGTCCATAAGTGTATTTAATGGCAAATTCTTTAGAAGAATTGAAATGAGATCCATTATTTTGTGATCCAAAGAACGCGAAAAGAAAAAATGGTTTGATTACATTTGTTTAAAGGGAAATCAAAACAAACAACAACAAAAAATGTTGTACACGTAAACAGAAAAACACTTTTAATTACACCAAATTCATTTTAAATTACACAAAAATTAATATTATTTATAATATTTAATTTAAATAAAAACTTATAACGCACGTTAAAATATAAACACCAAATTATAATGCCGATAATGAAAAATGCGCGTTTTTTGTTTCTTTGTTTTTGACATTGACGTTTCTCATTTTTTTTTATCACAAAACAAATCCTTCAAAAAAATAGGATTTTGAAATTTGATCATTGATTAAAAAAAAATCAATTATTTTCTTCTAGAGAACATGAAAAGGTATTTGTGATCAAAATTTTTTGATCATAATCAATTTTTTTTTTGATCATTTTTCTTCGAAAGAATTCTATATAAGAATTCTAGTTTGTAGTATTTGTTAAATTACTCTTTTGATGTAGTTGCCTATAAAACGGTATAGTTTTCAACTACATAATACAATATTAATCGGATAGCTATTTAAGTGGCTTTCGCAGGCTCCATCATATGATTTTCAGCTTATGAATAAAATATACATGATTTAACCGAAATATTTTTAATAATCATTTAAAATCAGAAAAATGAAATAAACTACAGATATACTCGTAATATACGAAATAAATAAAAACACTTAATAGTGGGCTCGTTTTTCGAAAATGTTTTTAAAATTTAGACAGAAAACGGGTATTCTTGGGGATTGAAAATAAATTGGAAAAGAAGAAAGCGACAAAAGGAAATCTAGCCTAATATTAATAGATAGAAAACTAAATGTTTACCCTTGGCTTGTACAATGAATAAACCATAGCATAAGAACCGTATAAGATGTATCATTCAGCGCATGGCCTAACCTGAATTATTGCCATAAATTTAAGGTTGCTTGAGCTCCCTACTACTATTAATTCATTCTAACATCTAAAGCAACAAATTGGCGCTTTCCTCCGCAAAAAATATAAAAACATAAAAATATTAAAATATTAAAATATTAAAATATTAAAATATTAAAATATTAAAAAATAAAATATTAAAATATTAAAATATTAAAATATTAAAATATTAAAATATTAAAATATTAAAATATTAAAATATTAAAATATTAAAATATTAAAATATTAAAATATTAAAATATTAAAATATTAAAATATTAAAATATTAAAATATTAAAATATTAAAATATTAAAATATTAAAATATTAAAATATTAAAATATTAAAATATTAAAATATTAAAATATTAAAATATTAAAATATTAAAATATTAAAATATTAAAATATTAAAATATTAAAATATTAAAATATTAAAATATTAAAATATTAAAATATTAAAATATTAAAATATTAAAATATTAAAATATTAAAATATTAAAATATTAAAATATTAAAATATTAAAATATTAAAATATTAAAATATTAAAATATTAAAATATTAAATTATTAAAATATTAAAATATTAAATTATCAAAATATTAAAATATTAAAAAATTAAAGTATTTTTTTTTTAATTATACATTTATTTCTGTTTCTCTTCATATTTACAAAAGCAAAGAATTAGAGATATGCAGTAAATAATTTGTAGTTTTTCCCACACGATAACCCGCTCCGGAACCACTTTCCGTATTACTTCGGAACGTCGTGTCTTTTATATCCTTTGGACTTCCACCTGTTTAAGAATTGTTGATTTTAGTGTTACTTAGTTTCCAGCTGCGATGTGTTGATCGGTCTGGTTTCTTCAACCGGAGGATTTCCTCGACGTATTTAGCAACCGCTTCTCAATTAAATTGATTGTCGAGCATGTTTTTAACAATGGTTTCAAGAGTAATTTGACCGATACTTCCGACTAGTACTTCTCTGGATTGGGTAAAAAAGTAATTGACTTCCCCATGTTTCCTGTCTATCCATCCATGTAGATTGCTGATAAGTTTTGCCGTCCATTTTCTGCGGCACTCTGTTTGCCACCTTTCTTGCCACCGTTGTATCATTTGTCGTCTGACTACAGTTCCTGCTTCCGCAGTAGTACTGTCACTTTTAGCGCTGAATTTTTCCCTCCTCTCTTGCGCCATTAAGTCGATAAGGATTACACCGGCGATTACCAAAGCAGTGGGCTCGGAAACCATCCTGTATGCGCTTGTGATCCTGACCACACCACGGCGTTGTACGGTTGTCACTTTTTTCCTAAATCTTTCGGTTTTGAATGCATCGGCCCATATTTCACATCCATACAGTAGGATATTGCGTTTGTGATGGACATCCTCTTACTTGCAATAGGACCGCGTATGTTGGTCTTTAGCCTATTCAATGCGAGTGAGACTTTGGTTGCCTTCTCTGCGGAATGTTTTATATGCTCCCAAAATGTTAGCTTGGTGTCCAAATGCATTCCCAGGTGATTTACGTTTGCTTTGGTCAAAAATTCGTCGTTGTTGACCTGCAACGTTACCTCGATATTTATTTGGCGCCTGGTTAGTAATAACAGCTCCGTTTTCTGTGGGGTTAGAGTAAGTCCATGCTCTTGCAGCCAACAGCTACACCTCCGCATCACTTGGATAAGTTTCCGTTAAGCTTCCTCCATGTTGCGGGTGCTAATTACTGCCGCAATATTGTCTGCGTAGCCCACTATAAAAACACCGTCCGGCATCTCCATGCGGAGATTCCATCAAACTCATACACTATGTTCCACAAATTGAGGCCAAGAATGAATCCTTGGGCAGCACCACCTTTTATCTCCTTTCTGCATTGCCCTTCCTCAGTTTCGAAAATAAGCGTCCTGTCTTGGAAATAACTCAGCATCATTCTCAGCAGGTACTCGGATATTTGGAATGTGTACGTTAGAGCTGACAATATATCAGACCACCTTGCGGAATTAAAGGCGTTCTTCACATCCAGGGTCACTAGTAGCTCTATCTCTCTCTCTCTCTCTCCTTGAGAAATGATTTCCCTGCTAAGCATTATGAAAGGTTTTCACCACTTCATCTATACCTTTTCGGAAACCATACTGTTTAGGGGAGAGATCTCCTGCCTCCTCAGTGATTATACGTGTTAAGCAGTACCTCTGGGTGATGACGGGCGATCACTTTTACAGCTTCTGCTGGGATCATGTCTGGTCCTGGTGCTTTTCTGTTTTGGAGCGAATACGTGTCCTGATGATACTCATATCCAAAACAGGCGTGACATCTTGAGACTACGGTTTTTCTTATTATTTTTGCATTCACCCATCCTATTTTGATCCGACTTACTTTAAGAAGTTCCGTGGCCGCTACATTTCCAATTTCTACAAATTTTCTGTTCCCTTGAGTTTGCTCTCGTTAGGTAGACTTTGGCATCGTGTTCCAATGCATTCAGAGTTCTCTGGATTGCTTCCATTACCTCGGTTTCCGTTCTAATACAGTCAAGGTCTCTGATTTCGAGTGTGATTTTTAGCTCGAGACTTCTCACCGTAGTGCTGTCTCCTAGAACACCTTTAAGCGCCTCACATAAACCGTTCTTATTTTCCGTTTCATTGCCAAGTTCTAGCAGGACACCCCCCATCCTAGTTCGGCGAGCTGATTTGATCTCTGTGTTCAGAGTTTCGGGGTTTACTGTTGGTGCGGTTTTAGTTAGAAGCGCCTCTGTTTTCATTTTCGGTTTTCTGGGCTTCTTTCTCTTCTCTCTAACGTTGAGTTTGGGCGATGGTTTTTTATACTGCACCAGTGTCCATTCCTTTGTCTTATCCTCTTTATCTTTTTTGCGTTTTACAGAGTCTGGTTGAACAGGGCTAGACGTAATTCTTTTACCACCCGTTCCTTTCGGTGTGGCTGTACACTCGCTATCGACACTTTTGGTCACCTTTTTGCCTCCCGATGGGGCAGGTGTTGCTTGTTTTTGTTTGTTATCAGCTATCGTGAGTTGTTGTTCCGCCAGCTTCCATTTGCTTCTGTATAAGGTTATGGCATCCATCTCCCCCAGGCCATTCTTAACATTATTGGAAATGTTACGTTGTCTGTTAGTGGCTTCCTTCATTTTAAGGATTATCTTCTTGCATTTCAATAATGCACCCTCTTCGCGTTTCCTCGTATTGGATATAAATGTTACTTCTGCATTTGACGCATGCTGAGATGTGTCTAAGGGTGTGTTGGTTGTATCCCCTTGAACCTGATTTGCAGCTCCGTTCAAAAAGCCGCTTCCTACTGGAGTGACGATTGGGCTTGGCGCTGACGTTTCCATTCCCGTGGGGGGTGGTGTTTGTCGGAGAATTTTGCTTTTTCCAAAAGGAGTTTGCTGCTCGTTTGGTGCCGCTGTTTCATACCTTCCAGTAACATCTGAGAGCGTTGCAGCCTGTTTGCCTACTGCCAACCTCCCCTGAGGTGTCAAGTTGCCTCCCCCCCAGAATCCGTGGGGCTGTATGAAAAATCGGGGTGGGATTCAGGACGTGTGTTCCTACCCACCTGAGGTAAATTTTTGTTGATGCTCGACATGTCATATTTAATATCTAATTTTGGTCCCCCCTCCCCCCCCCCCCCCCGGGTATTTGATTACCCCGATACCTGCGATATCTGGCGGGTTTTCTCCTATCCACCACCCTGGGAGGCACCCGATGGGGGACTAACCAAACCCCACACGGGAAAGTATTAAAATATTAAATTTATTAAAATATTAAAATATAAAAGATATAAAAACTATATATTATTATCTGAGGCTAAAACACCAACTCAAATGTAGACACAAAAATTATGATTGCGTGATATCAACATTTTTTTAGCCTATTAAATTTGATTGCGCTGGCCCATTCGCATAAGGGCGGGCAATTCCCAACACAAAAACGAGAACAATATAAAACTCCCAATGCAAATGGATTGCTATTATAACATTGAGAGAGAGAATGAGATAAACTCGAACGATGTGAACCCGTAACATTTTTCAAACTTAAAGAACTTTGAGCAAAGGTGTTCCAAAGGCATTAAAACGATGTTGGGCCATATCCATCCCAAAGGCCCAGCATGGTATTATCGCCGTAGGAACTCCTTTCCGGATCGTGGATTTAATTAATTCAAGATGTATGTTAAATTTTTAGTTTGCGGCAATTTTCATTGTTGTTCCAACACTTGTTCCATAAAAATCGAAATAAAAATCGAAGTTGGAAGTAGCGATCCTTCCCAAGTATCGCTACTTCCAACTTATTTCGATTTTTATGAAACAATTGTTGGAACTAAAGCTGTGTTGCTTTCAAAAGATTACAACAACAATTGCATTGTATTCAAGCCGATTGTTTTAGAATGTTAAGAAAAAAAATTTTAGGATTAGGGGAAATAAAATCATTTTATAGTTATGGTGTTTACCGCAAGGCGTTTTTTTCTATTTTTCTAGAAAAATTTATATTGAATAATAATTTAGCATTTGTTATTTGATAGCAAAATACCGAATTTAATTTATTCTATTTCTTAAAATAAAAAAAAATAAAATAAATATTAAGAAAATGAACCACCACAGAAAAATTAAAACGCATTAAAAAATTAAATCCAAAAGTTGTTGCTTTCACATTTCTTAGCTAAGCTAAGCGGATTTGCGAAAGCAACACTACTTAAGTTCCACGGTCAAGTTCCATTTTATTACGACTTTTACTATGAACTATGGAACAAAAACCCGTAACTCAAAGAACTGGATATTATGCCAGTTCCATGTCTTCCATGAAATATCTCAAACATGTAACGAAAGTTGGAACTGTCAAAATGAGTTCCATTTTGTTATACTTGGGTTGGGACCTAATTATATTTGCTGTATTTTATTGAGAAAAAATGCATTTTGCTTTAGCTGTTTCAGCGCCATTCTGCTATATCAACTAATTCAAATCTGCATTATCTTCAGCTAAGGCTGTTTTCGAAACGAATACTTATTTGTGGAACCTAACTTATTCAAATAAGTAAGCTGGCGAGGTGACTTATTTTCTGTCTCTTTCTTCCATAAAAATCTAATTTAGTTGCCATTTTTGTTGATATGTATTTACATTTCAATATTTTATTATTTAAGATTTAGGATGATGTATCTAGAAAACAAATAGATCTTTGTGGATAGCAATATGATTAAAATAAAGATGTACAAGAACCCAATTATATATTTCGCACATTAAAATGTTTTAATTTACACACACAATTCACGGGGTGTCGGGTAGAGCATGGATAATATAAACAGACGGTACGGAGTTTAAGAACTGATTACACGTAAAGTAATTATTCCACTATTAATTAAGAACCCAACTAAATCTTTCTTGTTCGCTTTGTAAAATTTTAAATATGTAATAAAAATCTGGAACCATCCAAAATTCACATCAATATAAATATTTAAAAGATATTTCTTTTTTATGATTCTGAATTGCCGCTAAGCATTTTGATTGGTATAAATATTATTTACATTCGGTATTTTATTTAATTGTATACATTAAATTAATAAAAATATCGAATAAAATATTGGTTGAGAATTTTTCATTGTAAACAGTAATGAGTTTTCATGTTGCTGTCAAAATAAGTCAGCAAACTCATTTCGAACGACTTTGCTTACTTATTTAAGATGGCGACAAATAAGTAAATAAGTTTGAAATAAGTACTCGTTTCGAAAACAGCCTAAATCCAAATTTTAAAATGCTTTGGTTTTTGCTTAGCCATATTGGTGTTGTTGTAACAATGCCAACAAAATACACCACGGGTAATTTTGACCAATAAAATTTAACCTAAAAATTATTTAAAAAAATTAAAAATCTTAATTTTTTTAATGTATGTATATCCGCCGGCTACACTTTGATTCTTTCGTCATGATTCTAACATTTGAACGTATGAGTGTAAAATTAAATTTTTTAATTCATTCGTATTGTAATAAAATTTTATTATTTGCGGCGAAAACGGCTTCTTTGTTTGAAAAAAATAATATTTTTCCTCTCAAAACAGAAATTAACCTAAAATTAACCCAAAAACGACAGATAAACAAGGTGTAAATATTACTTTTTCGAAGCCATTCAAAGCCATGGCACATTTCAAAACAAGATGTAATAAAACAGTAAACAAAACAGTACATGATACGAAACGGGACCGATAAAAACAGTACATGGTACGGAACAGGACCGACTAAAACATTGAATTAGATGCTTTCTCTTTTACCTCCGAATTTGACTCACTTGACAGCTGCTGTCATTAGGCCTCGTCACACTTTAATTCTTTCAGCGTGATTCTCTGATTTCAAAAAACCAATCGACAACCACATTTGATTTCTTTGCGCATTTGTAGGGGGTACCAAAAAATTCGTTCGGATTGTTTTGTTTGCTTATACAATAGAGCAGAGCCTATATATACTGGCCATGACACGTTATTTTAACACAGTATTAGTTTTGCCTGTTCGCATAGTACTTTAAAATTTTACATGGATTTTTTTTAGTTTTGCTTTTATAAATTCGTTTACCGAAATGAAACGAGCCAATTAAATTGTTTCATTTTCTTTTTGTTTTGCTTGTTTGTTACAGGGTAGTGATGATTTATTTTATAGTTTATTGTCGATCTGTTACTCTTTTTCTCTCATTAGTTATGTTGCGCTCTTCTGCAGTGCAAATAATAATAATAATATAGCCAAGAGCCAAATATTAAATTAATATCAAAATTTAATTTTAATACTAAAATAACAATCATCTTATATAACATATGAAACGTATATAACATATAAAAGTAAAAAACAATTTAAAATAATAATTTAAGTTTAAAAAAGTGATTTAATTTATAAAAAAAATGATTAGGGTCAAAAATAAACAAATATTAAATTTTGACACTTTCCCTATTAAATATTAAACATGGCTGTCGCAAACTCACAACAAATATATCCCTACACACGTCATGCCACCATTAAGCGTGTGCTCAAACTGAAGTCAAGATGAGAAGAAAGATAAAAATATAAAATTTATCATTTAACCACCCTATGCATATACAAAAAAAACGTAAACAAAGATCTATTGGTTCATGTGACTAGCGCTGCACAAATCAAAACGCAGCAAAAAATCAAAACAAAAACAAATGAAAACAAAATAAAAAATGTCGGATAAATAGGGTAAACTTTTAGAAAAAACTGAAATTAAGAAATAAAAATTTTTAAATTTTCATTAAAAATAATCTGAAACTGTACTTAGATAAACTATGATTATGTCATTGAAAAATCATAATAAAAACATAAGTATATAAGGAAATACAAGCGAAATAAAACTTGCCTGGCAAAAAATCCCATGTAATCGATTTTTTTTACTATGGAAAAGCATATGCGCGCTTGCCTGTCACTAAACCGAACTCAACGATATTTTTTTTATGTTGTCATGGCCATTTTTATACTGGCTCTGAATAGAGTTACATTAACCAGAGCAGCAACTGTTTTTTCCCCATATAAAATCAATATAATATTTGCTATCTCTTTTGAGTCATGTGGGAACAGGATGGTTACATAAAAAATGCATATGGCTTACTCATATCTCAACATAAGAAATCCAAATCATCTGTTTATTTATGTGCGCTTAGCGCTATGACAACCTATGTTGACGACTTAATTTTCTGGTTTTAAAATTATTAATTAAAATTCATTAAAATAATAAAAAAATTATAAAATTGTTAGTGGTTTATGTAGTAGTGCGTGTTAGTGCATCATTATTGTATTTACAAAATTAATTGATTTCTGAATATATTATGTACAACATTTCGCACATTGTCGACAACTGACGTTGCAATACCGATTGTCGAACTCGCGCGCTCAGATTTACTGAAGCAAGTGCATCACACAGCTCCTTTAAATGTATAGTAAATTTCATAATAGGTTTGTCTCAATAGATTGCCTTTTCATATCATTCACATCATCTTCCTCTCTCATTTAGAAAAAGCGCGATTGCGCCGTTTGAGATTCTTCGACAGTGTTTTTTCAATACTCCCTTGGCCCTGGAACTCAAACGAATAATATTTACGGTTAATATTAATTTTAAGTAAATTTTTCGATAAATTCAATTGTTTTTCAAAAATTCTATGGCGGCAAACTGACCGAAAAATCTGTCCTAAATGCGATTTTTTACCGTTGTAAATTATTTACCTTAAGTTTGGCATACAGCCTTCAAATAAGAATTTTTATTTTATCTGACATTATTGATTCATTAAATTTCAAAAATTACGTTCTTACCATAAATAATAATTCTGTTTTCAAGTAATACGTGAAAAACGAAAATACTGATACATACCATACAAATAAAAAAAAATGAAAAACGGTTTTGTGTTACATATGCAATTTTCAAAATTTTAAATTTCGGTTTAAAATTAAGCTGTGGGCTTGATTAAAGATTCCTTTTAATTTTAGATGAGACAGCTTGCATATTTTAAGAAAATTTATTTTATTTTGTCAAAAAGTATATAGGCTTACGTTCGTAGCCAGTTAAACTTTAGATTCGATTATCTCAATTTCAAGTTTTTGTCGTTTGTAACACTTAAGTACTCGGCCGACGGTTTGATAATTAAAATTATAAACAATTTTAAATAAAATGAAGTGTCCTGTGAAATGTTGCTAAATGCGCATCGAAAAATTCGAAAAAGAATATTTTACCATCTATAAGTGTTTGTATAAAGTAAAATGTAAATTGTGTTAAGAAGCTAGTGATTTGTGGTAAATTTATCCTTAATTTAAGTTATATATCAGAGAAAATTAAAGAAACAATTTTGGTTGTTGGCGTGGGGTTCTTATAAATTTTTTGTTGTTGTAATCCCGTTGATTTAGATGCTTTCTCTTTTACCCTCCGAATTTGTGACACTTGACAGTTGCTTAGGCTCATTCTGTACCTTTAACTTCTTTGTTATAAGCAAACAAAACAATCCGAACGATTTTTTTGGTACACCTTTTTTTTACTATAGCCTTTCCTATTTTATGTATGTGCGTAAAATGCGTAAAATTATGTTGTTTGATTTATTCGTATAGTAAAAAATATTTATTATTTGCTACGAAAATTGCTTCCTTGGTTGAAAAAATATATTTTTTGCACTCGAAGCAAACATTAAACTAAAATTAACCCAAAAACGACAAATAAACAAGAGGTCATTGAAATATTTATTACGTAATAGTGCGAAGAAATCAGTGAATCAAAAAAAATATTGACGAAAAAAGAATCAACAATTTCCCCGCCAAAAAATTAGTTTGTTGGTGAAGGGGAAAGAAACGAAGAAAGAATCACGCTGAAAGAATTAAAGTGTGGAACCGTGGATTTATCATACATTTTAACTTTGTTGGCTCGATTCAGCTCATGTCTAAGTTTTTTACCTAAAATTTTCCTAGCTTCCGGGTAAGTTTTTGTTGCCTAACATTTCTAACGAATAATATATGACGATCTTTTTTATTACCATGGAGTAGTTGCAACAAAAAAAAATATTTCCGTAGCAGTTGTTCATGTTTTTTTTTTCGTGTTTACGTTTATAGGCCTGCATACATACCAACTCTATCTAATGTCAATTGGCTGCACAAATACACGAACACTATACACATAGCGAGAAAAAGAAATTGAAAACATTTGTAAATTGTACTAGATCTGTTGTTTACGTCGGTCGTCGAAGCAAGCTCACCAACTTACAAGTTTGAAGTTTTAGCTACTATACAAATGGTGTGAATTTTGTTCTGTGTTGTGTTGTGATTTTTAATTTTCTTTGAATTTTAAAGTTTAAATACATAGTTACTTTATGTTGTGCATATATTATTTTTAATATTAGTTCATTTGATATATATGAATATAATTCAGTTGAATAATTTAATTAATGTTTATTGTATATGATGAAAGTTGGTTTGGATATCTCTGTTTTCTTTTGGATATTACTAATTTTAGGTAAGTCGTCGCGGGTCGAAATCTTTTTTTTGTGCTGTAGTTGACAATAATATAATAGTGAGTCATACTAAGATTTATTAAAATTTACCGTAATAATAATTTTTATCTAAAGGTGTGTTTGTCAAGAAAGTGTAATAGTATAGTTGGTATAATTATATTGCAATGCAAATACAAAATAAGTGTGATTTTAATATTTTACTTTTGTGCTATATACATACTAATAAAACGGCGAAAACACACCTGAGGATTTTGCGATTGTTACAAACTTTTTTTGATAACTGCAAGTCTTAGAAATTGCCCTTAAAACTTGACAAGTTCATGTTTTGTTTATATGTTGTTTATATGTAGACTTATCAAATATTTTCTTCTATTCCTCTGACCCTGATCCCCCGTATTATTTCTCAACGTACTACCTCTACTAATAAAATACAAACTCACGTAAGCGAAGCGACCGTAAAACACTTTCAATTAGAATTTCTTTGTGATGTAAATGTAAGGCATCTTAAAATTCATTGTATTTGGTCTTTCATTGCTTTTATCAAGACATTTAATGGGAAATACAAACTTTAGCGTTATATTTTAGAAGGTAGACATTTGTTATTGCAGTGTTAAGCACTACTTAGTAGGACTGCTTAGGATAAATTGTTTATTTTTCGCTTTCAGCGAATTAGCTTCATTCAACACGGAATAATTACAAATTCGATATTTTTTATTGGTTCTATTAGTTCATACTACGCAACTTGTGTAAATATAGATAATTGGCTTTTTATTATGTAAGGTAACTGTACCAAACATGCATATTTTATGGCAACATAATCTGTTCCTAATTTTAAAAATATTTCACTTGCTTTGAATATCCCTAAGAACCTAATATAAACTCATAATAAATACGGTCTTACTTTGGTACAAGCTAAATCCATTCTGGAATAAAATAAATATTGTGCTTAAAGTAACAACCAAAGATATTGTTTAATTTATTTTTATTAGTTGGTAACAATTACATTTTGAAGTTAAAAAACGTGAAAACACAACTAAATACATATATCTAATTAGATAGTAATATGATCGAATAATATTGAATATTATTACAAATCGTAACTAATTTACAACCGGTAGAATAGAATTATTCTATACCAGCAAAAAAATTGGTTCAAAACAATTCCAATTTGGAATTACATACATGGGATTGTTGTTGTAAATTTCTCAAAGTAAGACCGCAAAAGTATAAGTATACATAACAATTGTAATTATTGTCGCTAGCTAATTTTTCTTTCTTGCGGGATGAGGAAAATTGTTTTGGTCACCTAATTGGATTGGTACTACATTACTACCCCACTAATGAGAATTTTTAAAATATAAATAAAAAAAAATATTTATTTGGTAATTAACTGGAAAATACAACCTACCAAACATCTTGAGGGTATCGGTTGATATAGAGAAAGGGGCGTTTTAAGTGCTTGATTAATTTTAACATCGAGACCGAGACTGATATATGGCAATAAACATGGTGTATAGTGTATACCATTCGCCATTTGTCTATTAATATAACTGTCCCATCCTACATAATTTCCCCAACTAATTTCGTTCAGGCCTTTCGTTCAGAAGCCTATAATAAAGAAAACGAGTACCACAAACATCGTTCGGGTTGTTTTGCTTGCTTATAATTAGAAATAAAAATATTTTAAATGTAATCACATATACGTAATCTAAAATAAAATAAACATAATACATAATATGTATATATATTACTGTACCTCGGAGACATACGACACTGAAAACAAAATTTTCAGACGTACATTTATATGAATTGTGTCCAAATACTGCCCTTTTGCCTCTTAACGGAAACTGAACATGGTTTTATCTAAAATTCAAACATGTGAACCGTAAAATCTTTCATCGAACTATCAACAAAATACACGGAGTGCGTTCACGAGATTTACAATGTTACATTTGCTGTGTTTTAATATTGGAGCACTATCCGGAGCCAAATGGCAATTTTCTATTGAAACTGCAGCTATTATTCACTGGTGTCGCTGTACTATAAAAATTAAAACTAAATTCATCAATAAAACAAACATTTATCACCTGAAATATATTAATTGACATTTATTTTGACATGACGTTATAAACAAAAATTCATTTTGCTGCGTTTTAATTTTTTATTGTAAGATTTAGTTTCTAATGGTTTCAGGGGTTTACAAAATTAAAAGCCTTTTAAAATTTCCCATTGAAATGGATAGCGCTCCCGATAGCGGCTCCCGATAAATAAGTGAGC
Organism: Nephrotoma appendiculata; assembly: GCA_947310385.1. Lineage (NCBI taxonomy): Eukaryota > Metazoa > Arthropoda > Insecta > Diptera > Tipulidae > Nephrotoma > Nephrotoma appendiculata. Next base: position 206,287,401 of record OX371223.1, read on the forward strand.
TGAGATATTTTTTTATCGATTTTTAATTAAAAAGTTGAATGAAAAATCTTAGTTTAGATTTAAATAAATTAATTAAATGCAATAATAGCGCGCTAAATATAAGTTTTCACATAGAAAATTGGCTGCTCCGCATACAGCTATCGGGCGCTAATAAAAAAACACAGCAATTATTGTAACAACTGTCATTGTAGAAATGATTTAGTAGTTAACATTGAGATTGTCTCAAGTGTCAAAACAAATTAAAATAATAAAAAGTTAATTTCTTATTTTATAAACACCATATTAACGTATTAATATAACATAATATGGAGCATCAAAATACAACCATATCCATAAAACACATTTTTTTTTAAATTAATATATTAAAAATTGAATTTTGTTCTTTAAATTAATTGTCAAACCTACATAAAGGTTGGTGATAGTACGATCATGTTGCTTTTGATATCTACACCATTAAAAATGACATTTGGAGAGGCAGTCTCGAGTAGGGTTGAGAATGACCTTTGGAACAATGTAAAGTTCGTGAACGAAAAGCGCACGTGTTCATTGTCACAATTTAGTTTCATGAACGATTTTTAGCTGTCATTGTTAACAATGTAACTCTCGTGAACACACTCGCGATTAACACAAATAAATTGTTATTGCTTATTATTTAGGTTCAAATTATGAACACGAAGGGAATATTACGAACGAATACGAGCACGAAGGGTATATTAACGTGCTAAATACTCTGGGAAATTGTACTAGGAATGTGATATTGCACCACTTCTTGCAAATACTCTATAAAAAAATATGACTGTATAAAAGAATTATTTCACTATTTAGTAAAATCAATATAAAATAATAATTAAAATTTCTTTCCGATTCCATTTTAATAACGTTTGCAAAAACAAACAAAAATGATGAGAATGACAATCTAGATTTGAATTAAATTAAGCTAGTTAAACTAAAACTAATCTGAGAAATCAGAATATTTTTACAAATCAAAAAATCGATCTAATCAATCTGAAGAAAAATAACAAACAGCAACAAAATTGATCAGATCGATCTGAGCTGAAATAAGAAATAACTTTTTAGTACTCAGATCGATTAGATCTGAAATAAGATCGATTAGATCTGGAATAAGAAACACTGCAAATAATACCAAAAAATTGGTAGATGATATCAAAATAATACATTAAACTATTTAGCGTAGGTTTCGGTTAGGTTTTAGTGGTTGACACGTAGGCCAGTTTTTGGCCCATTGTGATACCACGCATTTACGCCACATCATTAACCCATTCACTACCTCCGGTAACTATTTAGCGTATTGCATTGGTAAAAGTATTTAGGAAAAGGATTAGGATTTAGGTTTGGATATACGGTTTTCCAAATCAACTGCCATTTTCGTGCTAGTTTTTGGTTACATTGTTCGCGAGCTGAATATTTTCATAGTTCTAGATTTTATTAATACAGATAAACCTCGTTTAACGATCCCTCGTTTCACGACTTTCCTTGATTTAGCGAAAATCGTAAACTCATAAAAAACCTTGATTTACGAACAAAAAACCTCGAATTAATGATAAAATTATCCAAAAATTTGTTTTGACTATTATTTTGTTAAGTGTTGATTGTTAATTGGTTGTTTTCCCATATAAAATAGTAAAAAAAAATCCTCGCTTTACGAAATACCCCGATTTACGAATTTACGATGTACATTGTACACATTAAGATCGTTAAACGGGGTTTTAGTGTATTTTAATTTTATTTTATAAACAGAATAATATTTAGATCGATTAAGTATGTACACTGCTCGTCAAAAAAACCCGGAACTACATTTTTTCAGTAAATATTTGTGTTAACGGTAACTATTCGCATTATGGTTGTACGAAATAATATAATGTACGCCAAAAGGATCAAGTTTTCGTTTAATAAAAGTAACCACAGGATCAAAACATTTAAAATAACAAAATTACCGAAAAACGGATATTTATATATCTTCATCTTTATTTAAATAAAAACCAACAATCAATCTAAGTGGTCGGTACTCTAGTATCGAGTAATTCCGCCACGAGCTCTGACCACATCTAGCATTCTTTTTGGCATACTGTGCACAAGGTTAGCAACGTACTGGTGAGGTATCATTTCACATTCTTCCTGCAGAGCTGATTGAAGATGATCTAAGGTTTCTGGAACGACTTCCCTTTGCCTTAAACGACGCCCTAGCATATCCCACATGTGCTCAATGAGATTAAGGTCAGGGCTGCGAGCGGGCCAAACAATTCGATCAATTCCCACCTCATCCAAATAATTGTTGACCACGTTTGCAACGTGGGGCCTGGCGTTATAATGCATTAGTTTAAATTGTTATCCTAAAATGGAGCGTATGGAACCACAAATTATTCTAGACATTCCACGATATACCTTTGGGCAGTTATAGTGCAGCCGCGTAGAAATACAAGGTCCGTACGGGCGTCTATAGAAATGCCTGCCCACACCATTAGTGAGCGGCCATGAAATGGGACTCTTGGGGATATGGCACATTGTGAATATCGCTCTCCGGATCTCCGCCATACTCTTTCCCGTCCATCCGGTGATCGCAGACTGAACCTCGATTTATTAGTGAACAACACGGACTTCCAGTCGTCCGTAGTCCAACTGACGTGGTTACGAGCAAAAGTCAAACGGTTTCTTCGATGAGCTGGGAGAAGCTCTGGCCCTGTAGCAGCCCTCCTGGACTGCAATCCATGTTCATTTAATCTTCGCAATGCTGTGCTAACTGAAATATTGACACCACGTATCTGTGCCAATTGACCAGCGACGATTCTAGCTGTTTGGAAACGATCTCGCAGTACTATTGATACCATAAACCGACCGTCCCGCTCGTTTGTTGTTCTTTTACGACCTGATCAAACCGTTCGCTCATACTGACCAGTTTCACGATATCGTTTAATAGCCTCTTGAACTATACTTCGAGGGAAATTTAGGTGGGCAGCATTATAACGCACGCTACGGCCAACCTCACTCAAAGCGATTACTTTTGCGATATTTTCTGGTTTCATAATTATAATATTTGCTAATAATAATAACTAAGCACTGTTAACGTTAGCTGTAATAATAATACTAACAATAAATGCTACTTTAAATGTTTCAAAACAATTGATAGATGCCCATTTATTTAGAAACGTAACAATCGAAATTTTGAATATTTTTCATTTATTACACTTTGTTGCTGTGATTGGATTTTAAATAAAAAAAAATACGGTTTCTGTTACACCTATTTTTCGGTTATGTACTATTTAATATGACAGTGCCTTTAAAATAGCGTAATTGCTCTAGAAATTGAAGATTTACGAAGCAATTCAAGTGTCCGGGTTTTTTGACAAGCAGTGTAGCTTGAAATATCACTTTTCATGTTTTAGTACTAAAAATTGGATTAGATTTTCGTAAATTCATTTTTTTCGAATTTATATGAATCCATTCCGCATTAACAAATAATGCAATTGTCTTGTAAATTGACCAATGCCATACGCCTATTGATTTTTTCAAATCTTACATCAAGGTGAGGTTACCAAGACGTTGGAAGTTTGGTTTATAACTAATGAAACATCAAATTCCTTAAATTCAACAATTGATTCAACTCTTGATAACCTTATCTCGATGAAAACTAATATCTGGCTTTCACACAGAATTAGCCAAAATTTCAAATCTTATGAAGAAGAACATACTGAAGGAATCACGATAATTAGTAGGAATATACAAGTCTCATACTATTTCAAGCACAATCAAATACAACCATACAAAATAGTTGATCTACATAATTAAAATGAAACGATTGGCCTATGAAATATTACAATGAAATTATCATAAAATCAATTATTTAGAACGACCTCAAAACTATACAATATTCACCCCAATTATAATTGTCGTACTTTCTCTTGTCGAAGGCATTTTGGTTTACGACTAGTGCCCATAAATGCATCTCAAGATTTTAAAAAAATATCAAAACATAATTATTTCGCAATGTTATGGTGGGAGTACTATAGAGTCGTTTGTCGATCGACCTCGACACGACAATTATTATTATTTTGGTTGGGAAGATTTTTCGAAGCCGGCCGCTACGGCACATTTCGATTAAAGCTTTATATCACTTAAAACAGAACATACTACACTAAAGACTACACTGTTTTGTTTTAATCGGTCCTGTTCTCTAACATGTACTTTGGTGTAGCTCATAGAAGCTAATTCTTTACAATGATTTTTAAAATACTGTCTTTAGGAGGTATTTACTTGTAAATTATAAGAACCAATAATATTTAGGCTCAGTGACATTGTTCCGTTCGCGAAAGTCTATCTCAGAGTTTTTGATTCGATTGTACGGTTAAAGCGGTCATTTCTATATGTAGATCTAAATAATTCTTTTCATCATAGAAAGTCCCTAACACTTCAAACTTAAATAAAAATCTGATAGGAAGAATCGCAAAGCAGGAAAAGGATGATCCTTTCTTCTTATTAACGTTGCTTCGACTATAATCAAACTTCGTATCGTCCTAATCTATGTGATCTTAAATAGAGCTCATCAACAGTCATCTAGGGCACAATTCCTTCTGAAATTGTCTGATGCAGACTTTCAAGTGTGAGCGATGTTTTGAATATGAGCATTGTAAGGAAATTGTCATCGAGAAGAATGCCCTAATACTTGAATTGACGACTCTTTCCCAAAAATAATACACTGATTACTACTCCGGTCCGTCGTTAAACAGTTAGGAAAATGAATCGTGAGGGAATCAGGGTTACCATCCAGCTCACATAAACTTAGTAGGCCTTGTACTGTATATTACTCCATTTTTTCAAAATAATGATGTCAACAAAAGGAATCACAATGGCCCCTTTCTGAGTCAATGCAAAACTTTTGAAAAAGTAAGTAAACGAGTCTACACCAGTAAAACTTTTTTCGAAAAAACAAAGCTCCAAATGTGGCCCCTTCTTTTTTTGACCACCTTTCTAATTTAATCATTTTTGTTAGTCCCATTATATTGACCATCTCGCCATTCTGTAAAGTGACCACACTATTTATAACATTGATACAAAACTTCTTTGAGATATACTGACTTATCTGCAACATTTTACCGAAAACACCAAATGCCGACAGTGAAAATGGTGCGTGTTTTGTTTATTTGGTTTTGATATTGACGTGAGTCATTAGAAATGTTAGAAAAACAGCAAAATTACATATCCCTAGTCCCACTTACCCACACAATTGTGCAATTGTGTGGGTAATACAAAAGAATCATGTCAAACATTTATTTTTGTATGTGTTTTGAACCAATTTACACATTTGTGCATTACTTTCACACAATTGTGTTGATTGTACTTCAAATCAAGCATAATTTTTTATCAAAAAGCCATTACATACTGTTTTTTATTTACACATATATGTGGTTTGGACTTAAATTTAGCCAATTTTTTTATGGTAGAAAAAGGGATATAACGAGCGTCATTATTGCTCATAATTTGTTTTTTGTTTTTTCTATGTTTGATGCTTGCGATCAAAATTTGCCCAAAGATAAAAATATCCCAAGTATAACAAAACCCAAGTATCGCTACTTCCAACTTATTTCGATTTTTATGGAACAATTGTTGGAACTTAGTTCCACGGTCAAGTTCCATTTTATTATAAGTTTTAATATAACCTGTGGAACAAAAACCCGTAACTCAAAGAACTGGATATTATGCGAGTTCCATGTCTTCCATGAAATATCTCAAAAATGTAACGAACGTTGGAACTGTCAAAATGAGTTCCATTTTGTTATACGAATCTCAAAATTGGGCTATCGTATTTGCCTTCGAAAATATTAGAAAAAAGTCGAAGAATCAATACTTTAGTATTGGTGCGTATATGTATACTTTCCCAAGTATAACAAGATGAAAAAAAATAGAGCTACGTATCGTATTTATTTTACATGTTCACGACATGAGTTTGGTAATTTTATAAAAGTGATTTTCTTAAAAAAATTTAAAGAAGTGCGTTAATTTTAAAAAAATTACACCGAAATTTATTTTTATATTTATTCAAAATTTTTTTGTATAAACTAATTAATTTATAGTTCAGTTAAATTATTAAGTGGAAAACAAATGCGAAATAATAAACTGGATATGAGCTACGAGTATATGGAAAATATTTAAACTTTTAATATTACAATCAAGGAATAATATCATCAAATCATTGTTTAATAATAAAAAATAATTAAAAAATTAATTATAATATAATTTAGATGTGTATATACATATGTATATATTTTTTTATACAATAAAATATTCATTGTTCTAAACCTAAATTTTTTGTTTTGCTTTTATTTGGACGCCATATTTTTCCTTTAAAATGTATTTTCAATTATAGCCTTTTACATATGCCGTTGCACAAGATCGTCCCCGCCATATTGTTTTTTGTTGTTATTGTTCACACATCCATGTATACAATTCTATTTATTGTGTTTCGTCCAGTTTCGAATAATCGCGACACTTTTCATACAGGATCTTATTCTAAGTCGAAAGCAAAACTATGTATGTCAAAGTCGAAACTAAATATAAGTTTTTACTTCGAAATATGACAAAAAAGTCGAATCTTGTTATACTTGGGATTTCATCTTAGGCGGAGAAATTCCAACGATTTGATTGGCTTGATTCGCGAATCATTTTTGATCACGTACGTGAACCAACCATATAGCATATTTATGTGGGAAATAATTTTTATTTCTAAAAGTTATATATAATTTGTTAATTTTAGTCATAAATATAAAATTTACTAGCTCAATATGCACATGAGAAATATATATCTCGAATTTAAATTTTTTTTTAGATGAACCCTAACCAGAGTTCTGGTGGATCAGATTCAGATATAACTTATCTGATCTGAGACAATCAATTTTTGTATTGGTTTTGGATTGAATCAATGAATTAATGGCAAATATTAAAATCAATCAAAACAAAATAAAAAAGGATAAAATGTCACATTCAATTGAGTTATAAAAATATTCAAACTGAATATGTAAGACATTCTAAATGGTGAAAATAAATAATGAATTTAAGATGAATATAAATCTTTGCTTTATAAAAAAATACCTTGTCCAGTTATAATTATATAAAACTGGGAAAATTCATATATTTGAAATCGATTTATTTTATTACGAATTTAGTATTTGTTTTTAACTTTGAGGAGTATATACCGAGCTAAAGGAGATATGTTTATGTCTCTAAACGTTATAAAAATTTAGATATATCTTTCGTTTTTACAGATATAAAATATTCTTGTCCCGAAACGAGATATATTTTATATCTAAAAATCTATGTAAAATATATCTCTGTGGGCAATAATTTCTCTCAGTGATACAAAGAAAAAAATTTCCCTTATGTTTGTTTGAAAATAAAAGTTGAACAAAAAAAGTTTTGTGTTTTTACCTTAAGAAAAAGTTAGCAAACTCTTAACTTTTTATCTGAAGGCTGTATGGTACTGAGAAAAACAAATTTCTTTTTAGTATCGATATTTAAATGTCTCTAAATGTATGTTTGGTTTGTTTCTTTAATAAGTTTGAGTACCATTTTCGTATAATTTGTATACTAAACTTTACTTATATTGTTTATATGTGTAAAATTAATTAATAAATTTATTTTTTTTCATTATTGCTGATCTAAACATTGCATATTATAATAAACTAATAACCACTTATCTTAGACACTTTTTATCATCGTAATTTGCCATCTAGTGACAATAAATTTTCCAAAAATAATCGTAATTGCGGCATAAAAACAAGTAAACTTATCGTTTGACGTAATTTTTCGTCATTTCAAGACTAATATTGTTAATCATGTATTAGTTCCTCGAGATTATGTTTCTTAACACCTTGATCCAAAACATTGAACTGTTTAGAGTTAAAATGTTGAAAGAATTGATTTGTGCGTTTCAAAAAAATGATAAACTTTGAAACCTAACCAACCATAGACCAGCTAAACATTTTATTTGGATAATTATATATTAATCCCGCAATTATAATCTAAGTTCATGGTAAAGAAAGAATTAGGTCAATTGGTAATACTTTATGGTCAAAAACTGATTTTTTACTAAACAGTTAGGCCAATTATGGCCCATTGTGATACCACAGGATTCGACATCATAAACTCCCCTTACACCGATTTAGTGCTATTTATATAGCGTAAAAGATCTCGCACATTACAGCTTTTAAGGTCAGAGAGGCCGTCCATAGTGTATTTGCCCAAGTAATCATGTCTTCTACCAACTAGCGCAGGGCATGAGCATAGGAAGTGAACAAGGGTCTCCTCCTCCTCGTCCCTGCAGCTTCTGCAGAAGTCATCTTAGTGTGATTAGAATTTTGGAGCGCTTCAAGTTCAGCACAGGCCATATTTGCTTCGCTACCCTACCAATTGAACTAGTAAACCCCATAGGAATTGCTAAAGCAAGTGCTTTCCTATGGCTTGCTGCTTTCAGCATAGAGTCGTACCAATTGGACTAGTAAACCACCTAGCAGTTGCTAAAGCAACTGCTTTCCTATAGCTTGCTGCTTTCAGCATAGAGTCGTACCTTGCTAATTCATCTGCCCCGCAATTTCCCTCCATGTCAGAATGGCCCGGAACCCAGACCAACTGGGTATTGAAATGGTCACTCATCTCGTTAAGTGATGTGTGACAATTCAACGCCACCTTTGACGCCAAGGAAACTGAATCCAGTGAAAGAATGGCCGCCCGACTGTCCACATAGATAGTGATATCAGTTAACGATATCACATTATGCTTCAACCAGTTCATGACCTTTTCAATCGCTATAACTTTAGCATGGTACACGCTGGTTAATTCACCACAGAACACACCAACTTTACCATCGAGCTTGGAGCCGTCGGTGAAGAAATTAACGGTCCCGGTCTTGATAAGGACACCACTATTCCAATCTTCCCGAGAGGGGAGAATCACCCTGTAAAGCTTGTCGAAGCACAAACGGGTGTTTTGTAGTTAAAATTCACCAGTTCATGCCTCACTGAATTAACTTTAATTGAGTGCCCTTTTTGCAGGCACTTTCAACCCGAAGTCGCTAATAGCCGGACAGCCGTGTTAACCACCATTTGCTTGCCGATAATATCCAACAAGAGAATGTACAGCAAAACCTCTAGGGCACTAGTAGGGATCGTATTCAGCGCCCCACTAATGAGCAAACAGGCTGCCCTCTGCATCTTCACCATCATGTTCCTATATGATATTTTCTCCAGAGCTGGCCACTATACACTCACACCATAAAACAGTATGGGCCTTACAACTGCCGTGTAAAACCAGTGCACCAGCTCCGGTTTCAAACCCCATTTCCTTCCAATGGCATTTTTACAAGAGTACCGTGCCACAGTGGTCTTTACTCTTTCTATCGTGTTAAGTTTCCAACTGAGGTGACTGTCCAGAAGAATCCCTAGAAATCTCGCCCTATCAGTAACGATCAGCTTAGTACCATTCATTGTAAAACCATTGGCGGAATTTTATACGGTTTATTTGAGTACCATACAACCTTAAGAACAAAATAATGAAGTTAGCTATCTTTCAAAATCGGCGGTTTTTTGAGATTTTTTTGCCTGAAATGTTATAAATCATCATCATCAAACACAATTATAAAAATTTTACTCGTATGTTAAAAAATAAAACGAAGTTGGTTCAATTTATGTTTTTGTTTATTATCCGCGCTATTGTGGGAGCTCTGCCTGTCTCTGCTTGCTCGGCAATGATGAACATGAAAAAGTCTTCTCCTGTGGTGCGTTGTCATTAATTCGTAGGTAGTCCAGTAAAACGGCAGCCGTTTTTTACTGTTAGGATATTAGCGATAATATCGCCACAATACTTATAATATAAGGATAATTTTACAATTGTACATGAAATGACAATTCAACTGCTCTGCCGGACTCACCCTCAATAATCTTACTGGAATTGGAATGTTTTGATGAGCCTCTCCCAAGGGTCTTTGCTCCATTTGATAAGGCAATTCGTCCCTCTTTTTCTTTGGCCTTAAATACTAAGCCGACTTGCACTATCCGAACAAGAGCCAAATGTTTGCCTCTTGTCCTGGTTGTTTTTTCAAAATATCCACTGTATTATTTCAAAAAACAGTCATTCGATAGTATACTGGATTTTCTTAAAGACATATCTTGAAAACAATAAGGTCCAAGTACAAGCTTTGGTTTATGAATTCTTAGGTAAAAATATGATGAATAAAATTAAAAATAAATACCATCGTTTTGCGGAATGTTTAGTTGATATCGCGTTCAGTAGATGTTGGAAATATATACCCGCTTCTCCCATACAATTTTACCGAAAATTAATAAACGAATCATCCCCTATTGAATTTGCATCCCAAAACGGAACACTCTAATAATCTATCAAAAATTATTAGCGTACCAAACCAAACCGTATACGCAATGGGTCAATATTGATTTCTTGCGATGATGAATTGGTCCAAATTCTCATCTCGATTTTCGTTAAATTAAAATTTAAACGCTGAATTATACTTATGGCATATCCAAGATAATAAATTCAGAATATAAAAATTGTTAGTACATAGTATTCATAAATTCGTAATCAATCCAAAATCTCGCATTTTGAATTTTTGGATTATATAAAAATAAAATTATGTTACTTGCTTCGTTTTCAGGCTTCTGTACAATCGAACTAAATGCAGCTGATGTCATAACTGACTCCGAAGCATATTTGGCCGAACAATCGTATATTCGGTTAAATGCATCAATGCCAATATGGGGGCACTCAGCTATTTCTTTTCGATCATGTAGTGGTAAGTTCATTATATGTATATTTTTAAAATATTTAGATGTGCTCTATTCTCATTTAAATTAATAACAAGTGAAATGTAGTCGAATAACAACAAAATGATTTTATGCTCCACCAATTTCAAAACACAGAAAATCTTTCTCCTAATTAAAAATACAATATGATTTTAAGGTGGAACAATTTTATCGCAGAGCTATTCGAAACACGCACTTATATTAAGTGTTAAACAAGAAATTGTAAATGTGACACTAGCTGATGATATAGCTGGGACGAGGGTCAGTGCAATTGTTCCTGTTAAATTGTTGGATAACCAATGGCACACATTGCAATTTTTATATGAACTAGGCAATTTATATCTAATTATTGATTCACAAGAAACTATTATTGGTGGGTAAAAACAATAAAATTTATTTTGAAATGTTTATTAGAAGAGTTATATCCTCTTTTAGCGAATTCCACATACAACACTCAATTTCTTACGGACCAACAAATCAAAGACGAGGCAGCAGTCCCAATTGTGGGGCATAAATATGTTGGTTGCTTAAAAGATGGGCCTGGTTTAATATTTCAAGGTGGACAATCTAACAACGTCATATTTGGTCTATGTCCATTATCAAACGGTCCTTGTTCCGGAGAAAGCTCGTTTTTACACACAACCATAAATTATTGTCTTCATGATCCTTGTATGCAACATGGGGAATGTATATCTTTAGAGAAAACGTATCAATGTATCTGTACTCCAAAATATAGCGGAAGAAATTGTCAAAATGATGACGGTGCTCCATGTCTAAAACAACCTTGTGAAAATGGTGGCGAATGTCAAGACGATAACATTACAGGTAATTTTACATGCCATTGTAAGCCGGGATTTACAGGTCGGGTATGTGAGAACGAAATTATAATTCATCCACAATGTGAGAAAAATCCTTGTTTCAATAATGGAACATGTATCGGAACGGATAATACATTCGAATGTTTATGCCCTACTGGGTTCTCTGGTACCAAATGTGAACTCGATGTAGATGAATGCATGTCTGTGCCATGTTTAAACAACGGGAAATGTCACGATAAAATAGGTGGTTTTTCATGTGATTGCCAGGATACCGGGTATTCTGGTGATATTTGCGAAAATAATATTGACGAATGTTTCAACAATCCATGTTTAAATGGGGGAAAATGTTATGATACATACGGTACATATATATGTGAGTGTAATCCGGGGTATGGAGGTATTAATTGCGAAAAGATCATTAGCGAATGCGAATCGGAACCTTGCCAACAAGGCGGCACTTGTATTGATTTGAAAGGAAGTTTCAAATGTAAATGTCCACCAGGATGGACAGGAGCTGCATGCGATGTTTCATTGCCGTGCTCACAATGCCCAGCCGATTCAGAATGCATTGGAGGGAAATGCATGTGCAAACCAGGATCATTAGGTAAGCTTAAATTTTATTATAAATATACGAATTAACACAATAGACAGTTTAATTATTTATCATATATTTGGGTTTCATTTTAATTAACTGTGGAGCTAAGGTTTTCTAATGTAAATAGTACTATATATTAAGCAATTGTTGTAACATGCAAACTCTCTCAAGTACGTTTGTTACGAAAACGAAACTTATAAAACTTTAAAGAGTAATTTTATTTCCAAAATTTAGATAATCATCGACCGAGAATAATTGCTACACTAAGAAAGTTACGCTATCTAAATTATATTCTTATTATATACACTCGAATCTCGATTATCAGGGAAGCGATTATCCGTGAACCTCGATTATTCGGGATTATCCGGGATTTTTTAGTCTTATGGTTAATCTGAATTTCATCGATTAACTGGGATTTTTTTTAGTTCTAATAAAAATAATTCGATTAACCGGGATTTTTAATTATCCGGGAAGTCCCACTCATCCATAATAATCGAGGTTCAAGTGTATACACATAACATTTATTAATTAAAGGACTAGGATTGTGTGGGGTCCAATATCAAGATAAATTTTACCATCAGTTTCATATTAAATATTAAAAAATAGGTGACTGTCTAATATTACTCCTTAGATAATCAACCTAGAACATATCTGTTTTATATACACTTGAACCTCGATTATACGGGATGAGTGGGACTTTCCGGATAATCAAAAATTCCGGTTAATCGATTTTTTATTAGAACTAAAAAAAAATCCCGGTTAATCAGATGAAATTCAGATTAACCAAGAGACTAAAAAATCCCGGATAGTCGAGGTTTACGGATAATCGGATCCCGGATAATCGAGATTCGAGTGTATACGATAATAGTGTTTATAGTAATTGTTAAACTACCCTCTTTGTATTTAAATTATTTATCTAAATCCCTTAGAGATCAAGATATAAAGTATTGAGGTTGATTTTAAGCATTTAAAATGTTTACACAGTTAAATATTGGTAATCTTTTGCAAATTGAATTCCGAAGTTGTCTCAATTAATATAATTGAATATAATTCCACTCATTTGCTTCAATTCTTATTTCAGAGTAATTACCCGAAATTTTTTTAATTGTAAAATGAAAAATTTAAATTTAAATTGGTTTCTGAGTATAAAGCGTCTTAGGTAGAAAACGATAATATTAGTATCCGAGATAGAGGTAAAACAATGCGGAAAAGTTGTCAGTACGAGGTTTTTTTTAGAGTAAGTGGGAATCCAGCCAACCATATTTTCTTAGTGCCTTTCGTAAATATTAATTCAATTTATGTTAAAGCTATTAATACCAGTAAGATAAATACCGCATAAAAAGTTAAAAATTTTGGTGATTAAAAACGTCAAACTTTGTATCCGCTTCAAGAGATGATAAAATTTTTATATGCGAAACATTTGGCTGACACAAAATAATTGTTTGTAAATAGAAGTTTGAATTTGATAAAAATCGTAATTTTTAATTATAAACTGACCATAATTGAAAGATATATTTTGAAATAGTATTAATTTTGGTTATTTTCCATTTTTTATCTTTTATACGTTCGTAATTACGTTAAATAGCAACCATACAATTTTCAAAAAAATTTAGCCAATTGAAACAGATAAAAAGTTAAAAAAAATCTACCACGAATAAATTTTTAACTTTGTTTGCGGCATTTAAACCAATTGAAACAAGCTCTTAGTTAAAAAGTTATTCAATCAAAATTGGTCATTTAAATATTTATACGCAAGTTAAATATTTCCATGGAATAAAATATGTTTAATCAAGTTAGCGTTGATTTTTTTCTGATTGCGAGAATCGGGAAGTGCTGTAAATTTATATTTAATTACTTGTTTCCGATCCGATTTAAATAAAAGCAAACCATTTTGTGTGTTGCTGAGATGTGATTTTTTTTTTATAATTAACCAAGTTATGTTGTGAATTATGTATCAATTGCAATACTTAGTATCTAACACGCACCAAACGTAGAATTATATGTATTACATTAATGAAAAATAAGTAGAATTATTTTGGTATATGTATTTTATATAGGCTTGATAGGCAATTGTATAGAAATAAGCACGACAAAATTGGCAAAATCAAATGCATGCTCGTCTATATGTTTAAATGGGGCTACTTGTGCTGAAACCGCTTCAAATATCACATGTATTTGTCGCAGCGGATTTACAGGTTTGACTCACATTCTCAAAATTTAGTATATTACAATTCAAAAATTAAAATACATTTTTATTTTATTTTTTTATTTTTTTGGATTTTTTTTTTTAAATTGTGTAAATATTGTAAAAATAAAATAAAAATCAAACAAAACACTCAAAAAATTAGGAAGTAAATGTGAGTCACCAGTGGTACTGCCATTTTCTGATGAATGCTCTTGTGTGAATGGTGGAACTTGTAATTACAACACAACTGAATGTATATGTCTACCAGGTTTTGAAGGTATTAGATGTGAGCGATCAGAACCTTGTACGTCTACTAATTGTATTGAACCAATGGTATGCAGTAGTAATAAATGTATATGTCCGGATGGGGTGAATTGTGCTGGGCCATGCTCTTCGTCACCATGTTTAAATGGGGCCACTTGTATTGTTAAGGGGAATGAATATTATTGTCAATGTTCACAAGGATTTAATGGTTTGTACATAAAGAACTCTTCCAATAATTGTTGGTCCTTAATTTTTTTACCTTTCAATTTAGGTACCACCTGCACCGAAGATATAGATGAATGCCTACAGGAAGGAGTTTGTGGACATGGAATTTGTGTTAATAAAGAAGGTACATTCAACTGCTATTGTGAGCCAGGATTTACTGGGCGTCTTTGTGATATTGATGTCGATGAATGTTTATCAAGGCCCTGTCAAAATGGAGCAACATGTGTAAACAAAGTAAATGATTTCTCTTGCGTATGCCCCGCTGGATACAACGGCAAAGATTGTGGGACTGATATTGACGAATGTATTGGACACCCTTGCGCAAATGGATCAACGTGTGTCGACTTGGTGGCTAATTTTACGTGCAATTGTATGCTCGGCATGACAGGAAAACTGTGCGACATAGATATCGATGATTGCGAGGTAATATCCTTAAATTCTAATTATACTTAATTAAATTTAAAATTCCTTTTTTTATAGTCACAACCGTGTTCCAACAACGGAATTTGTATCGATCAACTAGATTCATTCAAATGCGATTGCAATGGTACCGGATACACTGGTCTCTATTGCAATATCAATATAAATGAATGTGAATCAAACCCCTGTGAAAATGGTGCAATTTGTACGGATAAAATAAACAATTATCATTGCGATTGTTATCCCGGTTACATGGGGCGTAATTGTGAGATCGATATAGATGAATGTGATCCAAATCCATGCCAATACGAGGGTACTTGTGTCCAAAAATCAAATATATCACTATATGGACTTTCTGCTAGAGAACGAAGTCAACTCCAGCTATCGGATTATTTTGCCAAAGCATTTAATTACGGCAACGCAAGCGGATATGAATGTATATGTGTCAAAGGTACCAAAGGACGAATTTGCGAAACAAATATAAACGAATGCGAACCACAACCATGTCTCAATCGTGGAGTTTGTACTGATGGTATTGGAAATTTTATTTGTGAATGTGAACCAGGATATGAAGGAACATTGTGCGATATTGATATTGATGAGTGTGCAAATAATCCATGCATACATGGAACATGTATTGACCAGCAAAACAATTATAAATGCGATTGTGATGCTCAATTTGGTGGGAAAAATTGTTCGGTGCCATTAACAGGTTGTCTCAATTTGCCTTGTTTAAACGATGGTGTTTGTATACCATATTTGGATAATGAAATACATCATAAATTTAATTGCTCATGTCGCAATGGCTTTCAGGGTTTGAAATGTGAAAAAATAACTACAATGTCGCTGATAAAAAATAGTCTTGTCACTGTAGAAACAGCTCGCGATGAAGGATACGAAATTCATCTGAGGTTTAAGACGACACTACCAAATGGCATTTTAGCGTTCGGTAATGCTGGTGCCCTGCCAAATGCCCCAGATGCAAACAGTTATATATTAGAACTTGTTAATGGCCGTCTTAATTTACACTCCTCGTTGCTGAATAAATGGGAAGGCGTCTTTATCGGTTCCGGTCTAAATGATAGTAAATGGCAAAAAGTATTTGTGGCTATTAATTCATCCCATTTGGTACTTTCGGCGAACGAGGAACAAACTATTTATCCGATCAACTCGTACGAAGGTAATAATGCAAGTCATACTAGTTTTCCGCGTACGTATTTGGGCGGCACAATTCCCAATTTAAATTCTTATTTGCGCCACTTAACACACGCCGCATCCAGTTTTGTCGGATGTATGGAAGATGTTGTGATTAATGGTCAATGGATTTTCCCTGACGAGCAAAATAATTATAACAATTTGGACAACGTAACCACAGGATGTCCGCGTCAACCGCAATGTGAACCGAACCCGTGTAATTCAAATGGTGAATGTTCTGATTTATGGCACACATTTTCCTGCAGTTGCCAGCGACCAAATTTTGGTCCTACTTGTAAATATAACATAATTGCGGCGACATTTGGAAATGAAAATACAACGCGTTCGGCAGTCCAAGTAGCAGTTAAAGAAAATGAACGTAGAGCTATTCGGTCAGTATTGGATATATCCATGTTTATACGGACGCGCCAAGCGACGGGACAAATTTTTTACCTGGGAAGTGATCTGAAGAAAGCTCAATTACAAGAGAAAAAAAAACAATCGTCATATGTAGCGGCTCAATTAGATGGTGGTGAATTATTAGTTAAAATTCAATTCAATGGAACATTAGAGGCTTATACTGTGGGTGGAAATAAGCTTGATAATGGATTTAATCATTTAATTCAAGTGATTCGAAATTTAACATTAGTTCAAGTAAAATTAAATGGTACGGAATATTTCCGTAAAACACTATCATCGACCGGACAATTGGACGCTCAAATCTTATATTTAGGTGGCCCGCCGCCAATTAGTGAAGATGATTCTAATAATGTGCACAGAGATGAAATGAATGATGATAAGTTCTTCAAAGGCATAATTCAGGATGTTCAAGTATCGAACGGTTCACATGCAATGTTGGTGGAATTGTATCCATTGAATGTACCCGGTTTACAATTGCCACCGCCATTTGGGGATGTCACAATTGACCGGTTTTCAGTTTTGGAAGGTGAAGTTACAGATGATTTGTGCCGATCAATGCCGTGTGTTCATGGGGCAACTTGCAAAAACACATGGAATGATTTTGCATGCGAATGTCCGCTGGGTTATAAAGGACGATTTTGCCAGGAAATTGAATTTTGCCAACTAAATAAGTGCCCTGGAACATCGGTGTGTCAAAATTTGGATTATGGCTATGAATGTATTTCGAATATAACTTTTCAAGGCAAGGATAATGAACCACTTTCATTTAACTTTATTTCTGAAAAGGACGTTGGCCACTCGAAAGTAATTATCGAAATTTCGTACAAAACAAAACACGGAGGTGTACTGTTTTATGTCGAAGACGAAAACGATATTTATTTTGCAATTATTGCAAATTCCGATGGAATTACTATACAGTGGAAATTTTCATCTGGAATACCAGAAAACGAGAGCTTTTTAAATGAAACCGCTAATTTTGATTGGTCTACGGTTTATATTCTAATCGACAACGGTAAAATGGAGGGTGGTTGGAAAGGATGGGAAGTAATGATCGAACCGTCACCTTTAATTTCTAAACAAATTGATCAAGAGGCATTTAATAACTTATTCTCAGGTGACTACTTCGTTTACCTTGGCGGTGTGCCACAAATCGAAAACAATTTATTCCGCCGATTGAACGAAAAGACCACTTACAAAGGATGTTTAGGAGTATCGCGAATTAATGGATATTTACTCCCGTATTTTTCACATCATGAAATTTATTCGGACAGCTTAAATTCAAAGAACGAGAATTATTTCATGTTGAATTCAACCGCACCCGTCGAAGGGTGTATTGTTTGTTTCGATGAAGATTGTCTCAATGGTGGGAACTGTGCTGAACCAACCACCCAATATGAATGTAATTGTGCGGAAGGTTTTGCTAAAGAAGATTGTTCAGAGAATATTGATGAATGCCTAGAAGCGCAATGTGAAAATAATTCAACCTGTATTGATGGAATTGCAGACTATGTATGCGCCTGTTTACCAGGATACGAGGGAAAATTCTGTCAAGACGATATTAATGAATGTGACTCAACACCTTGTCACAACGGTGGAACCTGTACAGATTTAATTGCATCGTTCTCTTGTAATTGTATAGATGAGTATGCGGGGGCGCAATGTGATGTA
Organism: Nephrotoma appendiculata; assembly: GCA_947310385.1. Lineage (NCBI taxonomy): Eukaryota > Metazoa > Arthropoda > Insecta > Diptera > Tipulidae > Nephrotoma > Nephrotoma appendiculata. The sequence goes on from OX371223.1 coordinate 206,306,013, forward strand.
TTACGATTGGTTACATGTGATAATTTACCGTGTCGAAGTGGTTCAACATGTGTGGATGGATTAAGTAAGTTAACCGGTAATGTGTTATCGTGTCGATAAATTATATTTTTTTATATGATAGATGTAACAACTGGAAATAATTTCACCTGTATGTGCAGCTCTGGATTTAGTGGATATGTTTGCGATACACCATTCTGTAAAATTAAACAATGTGTGAACGGAGTTTGCTTAGAGAATATCGATCAACCAGTGTGTCATTGTGAGCTGGGATTTATCGGGCAGTACTGCGAACTAGAGATTGATGAGTGTGAATCTCAGCCCTGTCAAAATAATGGACAGTGTCGCGATGCACCGGCATCTTATTACTGTAACTGTACTAATACTGGGTATGATGGGGAAAATTGTGAAAACGACATCGACGAATGTCTGTTGGGGATGAACGATTGCCACGAGAAAGCTAACTGTGTTAATATGCCAGGTTCTTTTAAGTAAATTTGCCGATTATGGCGGTGAAAACAACATCTTATTTATTAAATTATCTGTATTTTTTAGATGTCAGTGTCCCGCTGGTTTATGTGGTATTGCTTGCGATATAACTGACCCTTGTATTATGACGAATGTGTGCCAAAACAATGGAACATGCTTAGAACAGTGTACAACAGTTTCAGGCTACACATGTAAATGTAACGAAGGTTTTGCTGGGCCAAATTGTTCATCATTGGTAAGTTAAAAAGTTGTACTGTTCTTAGGGTTTCAATAGGCCAGAATGTTAAGGTAAATTAAAATTAAACCTTTTATTGTTAAGTAATGCATGATACATGTGCTCTATGGTAGGTTTGATGGCGGTCGTGCACGTATTAATGGTCTAAAAGCTTTTGCATGCTTTGTAAAATTTATCTATAATATGTACAATTTAAATGTGTTTTTATAAGTTCTACCAAAGAATTTCTATTGTAGAAATTCTTTGGCTCTACGTTAGCAAAATGTTGTTCTGCATTAAAATTTGATGTATTTTTTTATGTGTGCGGACAATTTACGCTCGTAGAAAAATGTTCTTCTACTACTGTTAGACGGCTACATGAATTAAAAAAGTCCGAATTAAAAAAGTTTTTTTTTTTCTGATTTAAAATAGGTAAGTGTTTTTAATTCATTTTAAAATTGAATTAAAATCAGAGTTGAAAAAGAAATAAAAAAGTTCGATAAAATGAATTTAAAAAGGCATTTCTTAATTCATTTTTAAAATGAATTAATATAAATGTTTATAAAATGAAATAATATAAGCCATTTTTTATTTATATTTATATATTTTATAAATAAATGTACCTAAATCCATGCAACTATTATTTTCATTAATGAAAATGTTTTGGAATTTAAATTTAAATTTGGCACGAAAAAATTTGGATAATTTTGGATTTGTATTTTCATTAATGAAAAAGCGAATAAAACTGGAAATCAAATGAGACATTTTCATTACTCAAAATGAGACATTAGAATATATTATTTTCATTAATAAATACATTTAACTAAAATTAATTAAATAATAAATAAACGAGGCAACAATTATAAAAATAGAAATCTATATAGAAAACAAATATATTACATTTAAATTCATTTTTATTTAAAACTAAAAATTATATACATATAATATTAATTCCATATTTTAATTTATTTGATTTTTTAATTTATAAAATGAAATAAAATGGGCCTTTTTCAATTCATTTGGAAAATAAAATAAGGTATGTGTTTTAAAAATGAAATATTATAAGCCTTTGTTAATTCATTTTTGAGTTTTCTCATTTTTCTAAATCGCTTTTTTTAATTCATAATTTTAAATTAAAAATATGAATTAAGATAAGTCGCAGATGTTCATACAAAAATCAACTTTTTTAATTCAATTTTAAAGAACGTTTTTAATTCAGACTTTTTTAATTCGGTACCACCTGTTAGACAGAAGCGTTTGTTTAAGTTTAGGGTGGTATAGGGTCTTTCAATAGGGACGCTCGAAATTTGTTAGGTTATAGCAGCCATGTTGTTAAAGCAACCTCTGTCAAATTTGTTGAGAAATTGTTCAGTAGTATATGTCAAATCAAGGTTATAGCATTGAACAACAAGTGCAAATCAAATTATTTTTTTGCTCCGTTCGAGAAACGTTCCGTGCAATACCTGATTAGTATTCTTGTCACAATCTTTTGAAGTTTGGTGGCCAAATTCGAGTCAACCGGTTCGATAAATAATCAGCCAACGCTCGTTGGTAGCCGGAACGCAAGGTCTGCTGAAAACGTCGCTGATGTGCGTGAGAGTATACGGGAAAATCCGAGGCAACCAATTTCTCATCGTCTGCAAGAACTTAATCTTTCTGCGACTTCAACTTGGCGAATTTTGCATAGGGACATGAGTCCCTGCACCTGTATAAAATCCGTCTGAAACTTAAGAACAACGACCATCGACAACGCGGTGTATTCGCTGATTGGGCTGTGGTGCAGTTGGAAGTTAACCCAAATTTCGCGAAAATAAAATCATCTTTAGCGACGAGCAAAATTGTCGGATTTAGGGCGATACCAATCCAGACGAGTTACACCAGCACCCAATTCATCTCGAGAAAGTCACTGTTTGGTGCGGATTTCGATCTGGCGGAATCATCGGTCCGTACTTCTTCCAAAACGAAACTGGTAACGCCATAATCGTCACTCACCGTTGACGATCATCTTGCTGCAGATTGAGTGGTCTAAACTAGATAATATAGATACTGATGACATGCGGTTTCAACATGATGGCGCTACGTGCCACACAGCGCATGCCACGATGGACATTATGCACGAGCGATTTGAGGTCGTGCTTAATTCGCGTGGCGGTGACATGAACTGGCCACTGAGATCGTGCAATGTAATGCCTTTAGACTCCTTCTTTGGGGGCTATCTTAAATCGCAGGTCTATGCGAAGAAACCAGGCATCAATTGCCTTCAAATTCAGCACAAAGAACGCCATCCAGCAAAGTCGACTAGATTTATATGACTAAACCATCGAAAATAGGACCTCCAGAATACGTCCCAAAAAGAAAAGCCGCAGCAGACATTTGAACCATGTTATATTCGATGTTGTTAAAATATACATACTTTCAATTAAAAAAGATTGAGTGGACAAGTCACCCAAAATTTGTTTTTATTTACATTTAAAAATCGGGCATCTTTATTGAAAGACCCTTTTTATTTTATCTGACAGTTTCAAATATTTTTTCCATATACCGGGAACCCTCCAAAAACACGATTAATTGGTTCCGTGTTCTTTGAAACCGTGTTGTTCGAGGCTACAAAAAAAACGGAAGTGTGAAATTTTTTTTTTTTTTTTTGTTATGGTATACAAAAATCAAAATTGTAAAAGAGAATTTTAGGGTAGGTATCCCTGTTGTTAGAAACTCGTGTTCTTCAAGTACCGTGTTCTTGGAGAGTTACCTGTATTTCAATGACTTGAGGGATAAATACTATATACTTCATTTTTGATATTCGGCCGGTAATAAATTTTTATTCAAGTGGCGTTAAGTAAAATATAGCAGAAATAATCTAAATTTTTGCCTATTGTTTCTTCCCTTCACTTAACATTTAAAATAATATTTTGATTATTCAAATAATACTTGTCCCGTGACCGCTTTCTAAGCAAAATCCTTGAATTACTCGACTATACAATAATTTCCATTTAATTCTTAGCATTAATCAAAACAATTATAATTCAAATTGTAATAGCTAATTTATAATCAGTGCCAACTATAGTTAGTTATCTAATGTGCAACTTTGTTAAGACGTCGTTTCAAAAATTTATTAATAAATACTCTAATATTTTGTCAATTCTCAACAGCTTTTGATAAGTTAACACAATTAAATTACATAGTAAACAAGGTTATGAACAAATTCATATTAAAATATTATTTTTTGCTTCATATTTATTTTTAGGCTGCAAGAAATTCGGAAGATTCATCATCACCAAATTTAGTTATTATTATAGTGCCCATCATAGTTTGCCTTCTTTTAATTGCAGGAGTATTTTTAGCTGCCTTTTTGATAATGGCGCGCAATAAACGTGCCACGCGCGGTACATACAGTCCAAGTGCACAAGAATATTGTAATCCAAGATTAGAAATGGATAATGTATTAAAGCCGCCTCCCGAAGAACGATTAATTTAAAATTAAGTTAAAGAATAGACTAACTAAATTTTTATTTTATTTGTTTATTTATTTTAAAAATATTTTAAGTTTTAATTTTTAAAATTAGTTTTGTGATAACAAAAACATTCGATATTTATACATATATTCATTTTGCGTGTCGTATTATTTTTAAACTAAATAGTTTCAAAATGAAATTGAGTAAATCGCCTTAGTGTTAACTTAAAGAAATTTTACAAATTAGTGATATCCATAAATTTATTTAATTAAATTTTAAATTATAAAATTAATGAAGCATATCAATTATTACGTGCCTTAAAACAATTAATATGTATTGCTCAGTAAATTTATACATTCCATACTTGGCTGCTACTTATATGATTATATAATCGATTAATGCCTTTTTCAGAGTAACGAGAGAATTAAAATATTCCGTCCGTCTTGTTATGTTAGGTAAACAAAATGATTTTTTTTAATTTAAATTTGTATATAAATATAAAACCTTTAGAGGGATGTACGAAGTTTGTGGTGTTGATTTTTTTTTTTTTTTTGTCATTTGACCATTTATATATGGATTGCAGAACAGTCATTATCCTCGATAAACCAATAAAATCATAATTCAGAACAAACTCGTGCTCATGCAAATTATTTAGTGTAGTGGTAGAATAAAGTTATTTCTTAAGTTTATTCATTTTTAAAATATCATAGAAGATATTTTTTTTTCTATGATATTATAATAAATTTCATTAACTAAAATTATGTACTTAAAATAAATTTATTTTATTATCATTTTACCAAAATGGGCCAAAGTAATTGCTTAAGAATTAAAGTATTCTTAATGTATTACATAATTATTATTAATGTTTAGTAATTGTTATGTTTTCATAATAAAATTTTATTTTACTATTTTAGTAGGTAAATTAGTTGTTTATGATTATATGAGATGGTTTACTAATGTAAGTTAAATAATTATATTAATGAAAAAAAACCCCGTCCACAACCGATAAGTTTAAAACAAATTTATTCTATGTTAGATGTATATTGTATAACTAGAACGAATAAAATCATGCTCATTGTAATATAATAACCATAAGAAGAATAATTAATAAAACATTCCAAACAATGAAAATTAAACCTTTTTAATTAATACGCCTATTATGGTTCTCACCTCACTGACAATTCGCCCGAGTATTTAAAAGTCGTGCGACTATTAATTTGGTATGTGTTTCTCGCTTTTTTTTGGTGAGAGTTGTGCGTGTAGTAGTTTTATGTATTACAGAAAAAGGAACTCGGGTATTTCTTCGCTGATTATGTTGGGATTGGGTGTGTTTTATGGAAATGTGATTCTTACATTATTATTGAATGTATTTCTGATTTATATGGCCACCTGGGACGGAACTCGAACATAGGATTCTTAAATGATTTTTGGAAGAAGTTGTGGAATTAAGCCACCTATGACGGAACTCGATCAATTCTTAATCGATTGTGATGGGATTTTGTTTGTTGGATGAAACAGAGATTCATAAACAGTTTTTGGAAGAAGTTTTGGAATATTTTCATTTGGGACGGAACTCTCTAATTTCTTAACCGATGATGTTGGAATTGGGTATGTTGGATGAAAATGGGATTCTTAAACGAATTTTGGAAGAAGTTCTGGAATATGACCTAGGACAGAAATTAGACATTGTGGATGAAATGAGATTATCAAATAATTTTTGGAAAAAGTTCTGGAATATACGGCCATATGGATCATGCGCTCTTGTATTGCAAGTACCTCAAAAGTGTAAATTTTCGCTTGGTTTTACAGGTTCTGAAGATCTCATGATCTTAAGACATCATATTCCATGTTCTAGTTAACAGTTTTCGAGGTCGTTGTTAATAAGAATAATATAAATTTATTCGATCCCTTTGTGTAGGGTTTATAACGTGATTTTTTGTGAGAGTATAAGTAGTTGACCTGCCGCTCAACCCACTAATTCCATGAGTGGGTTACGTACTGGTGATAGATGTGAAGGCATCCAGCCTTGCTGGACGAGCCGCTTGCTTCAAGAAAAACGCCTGCTTATTATCGAGTTCCGCCCCAATTTAAATTACCGAGTTTCCTGGCGATATTCCAGAACGAGTTCCGTCCCAGATGGCCATATTCCAGAACTTTCCAAAAATCATTTATACCCCAATTACCATAGTCGCATCACTTCATTTGAAGTGACTATAGTCGTGTCACCACTTGAAATTTGCCATTCTCACAGTCGTTTTAAACGACACGCATATTACAATAGAAATATCGGGCAGCACTAATAATTTCCCTAAATTTGACATGCCATTCGATGTCAAAAATCAAAATATTTACGAATATTTTATTGTAAATGCACGTAAATTGAAAATAGGTAAGTAAAATCTAATTATTTAATGATTAAATTAATTTCTAGAACCCGTACAATAATTTATGGTGAAGGCAAAATATCTACCACGTAAAAAATTTGTAATTTTCCATTGTAATTAAAAATGGAGAATGGGTGGTTTGGGCCATCCAAATTTTCAACGGGAGAGAAATTAGAATGAAATTAGAATGATAAATTTATCTTATGCAGTAAAATATTCGTAAAATGAATTATAAAATAAATTGTAATAAATTGTATTACAAAAAAAATTCATAAATAAAAATGTGTATTGTATTTAAATAGTTTTGTTCATGTTTTACGACCCTCCATTTCACAGTCACATAAGAAAACGATGTGCCAATAGTCGTATAAAACGACAATAGGCGTAAGTTGCGACTATAAGAATAGAAAAAGTAAGCGATGTGAATATAGTCACAAAATATGACGTGATGCGACTATGGTAATTGGGGTGTTAATAATCCCATTTCCATCCAGCATACCCAATCCCATCATCATCGGTTAAGAATTGAACGAGTTCTGTCCCAGTGGCCCTATTCTGTCTTTCCCTGGGAATAGGGAATTGGGAAAAACATTTTCATAGCATTTTTGTCTAAATTGTATTTTTCTGGCCTACTGAGGGAACATGTTTGGTGTTAATATTTTTTGAAACAAAGTGAAATGGGAAATATTTTTCCCAATAAAAATTTTGTGGAACAAAAGTTTCCCAATCCACTTTGTTTTGAAAATTTTTGCACTAAACTTATTCCTTCAGTAGGCCAGAAAAATACAATTTAGACAAAAATGCTATGAAACTATTTTTCCCAATTCCCAGGGAAAGACAGAATAGGGCCATGGGTGGCCATATTCCAGAAATTCTTCCAAAAATCATTTAAGAATCCCATTTCCATCCAGCATATACCCAATTCCAACATAATCGGTTAAGAATGGAACGAGTTCCGTTCCAGTGGCCCTATTCTGGTAATTCCCCGGGAATAGGGAATAATTTCTTTTTGTAGCTGATATTCCCCAGACATTTTTCCCAATTCCCCGTTTTCCAAAAGTAAATTCTGGCGAGTAGGGAATACATTTACGGGAAAATAATTTAATTATTTGCGGTCAACACGCGATCGCAATAAAACAAGAAAATACAAAAGTCTAAGACGGTCCAATTCATGACTTATTTTGTGTAGACTGACTTATTTGAAAGTCTACAATAAGTCACCTCACTGGAGACTGATTGTAGAGTTTCTTGACTTATTTTGAAGAGTTTCCACAAAAATGACATTTCATATATTTTTTGTTCATAATAGAGTTTAGCCGTGATAATACAACAACAGTAGAAAAATAAATATTATACATATATGATTTGTTGAGAAACATTATAAGTTATATTTCCGTTTGATGGCATGTACCAATTCTAGTATTTTTCTAAACGAAATAAAACTAACTCTCAAATGTTCTTTTACCAAATTGGTATTCCCTCTTATAATTTTAGATATAATCCCAAAACTTAAGCTATAACCAGCGAGTCTGTAAGAGTCAGTAACGAAACCTTACAGAATTTAACGAGGATGTTTTGTTACAGAATATTTGACAGTTCGACCAGCGAATCTGTAACACGATTATTATTGTCAATTGAATTTTGAAATGTCAATCTGCAAAAATACAAACTAACCACACCACGATTTTCGAGTACGAGTATTTAAAGGTATATGTACATAATTTATTTATTTTTTTATTTTAAATATTTGTACACATAAATTATAAAACTATAAAAATGTAAACATACCTACATACCGCCAATTCAAATATACAATTTTGACGTTTCCTTCAGTTTGGGCTATAATTTTCGCTCTTGTTACAGATTGCTAAATGACAATTCAAATTTAACGAAACTGAACGAAAAGTACTTTGAGTTTCGCTGGTCAGTAATGTCAATAAACATACATTTTTCAGATGTCGCTTTGTTACTTAAATTTCTTACAGACTCGCTGGTTATAACTTAAAGCTGGTTGTACAATATTTCAAACCCTAGACCACTAGCCCAAATATGAACTAGACAATATACGAATCAAATAATAAATACTTTGAATACACACTCTTCGCATAAGACGCGTTTCCAAATACTTCAGTATTTCTACATCATGTCGCCGACGATTTTCCATTTTAATAATTTTTCAAATGTGTAATTTATATTTCCACAAACAATAAAAAAGACCAATACATATTAGAACTGTGAACTGTCAATTGTCAATTAATGAAATAAGTCACGATTTGAATTGGACCAGCAGATTACTTATTTCAAGCCGCCATTTTGAATAAAACAAAGAAGTCGACTTATTTAAAATAAGTCACGAATTGGACCGCAGCCTAAAAAAAGTTTCCTACGTTTAATTGGTTTTTGTTGATATTTTAATCGAATTTTACTTAAAAATAATTTTGTTTATTAAAGTAAAAATTCCATATTGATATTTCCAATTAATATTATCAGTTTTCAGTATAAATTTACAGTCAAAATATTGCTATAAGTATAAAATACAATAAATTTCTGTTCAATTCTATTCCCAGTTAATTCTTTCCTAAAATAGGTATGGAAAAATAAATGTCAAAGCTGCTATAATGGGGAATAATTTTTTCTCAAAAATTTTTCCCCCCAAAAGCCAGAATACACTTTTGAGGAAAAGGGCGAATAAAACTGCTACAAAATTTAAAATTTTCATTCCAGTACTTGTTGCCTTTTCTTCTCAATCTTGTTGCCTTTTCGAGACTACGAAATATTTTGTATACGTACGCTGTGTTTAGTATTAATTTGTGTTACTGTGTGCTTTCATTTTTTTTTATATGTATTAATGTAGAGAGTGTGACGATAAGCATGACGAAAATATTTGTTAGATCACCTTGCATTGTAACACATCGCCTGAAAAAATTCCGGTCTAGCAAATAAAACCCAATTTTTTGGGAAAATACATTTTATTCATCAACATAATTTCGTTCTAGAGCGATACAATCAGTTCAACGCCTCTCTAACATTTTAATGTCTTTTTGTAGAACGATTTATCTTTGTCTTCAAAATAAGCTTCAGTTTCGGCAATCATCTCAACATTGGAGCCAAATCTCTTTCCCTGAAACTTTTTGTAGCGGTCTGCAAACAAGTAATAGTCGCTGGGGGGCCAAATCTAGTTGATGCGGAAGCAATTCAATGTGTAATTCATGCAATTTTGCCATTGTTGTGATCGACTTGTGACATGATGCATTATCTAGGTGAAAGAGCAATTGTTTTCTTCATTTGAGGTCGTTTTTAGCGATTTCTTCCTTCAAGCGTACCAATAACCTTTTATAATATTCGCTATTGATATTTTTTCCTTTCTCAAGGTAGTCAACGAATATTATACCATGTGCACCCCAAAATAAAGACTCCATAACCTTTCCAGCCAACTGCTGTGCTTTTGATCGCTTCGGACGAGGTTCACTAGCCACTCGCCCTTCAGCTGATTGCCGATTTGACTCTGGTGTATGCTCTCGTGTATGGTGTATGCATGTAATGATGGATCCTTGTTTCATCCATTGCCACACACAGCATAAATAAATTCTTTTTATTATGCATAAACAGCTCCAAACAGTGCACCGCGGAATCATCAACGCGTTGTCGTTTTTAATCCATTGTGCGAGCAAACGCTGTGGGGGCAAAGTCCTAGATTCATACCTCCTCGCCGGTGCTCCCTGGGTAACGCTAAATGAATCATGTCAAGGATTGACGGCAGGCCAACAACCTTCCCTCATAAAAACAGTTAAGTTATGAACCCCAATCAAATGCCTCTAATTACCATATCGGATTCATCACAAACTCGACCTCGGAAATTGTACACGGACAACGCTTTAAAAATGGGAACATGGAACGTGCTTAGCCTCTTAAGACCTGGAGATCTCCAGAACCTTTCGAACCAAGCAAAGAATTACACATTAGACGTACTTGCACTACAAGAGCTTAGATGGTTTGGGAGTGGGATCCATGACACCATCAATGGTTACACTCTTCATTACAGCGGCCATCAGAACGGAGGAGAATTTGGAGTTGGCTTCCTCATCCATCGGCGCGTGAAGCACCATATCATCGATTTCCGCCCTATCAACATTCGGATATGCACGGTCAGACTTCGCACTAAGAAATTTAACATCACGATCGTTAATGTGCTTGCACCCACCTATGATAAATCGGATGACATCAAAGATTTATTCTTTGTCGAGCTGGAGGAAGTTATCAATAACATACCGCACCACGACATTAAAATCATCGTGGGCGACTTTAACGCAAAAATCGGTAGGAGTGCAGAAAATAAATCGCACATCGGTCCTAACAGCCTGCACCTAACTAGTAATAACAATGGCCAACGCGTCACTGACCTTGCAATAACGTACAACTTAGTTGTATCAAGTACGTTTTTTTTCACATAAGAGAATCCACAAAGTAACGTGGAGATCGAATGATGGAAGAACGGAAAACCTAATCGATCACATCATGATGTCTAAGAGACACTCAACCAGCATATCTGACGTTAGATCCTACAGAGGTGCAAACATGGACAGCGATCACATGCTTGTCATATTTAAGTATAAGTGCAAACTGTCATCTACGTTTAACAGACAAGCACAAAAGACCGTTCGATGGAATATCGATGCTCTAAAAGACCAAGCGTCACTGCAGAGTTACCAATTAGCGGTCACTAATTATTTAGACGAGCCCCATAACGACGAAGAAGCCCCTAACATCCAGGAGCAGTGGCACGCTATACAGTCAGCCATATAACCACCGCGGCGCAAAATACCATCGGAAGAAGACCTCGAAGGCCCCGCAATGATTGGTTCGATGATCAATGCCGAAGGATCGTCGAAAATAAACGAACACTTCGTGAAAAATGGTTGGCTCGCAACACCAGAAGCACTCTAGCAGAATATAACCGCGCTAGGAAAGCCACGACTAAATTCCTTCGACTAAAGAAGCGCGAACATATGAGATTATGCAACGAAAACATCAGCTTCCAAGCGGAAGTAGGAAACTCAAAGGACTGTTTTGCTAACGCCAGGAATCTCGCTAAAAATGTCCACCCTAGAAGTACAGCCATCAAATACGGGAGTGGAGGGTTGAGAACAAACGTGGCTGAAGTTCTCTCAGTATGGCAAACCTACTTTCAAAATCTGCTAAATCGGAATGACGAAGTGACCCCCATTAGAGCAATGGCTCCGCCAGGTGAAGAGGTCTTTGTCGAATATCCCACAGTAGAGGAAGTAGACGTATAGCTATTAGTCGATTGAAAAACGGTAAGGCACCCGGTCTCGATGGAGTCTCCGCTGAACTAATCAAATTCGGAGGCTCTACTCTCGCAACAAGTTTATACGATCGTATGTATTTTGGACAAAGAAGAGTTGCCGGAGAATTGGAAGACTGCACTCATATGTCCGTTGCATAAAAAAGGCATAAAAACCGTCTAAAATATAAAAACTTTCGTGACATAGCTCTATTGAACACTGCTTACAAAGTGTTGGCAAATGTTGTACTTGCCAGACTCATCCCTTTCGCCGAAAATATCATTGGCGACTATCAGTGTGGTTTTCGTCCTAACCAATCGACCACGGACCAGTGTTTCACCATGAGGATGATCTTGGAAAAATGTTGGGAGTACAACATAACCATACATCAATTATATATAGACTTCAGACAAGCGTATGACAGTATAAACCGCGACAACCTATGGGCCGCGCTCATATGCCTGGGAATCCCAGAGAAACACGTTTCTCTGTGTAAATTAACAACGTCCGGGTCTGTATGTAGAATCGAAATTGAAGAATCTGTGTCAGACTCCTTTGAAATAGCATCTTGTGATCGACAGGGTGATGCACTCGCGCCTTTGCTGTTCAATCTGGCGCTTGAGTACGTAGTGAGGAAAAGCAATATCGAAACTTCGCGCTGTATATTTAATATAAGTCAGGCCAAATTCTTCTATATGCAGATGATATCGTGCTTCTTGGCCGAAGACCTAGCTATATCAAAGACAGTTTCGTGCCGCTCGATCGCTGCGCAAGAAGACTTGGTTTGAAGGTGAACAGCAGTAAAACCAAATATTTAGCAACACCTAGGAACATCTCTATGGCAAATCTCGGAATTGGCGACCACAATTTTGATGGCGTCGAAAACTTTAAATACCTCGGGTCAGTTATAACATAGTCGAATGATATGCAGGCAGAAATAAAAGCCCGAATCGCTGCCGGACAACGAGTTACGCACAATCAAGATTATTGCGATCAAAACATCTATCGCACTCGTGCAAGCTCGCACTTTATAAAGCACTAATAAGACCTGTGCTGACTTTCGGAAGCGAGAGCTGGACCATGACCTCTAACGATTGTAGATTATTATCTACCTTCGAAAGGAAGGTAAGCCGTTCAATCTTTGGTCCAATTAAAGTTGCAAATAACGAATATCGAAGTCGTATGAATCACGAAAAAAGCAACTCCTCAGAGGCAGCGATATCATCGGATTCATCAAATCCAATCGAGTGAGATGGCTCGGCCACGTTACAAGGCCTCCACAACAACGGATGATAAATAAAGTGTTCCACCAACAACCAGCCGGCGTGCGTCGTAGAGGAAGACCCCGACTACGCTGGCGTGACGACATCGAACAAGATCTACGAACATTAGGATGTCGAAACTGGAGGACGAGAGCGGTGGATCGAGATGGATGGAGGGCCTTAGTGCAGGCGGCGAAATCCCTTCATGGGATGTGAAAGCCAGAGAGAGAGGGAAAACAAACGCTGTACCCACTTCGAACGTAGTTTTCTGTCGTACAAAATATGACCAACACGTTCCATTGATATCTTTACAATGTCAGCTATCTCACGCAACTTCTCTTTATGGTCTTTCAAATCAATTCCGTGGATTTTGTTTTATGTTTTCTGAAGTTACAGTCTTATTTGAGTGTCCAGAGCGTGGTGCATTATCGGTGGTTGTACGACCACGTTTAAATTCAGCATAACATGATTTTCCTGGTGCATAGTTCAGATAACACTTATCGCAAGCCACTGTTTTACTTGAACGGTATTTTTCCCCATCAAAAAACAGTGTTTAATCAACACACGAAATTGTTTTTTTCCATTGTTTTGAAATTAACAAAAGTAGGGTCACTCAAACAACTGTAACTTGTAAACTTAATGATCAAAATGTCATGAAATTTTAACAGGTATCATTTGAAGGTTGGTAGAATTTAAAAATCATGTTGGCGATCTTCATGGAACAGATAGCGTTGGTTTCTACGTCTACAAGGGGAACGAGAATTTTTAAATCAATTGTTATGGCAGTTTTGATTCCCCCTTGATTCATAGCAAACTGTGATTGACGTTTTGTTCATCAGATGTCAGCTACTTTGCTGGAAATCGCGAATAGATTTTACATTTGTAACCATCTATGTGTCAGACCGGGAACTTTTAAGGCGATGTAACATTTGTCGGACGCAGAATTAGAGAGAATTCAAACTCTGCAGAAGAATGAGTATTGATCACAACAATGACTAAGATTTTAACATGGAATTAATAGTTTACCAGCAATACCGACTACAACCGTGATGTTGAGAGTGACTTAGTATGTTACATGTAGACAGAATCTTAGCGGAGTCCATTTACAATATTTGAAGTCAATATAATAGTGAGCCATACTGACTGATCAATGTACTTTGGTCATTTTTCTCTTTTAAAATTACTGTTTCATGAATAGTTTTTGTATATAGGTACCTTAAAATAAAATTTAAATGACATACTGATTTAATGCGGCAGATTAATGATGACAAACAAATATCTCTGCATTGTGTGGCCCGCACTCGCAATTAGTTTTCAGCGCCACTTATAGGGCTATTATATATGTATGTAATGAAATTATTAGAACTACGGAATACGAAAACTTAAGAAATTGAGTTTCAGTTTAAAAATAAAGATTACCCAATTAATGGTTTTGCAGATATTCAGTAAAATGTACATATAAACCTCTTTTATCCGGAAATCTATTATCCGGAAAAACATCTAATATCCGGACAACGTTTTTTCGATTTCTTTCTTTTTCTCTTTTATTTACTTTATTTTCCTTAAAAATTAAATGATTTTTTACTATGTAATTAACTAAAATAAATTTAAAATCTTAATAAATGACACTGAAGTTTAAAAAATAGTATAATATGCTGTTTTACTATGAAATTATTACAAAAAACCTTTATCCGGAAAAATCTTTTATCCGGAATTGTTTCCCCCAGTTGTTCCGGATAAAAGAGGTTGCACTGATAAAGAATTTTTTCAGGCCCTTACTTTGCAACTATAGTACAGGTTCTGGTATAAATCTATATAATATATGATATATTTACAACACAGGGCAGCTGCTAAGCTGCTATCCTATAACATGTTATTTGCGATTTAGTATATCCTTTCCCTTGATGATGATGATGTTGCAACTTAAACTCAAGCATTTGCATACTATTACTGCTACATTCGATTATCACTTAATCCACAAAGAGATAAAACAACCTTAGAATAATTATTCGGTGAGTGTACTGACTAGGTATCTTGATCCTGCAAGGTTCTCTAATTCTATAAGTTAAGGAATGTGTTATAGGATCTAACAATAGAAGAACTAGATCGTTTGCGTTTCATATACTATTACCGTTTTCATTGCTAATTTCTGTTACTATTTTGACTTTCCATAAGTAGTTAGTTTGTTGCAGGAATATTTTATTGTTTAGTCCTTTTCTCTCACTATGAAGACGAGGAGGAACATAACAATTTTATTTTTAAAAATCGAAATTTTTTTACTCTACACACAATATCATGATCATGATTGTGTTCACGGTAGCACATCAACGTGTGGTGTGATGTGACACACCATACTATTGGCGTAGTCGGTAGTATTGTTATAAATTATAAAGTAAATATATACGCTACTAAGTGGACCAAAAAAATTGACTCGAGCATATATTATAAAGTATATATAGACGCTACTAAGTGGACCAAAAAAAAGTTTGACTCTACCCTTATTGAATGTAAAAAAGTTCGGAGCACAATTTTTTTCACCACTATATTCTACCCTTTTCCATACAAATCAAGGTTAAAAAAAACGGTCGAAATTTTTCCATACAAAAATCAGGCTATGTCCCTTCTGTTTGTGTTCTATATTCTATGACTCGAGTACTGTTTTCAGTGGCACAAAAATCTACATTTTTTTCTGATTTGAATTGGATTTTTTTATATTTTTTGTCTTTTTATTTTTGAAAAAAATCCAACAAATTTGTTGGATTTTTTTTGGGGTTTTTTTCAAAAAGAAAAAGACAAAAAATATAAAAAAATCCAATTCAAATCAGAAAAAAAATGTAGATTTTTGGGCCACTGAAAACAGTATTATTGAATGTAAAACAGTTCAGAGCACAATTTTTCAACTGCTGTTCTCTAACCTTTTCAATTCAAATGGAGGATAAAAAATCAGTTGAAATTTTTTCATACAAAAATGGAGTTATGTCGTATATTTTTACTTTATAATATATGGTATTGTAAAAATAGCAACGTTGTGGTAATCTGTGATAGCTTGACATTGGACAGTTTGAATCTCGCAGAATTTTCATGTCAAAATTGTGTTAGTTATTGTTAAATATAACAAAAGATTCAAAAATATTTTAAATTTATGTAGGTCAGGGAGTCAAATTTGAAGTCTAACATTATTTAGACAGTCCGTTTCCACAAAGTCAAAAAAACATAAAAGATAAAAACCAAATAGAGTCCAAGAAAAAAAGATAATTATTTAAATTGCTAACTAATTAATTAATAATTTACACCGGTCATAAATATAAAAATATTTGTTCCTTAATTTTATTCCAATAATTTGTGACCTAAAGCTACTGTGCTAGTATTTTAATTAGGTTTTCAGCCGTAGTGTGAAAATGTGTTAAAATTTATACTGTGCTGACAAGTTCTACCATCACAATTTTCGATAATTTATCGAAGTTTATTTCTCATTTTTCTAAACTAAAATGGCCACCTGTTTCATTTATGAATTATTTCTTTTCTATTGCTATCACATTAACCTACTACTACAAATGCGAACAACCTGGTAAATGATGTAAAATGTGAAATAGTGTCACATTTTATTTTAAAGAAGTACATAACATAATCTTCGATAATGTATCAAAAATGTAATGGTAGAACATGTAAGCACCTGGACATAAAATTGCGTTGTGAAAAACGCAATGCATCGATATAATGAACGGAAAAGTGTGCTAAAACGTCACATATTGTCACATTCTGCGTTACCGTAACAAAGCAGTATGTGACAAAATGTGACGTCACATTTTGTCACATACTGCATTGTTAATCTTCAGGTATAAATCTAATGAAAATATTCAAAATGTTGTGTGTGAAATATTTTATATTGCAGCTTTCTAAATCATGCAACTTAAAATTTATGGTTCTTTGGATTTACGTAATAAAACATTAGTAAAAATTTGTTTCCAAGCACAGCTATTAGAATTGCGTTAGAAACACAACATGCCAAAAAAAGTTCCACGAGTTCAAATGATGCATTTGCTCAATGAATCAGATGAATATTTTCATGTTAATAATTTACTTTTCACCAGTCAGCATATAAATTCATTTGGTATGATATCAAAGGGCCGAATGTCGAAGGGCCGAATGTCTAAGGGCCAAATTTCGAAGGGCCGAATTTGTCGAAGGGTCGTATATCAAAGGGCCGAATGTCGAAGGGCCGAATTTTTGTTGATTTTTTTTTGTTAGAAATATATTTTTTTTTTTTTAATTTAATTTAATTATTTTATTTTATTTTTTTTATTTTTTTGTATATACCTATTATCAGAAGGCGACACATAGGGGACTGGATACGTGGAATTTTATAAATATCCAAAGATGAAAAATTCATAAGAAATTCATTTATGTTTAATAAAAAAAAATTGCAAAATATTCCAAAAAGCAATAAATTTAAAAAATTATATTTCTAAAAACAAAAATAAAATTCGACCCATTCGGCCCTTCGACATTCGGCCCTTTGACACATTCGGCCCTTCGACACATTCGGCCCTTCGACATTCGGCCCTTCGACATTCGGTCCTTTGTACCTATTCCATTCATTTAGACAAAAAGATTAAATATGTTTGAACCAGTGCTGGGATGTTCTAACATCACCATGTTTCGATAATTTATCGAAGTTTATTTCTCGTTTCTGTAGAATAAAATTTATCTCTGTTTCAATTTTTTTATCGTTTACCAGCCTGCTAGATTGCAATCTTGTGATGTTTCTACTGTATTTCTATCATCAAATAATTTTTTTTCGATTGTAGAATGAAAATAATTGAAATAGATATTGTTCAAATATATTCTAATAAGTTGTGATAGCAATAGAGAAGAAATAATTGATAAACGAAAAAGAAGTCAAATTAATTCTACTAAGAAAGAGACGTAGACTTCGATAAAATATCGCAAAATGGTGATGTTAGAACATCCCAGCCCAGATTTATAATATGTAAGAACTGCAGTAGGCTCGGATCGATTGGAAAAATTTATTTTTAATTCCACTGCGATTATACTTGTATGTAAATGTAAATAAATTGTAGTTGATGATCACATTAAAACGGGTTCCCCATTTATATATAGAATTAATAAGTCACAACGATTTTCATCGCATTAAATCCAAAATTCCAATTAAACTGATGAAATATCATTACATACGTTTATCAGTATAACTGTAAAATGACCAAACATCATCGTATATATACATATAAACTAAACCATGTTCATCTGATAGATGTGTTTAGAAACCCGATTTAGTTTGCATCAAACTTATTTACATATACATATTTCTCATTCAAGAAGTGGGTAATTTATTCGGTTAAGTTTGACCACAACAATGAATTACATTTTGGGAATTATCACCTTAGTTATAATTGCTCTATTACCATTGCCCAGGCATGTATATTTAGAAGTATTAAATAATTTTTGTGCTGCTCAACAGAAAGTATGCCAAAAACAGAAACATATCGCGTGTTTGCCGTTTAAAGAAAAAAATCCAAATATTCGAGTGATGATGGAAGTGCAATTAAATTCTACATCGAAAACTAAAATTGTTCAACATTTTAACCAATTAAAGGATAAATATGCGAACGGATATACTGAGAACGGATATCGGCATTGGGGAAACCAAACTATTTCGAATATGAGAGGGTTGGTACGTGAGAGAATTTTTTTGTTTTATCTAGTTCCGTGATATAATTGTATTTATATAAGGTTTATCGCGGTTCCGACTTTCGATATTGATAACAACACTATACATTTATTTTAAAAACATTATAAAACATTATATTTTTTTTCTAATTTTTATCTCTTTATTTTCAGAGTTGGGATGATGAATTAGCCGTTATTGCATTAAAATCGTTCCTTACCGGATATGCCAATAATAATAAATCTTTTTGCTACACCTACCTCAAACACGTATCATTGCAAATGTATAACTTGGTGGAAATTAGCTTTTCGATGCTATTTCAAAATAAAATAAATGATAAAACGTTTCCAAGTTTATTGAAAGGTTTGACTATTAATTTTAAAAAGAAGTACGTATATCGAAATAAATATAAATAATGCTACAAAGATATATTTATATTAAATGCTTTATATTCAGCATCATAGATGACGTCTCGGCTAACCGCTTTGGATGCGCTGGAGGGGTGTATGTCGAAAATAACCGACAAATTAAGATTAAACTCAAATGCATGTTCAATCATCTGTTCTCTAGAACTTCACTAGAAAAAATTGGCGAGCCTTGTAGTAATTGTGAGGATTGGGATTTATTTTGTAATCAACACTATAGCGGATTATGCGGTGAGTAATTTCAAATTTTATCTATACCTAGCTTTTTCCCCATTTATCAATATTTCACTAAATTCAACTTCAGTATTACGCTTTATTCCATTGTGTGAATAAGTTGTTTCGTGTGAGTTATTAAATATGTATTTTGTGGCTGTAATCTTACTGGCATTAGTCACAACGTTGACGAATGGTAATTTTAGTTTTCGAATAAATAAATTATTTTTGTGCTCAATAATTAAAACTTACACTATTTGTAGGCCAAACGAAAATTCCTGTTAAAATGTACCAAGTGCATTACATGTCTGATTTAATTGCACTTCCCTATACTGATGACAATAACCCTGTGGAAAATAAATCGTTCTATGAACGGGTCGAATCCTATTTAAATGAAGTAAGCGTTCATACAACTTATTATTTGATAGCGTACGGCTTATTTTTGGGAATTTTATCAATAGTGCTGGCATGCATTTGGAAATGTTTTCATAATCCTATGTTTTGGATATGCAAAACAGCGATTTGTTGTGCAAAAGAGAAAATTTCTAAGTCTGGTAGCAAGGAAACATAAACACAATTTACTGGCCTCAATAAAAATATAGTTAGTATTTATAAAGTTAACTACATTAATATCTGATATTTTTAGAACGGAAAATAAAATAAAATAAGTTTTATTAAATTTACAATGTGTATTTCTTATTACGAGTATCATTAGTTTTAGTATCGTAATACATACTGTAAAACCCTTCGTCATTAAATAAATTAATTTCTCCTTTGAAAATGTAATTGTACATATTGATGTTGATGTTTAGTTTAGTGAACAATGCAAAAGTACGCCGGGTCTATTCTGTCTTTCCCTGGGAATTAGGAAAAACAATATCTTTGTAGCACTTTTCCCCAATTGTTTCCCCCAATTTTCTACAATTAGTGTATTCTGGCAGTGTTGGGAATACAATTTTTGAGGAAAATAAATTTAGTTTAAGTATCGGTCACCCACGGTGTTTTAAAAATTATTTTAACGTTGTCAAAAATTATTAACGACATTTTTGATATTTTTTTTTTGTTATAAAATACGAGTAATCGCATAATTTTGAGATTTTTGGATGACGATGAATTCGAAAGTAAACAGTTTATTCGTTTGCTGCGAAACCGATTACGCCTGTCCCGCTCATCCAAACCGCGAAAATTTAAGTAATATGAGGTACTGTGAAATTTTTACCCCCAAATACAATATCAAATTTACAACCATTCAATCAAGGCATACTAAAAAATGTTAAAGCGTTCTACAGAAAATTATTTCTGACGAATATTATCTCGAAATCGGATATAAATACTGTCCAATCAGTGTCGCAAGTGGCATTAAAAGTTAATGTACTGGATGCCGTTCCTTGGCTATCGGAAGCGTGGGCTAAAGTAACAACACAAACCATATCAAAGTGTTTTCTGAAAGCGGGTTTTACTAGCAGCGATGAAAAAAATTTAAGCAATGATCTGGAAGATATTGAGGAAGAAATTCTGTTGCCATCTGAAGGGTCATACGATATGAATGAATGATTTCATTGAGTGAGAGAGATGCAGCGGTCTGGGAACATTTAAACCCCTCTGAAATATTGCAACTGTTGATTCCACTATAACAGGCAGAAACTCATGTAGCTGACATTATTGCCAAAAACGTCGGCATTTCGTGCAAATCTGGACAGTTTCTTCATATAATAGGTAATTCAAGTTAAATAATTTTTTTAAGCTTCAACGTACAAATATACCTATGCAGAGATACAAATTTTTATTTAAATTTTGAATTGGATTGGAATTTTGAATTGGATTGGTTGTGAATTTTGTAAACATAATATTTTAAAGCGCTTAAAAACGAATGAATTCGGTACTATATTTAGCATTATTTTCATTTACGTATTTAGTATAACCATAGAAAAATAAGTTTACCATAGATTTCTCATTTTGATAAATCGAACGATAAAAATGAATTGAGTAAAAAAGTTCTAACAATTCCAATGTCATCATTGTATTTGTGACATTACATTGCAAGTCACAAATACAATCATGACATTGGAATTATCAGAACTTTTTTACTCAACTCATTTTTGTTTCTTGATTTATAAAAATGAGAAATCTATGGTAAACTGATTTTTCTATGGTATAACTTTACTCACTCCTAAAAGACCCTTAACGTATTTTTGTTTTGTATAGTTGTTTAAAGTGACCGATTTCAGTTGGCCCGGTCGGTGGTCACTTTAAGCAAGTTCTACTATATATATATATATACTTATATATATATATATATATATATATATATATATATATATATATATATATATATATATATATATATAATATATATATATATATATATATATATATATATATATATATATATATATATATATATATATATATATATATATTATATATATATATATATATATATATATATATATATATATATATATATATATATATAATATATATATATATATATATATATATATATATATATATATATATATATATATATATATATATATAGGTACATATTTTTGGCACTTTTTGAACTCGACCTCACCGATTTCAATTTTTTTGCTTTTACCGTGTTCCTTGAACCAAAAAGTAAAGTAGACACGTATTTTTTGTTAAGTTTTGTGACCTTCAATTGTCCCGTTATACGGTTAGAAAATTGATCGGTTTTTTCCATTTTCAATAAAAAAAAATTTACAGATTATATTAAACTGGTATATTTCTGGTTCCACTGAAGGTATCGTTGAAAGTGGTATCACTTTGGATAGACCTTAGATAGTGTTAAATTATTGAATAAACAATTTCATGAAAGCATCGTTATTTTAAGTGGTTTAGTGAAATGAATGCAGCTAAATGTCTTGACCTGTAGGGGGCGCAGCTACCTATCCATAAAAAAGAGTTTGATCGTTCGAAAGGTGAACCTTTCTACTGATATATATATATTGTGTAGATGTACAAGACCTAGTTTAGCTAGTACAACGTTTTATAATGAAAATCTAGTACTTTTTTCTTCGATTTTATTATGAAACTCTAGTAAAAAGAGAAAAAAAAATCTAAATTTGGGCCTATTTTGGTATATATATTGTAAGATAATTGACATTTCTCTAACATCCGTAAACTTTTAGAACAAAAAATGTTTATTTTGAGCCTAACATGAGTTCAAACTTGAAATAATTTAATTTTTGGAACTTTTTCATAACAAATTAGTCACAGATGTAGGTACCAGTAGATAAACAATGACATAAGAAATTTATTTAAAACATTTTCTAGTGTTATTTTGACAAAAAAAAAAGCAAACACGTGTGTTTTTGATAAGTTTTGTAACCTTCAGTTATCTCGTTATACGGTTAAAAAATTGGTAGGGAAATTTGTCGTTTTTTGACATTTTTAATAATTTTTTTTAGAGGTTACGAAGTAATATATTTCCGGTTATACTAAATGACTAGACACACCAAGCGTTGGCGGCGAGCGGCGAATTTAACTATGCATTAATTTGTTTATGTATTATATAGAAACGATAGTATAAACAATTATATACAAATTATTTATAAAAAAATTACAAATTTTGGATTTTTAATAGAAAAATTGTAATTTTAAGAAATTGTATCGAGTGAAGTTGCATCCTCTCTCTCTCTCTCTGGCTTTCACATCCCATGAAGGGATTTCGCCGCCTGCACTAAGGCCCTCCAACCATCTCGATCCACCGCTCTCGTCCTCAAGTTTCGACATCCTAATGTTCGAAGATCTTGTTCGATGTCGTCGCGCCAGCGTAGTCGGGGTCTTCCTCTACGACGTACTCCGGCTGGTTGTTGATGGAACACTTTATTTATCATCCGTTGTTGTGGAGACCTTGTAACGTGGCCGAGCCATCTCACTCGATTGGATTTGATGAATCCGATAATATCGCTGCCTCCGAGGAGTTGCTTTATTTCGTGATTCATACGAATCCGATATTCGTTGTTCGCAACTTTAATTGGACCAAAGATTGAACGGACAACCTTCCTTTCGAAGGTAGATAATAATCTACAATCGTTAGAGGTCATGGTCCAGCTCTCGCTTCCGAAAGCCAGCACAGGTCTTATAAGTGCTTTATAAAGTGCGAGCTTGCACGACTGCGATAGATGTTTCGATCGCAATAATCTTGATTTGGCGTAGAAAACTCGTTGTCCGGCAGCGATTCGGGCTTTTATTTCTGCCTGCATATCATTCGACGATGTTATAACTGACCCGAGGGATTTAAAGTTTTCGACGCTATCAAAGTTGTGGTCGCCAATTCCGAGATTTGCTGTAGAGATGTTCCTAGGTGTTACTAAATATTTGGTTTTACTGCTGTTCACCTCCAAACCAAGTCTTCTTGCGCAGCGATTGAGCGGTATGAAACTGTCTTTGATATCGCTAGGTCTTCGGCCAAGAAGCACGATATCATCTGCATATCCAAGAATTTGGCCTGACTTATTAAATATACAGCGCGAGGTTTCGATGTTGCTTTTCCTCACTACGTACTCAAGCACAAGATTGAACAGCAAAGGCGCGAGTGCATCACCCTGTCGAACACCAGATGTTATTTCAAAGAAGTCTGACACAGATCCTTCAATTACGATTCTACATACAGATCCGGATGTTGTTAATTTACACAGAGAAACGAGTTTCTCTGGGATTCCCAGGCATATGAGCGCGGCCCATAGGTTGTCGCGGTTTATACTGTCATACGCCTGTCTGAAGTCTATATATAGCTGATGTATGGTTATGTTGTACTCCCAACATTTTTCCAAGATCATCCTCATGGTGAAACACTGGTCAGTGGTCGATCGGTTGGGACGAAAACCACACTGATAGTCGCCAATGATGTTTTCGGCGAAAGGGATGAGTCTGGCAAGTACAACATTAGCCAACACTTTGTAAGCAGTGTTCAATAGAGCTATGCCACGAAAGTTTTCACATTTAAGACGGTCGCCTTTTTTATGCAACGGACATATGAGCGCGGTCTTCCAATTCTCCGGCAACTCTTCTTGGTCCCAGATAAACGACGAGATCGTATAAAATTGTTGCAAGAGTAGTGCCTCCGAGTTTAATTAATTCTGCGGGGATTCCATCGAGACCAGGTGCCTTGCCGTTTTTCAATCGACTAATAGCTGCGTCTACTTCCTCTACTGTGGGATATTCGAAGTTGCATCCGCTGCCGCGAAATTATGTCCCACACCAAGCGGCCAAAAAAAATCGTCCATCGCCGCCGAACATAACCTAAAAATAATGATACTTCAATTGTGGTTCATATATTTCTCATTCGTTATTCATGTATGCATTATTATTATTTACCAATATGAAAGATTAATAAAACAAAAGTCTAAAATTCTCAAAATTATCCAAAACGAAAAAGTCATCGCGCCGCTCTTGGTGTGAACGGATATGCGCGTCGAGTTGTATGGAACTTTTGGAATTTGACGCGCCGCTCTTGGTGTGTCTAGTCCTTAAAGGTTTCGTTAAAAGTGGTATCATTTTAGAAAGACCGTAGACAGTGTTAAATTATTCAATGAACAATTTTATGAAAGTACCGTTATTTTAAGAGTTGTATTGAAATGAATATCGCCAAATGTTCTGACCTGTAGAGGGCGCAACCACTAACCCATAAGGAAGTATGTCCGTTTGAAAGGGGAAAGTTCCTCCTTTCTATAGAATATACTTGGTATATGTACAAGGCCTAATTTAGACGGTAAATCATTTTAAATTGGAAACACGTGATTTTTGAACTACTTTCAATATAGAAATCAGCTGTACCAGCCAAACTAGGTCTTATACATACACAATGTAAATATCTGGAAAGGTGGAACCTTCACCTTTCGAACGGTGGCTCACACTTCTTTATGGGTTTGTAGCTGTGCCCTCTACAGGTTAAAACATTTGGCTACATGCATTTTATTCACGCCCAAATTTTCTGTAAGTGTGTTTGAAATTGAACTCCTCCTAAACAACTGAACCGATTTTAATGAAATTTTGATGTGTGTGCTTGAGTGGGTTCCTGGATAGTTTAGATCACAATTAGACCCGGTAGGTGACACTGCGATCCAGTTCTAGGATTTTTATTTTTGACGAAATTTTTATTTTTCTAAAGTTTTTTGCATATCAAAATATATAACCCCAAAATTTCACCCGCCCACCGCCTCCCAATATTTTATAAAATGAAAAAAAAACATAGTGAATAGTTTACTTTTTGAGAATAGTTCATAGTTATGTTTGTGTACCATAGGCGGCGCTGATGCCGAACTCTGTGGTGTTTGACGTATGCATCATATAAATACGCAAGTGTACTGAAACAATTACATCGAAAAAAATGTGTAAGATGCAATGTTGAAGTGAATATATATATGATCTCCTTACTCCTATGAATTTCAATTATATACATGTGCATTCCATGACAATCAATCAAACCTACGAACATTCGCCACAAATATATAACGAGGGATTAATAAAGATTGAAGATGTTTGCATTCTCATTTCGAATATGCCACTCATTCATTTTGGTATGCCATCGCCTAATCGTCCAGCAACAGACATCATTTACAGCGATATTCAGCAACGGTTTGATGCAGCCCCTTTGACTACCTTTGTTGCAAATAATGAACAAGTGCTCACTGCTGAACAAAAGGCGGATTCTTTTTTGGACGCACTAGACGACACTGGCAAAACGCATTCGATCACAAAATCATATTGCGTTTGCAATTGCTTCATGTGGCATTTGCTTGATGGAGGAAGGCTGCGCATTCAGCAGTCGGCACTCAAGTTGCCATTGAACTTTAGTGAGTAAGGTCTCCACCAAGCTTTTAAATGTTATCTATTAGATACTCGATCACACAACTCCTTGTATAAAGGAACAACTGTATATATGTTACAGCAAAACTTATTTTCACTTTAAATACCGGAATAACAATTATTATGTTCTAAGTTTATTTTTAAATATATTTTTTTATTTTTTTTTATTGACATCTTTCTTTTACAGAAAAAACTAAAAACTCACTAACTTTTATTTTTCACAGCTAGCTACCAAAACCAAAAACTACAATATTTTTTGGATACCCAACTAACCATTTACGGTGCTTGACAATTTAGGAAATTTATTTATAATTTATTACCTGATTTGGTTGGGCAAGGTGTGAAAGACGCCACTCCCCTCCCAGAGAGATCGCAGATCTATCGCTTCAATCTCTATATCTGGTTGGAGTCCTGGACTCACGACCCGAACTTGTAATCAAAACAGGCCTCGACGAGAGATCAAAACGAACCTGTTTGCGAACTTTCGGTTCCACGGTAGATGATTTAGGTCCGTCAGCCGAAATAATAGGTTCTGGTCGGTCAGTCGATACAAGTAATCCAGTTTGCAAAGTTGGTGCGTCCGTAGTTTGTTGTTGATTGTCCGAGTAACATGGTTTGAGTCGGTCGATGGAAATTTTGGCGTGTCGTCCGTTTAGATCCAAAGTGTAAAATTTGTCTGTACGGTCGATAACCAAATACGGTCCAGTATACGGTGGTTGCAGTGATTTGCGTACTGCGTCAGTTCGTAAGAAAACGTGCGAGCAAGTCAGCAAATCTTTACTAATAAAAATTTTGTCCGTAGTATGTCGAGAAGCCGGTACAGGTCGAATTTCGTCAAAGTGTCGTCTTAAATTAGTAGCTTTTAGTTCGTCACTGTACGTCGTCCGTAGTCCAAGTAAGATTGCAGGAAGAACACTAGTCCAATCAGCACGATTATAGCACATAACGGCAGATTTGATGACTCGATGCCATCTCTCGATCATGCCATTACATTTGGGATTGTAGCTAGTTGTTCTCCTGCGCTCAAAACCAAGTAAGTTAGCCAGTTCGTGAAAAAGTTGTGATTCGAATTGCATGCCTTGGTCCGTGACAATGGACTCTGGCACACCAAAGCGAGCTATCCACTGTGAGTAGACAGCGAAAGCGACGGTTGCAGCAGTTATATCCGGAACTGGAACCGCCTCAGACCAGCGAGTGTATCTATCAATCAATGTTACGCAATACCGCTGATTATCAGAAACTGGCAAAGGACCGATGATGTCGAGATGAATAATCGAAAAGCGTTGAGAAGTTAATTTGTAGTTACCAATCGGAGATTTTGTATGTCGTGAGATTTTAGCCTTTTGGCAAGCTACACAATTTTGGGCCATCTTCTGAACGTCTTTTTTAATTGATGACCAGATTACATTCTGAGTCAAAAGTTTGATGGAAGCTTTGACGTCAGGATGTGAAAGGTTATGAAAAGCCTCGAAAACTTGTTTTCGGAAATTAAAGGGAATGAATGGCCTAGGTGTAGTAGTAGAAATATCGCAATAAATTAATTTTTTTGAATTGAAAGAAACAGGAAATTTCTCAAATTTGAGAACAGAGTTACTCATTAAAATTTCTTGAAGTTCTTCATCATTGGTCTGAGCATCTGCGATGATAGCATAATCAATACTTTCGGGAATAGAAATTTGATTAATGCGTGAAAGAGTATCTGCAACAACGTTATCCAGTCCAGAGATGTGCTGGATATCGGTTGTGAATTGACCGATGAAATCTAGGTGTCGAAATTGACGAGGAGATGCTTTTTCCGGATTCTGATTAAAAGCGTAGACAAGTGGCTTATGATCGGTATAAAGCGTAAAAGTACGACCTTCGAGAAGATATCGAAAGTGTTTTATTCCCGAATATGCCGCGAGAAGTTCACGATCATAAGCACTGTATCTTTTTTGCGTTTCATTGAGACGTACTGAAAAGAAACCGAGTGGTTTCCAAGAATTGGATACAAACTGCTGAACTACCGCTCCGACAGCAGTATCGGAAGCGTCAACCATGATGGCCAGAGGTGCTGATGATGATGGATGAATAAGTAAAGTCGCGTTCGTAAGTTTAATTTTGCAGTTATCGAACGCTTCGATAGCTGCCGTTGACCATTGAATTGGAACTCGACTGTTTTTGGTATAGCCTTTTAGCTAATCGTTCAACAATTCCTGGTCAGCAGCGGCACCTGGAATGAAGCGTCGATAAAAGTTT
Source organism: Nephrotoma appendiculata (assembly GCA_947310385.1). Taxonomy (NCBI): domain Eukaryota; kingdom Metazoa; phylum Arthropoda; class Insecta; order Diptera; family Tipulidae; genus Nephrotoma; species Nephrotoma appendiculata. Next base: position 206,334,513 of record OX371223.1, read on the forward strand.
ATCATACCTAAAAAGCGTTTCAGTTGTTTAACAGTCTGTGGTCGTTCGAAATTTTTGATGACTTGAACCCGTTCATGCGACGGTAATATACCTTGTCCAGTTACCAAATGGCCTAAAAAAATAATTTCGGTCTTTGCGAAAACGCATTTGTCCACATTTACCACTAGTCCGTGTTCGTCTAATTTAGAAAAAATGATTTTAATATGTTCGAGATGTTCGTCGTAATTTCGAGAGGCAATGAGCACATCGTCCAAATATACAAAGCAGAAGTCAAGTCCACGTAGTACTGAATGCATAAGACGTTGGAACGATTGTGCTGCATTCCTAAGGCCGAAAGTCATTCTACAAAATTCAAATAGTCCGAAAGGTGTCGAAATTGCTGTCTTTGGAATGTCGGTCGGTTCAATAGGAATTTGATGGTAAGCCTGAACAAGGTCTATTGTTGTGAAAATAGTGCAGCCCTCGAGCCGTTGTGTAAAATCCTGGAGATGTGGGATTGGGTACCTGTCTGGAATTGTGACTCTGTTTAGGGCCCGAAAGTCTCCACATGGTCTCCACGCTCCATTCTTTTTAGGTACTAAATGTAACGGGCTGGACCAAGGACTGCTACTAGGTCTGCAAATCCCGAGTTTCATCATATTTTCGAATTCTGTCCTCGCGATGATGAGTTTGTCCGGTGCTAGTCGTCGTGGTTTGCATGCAATCGGTGGTCCGTTCGTCTCAATTTTGTGAGTTACATTATGTTTAGTATCGTCGATATTAATATTTCCGTGAATTACCGTACTGAATTTTGATATTACCTTAAAAACTCCTGGGTCCATTGCTGACTTGTCGATCCTAGATACTGTAGAACCATTGTAGGTAGAAGGTTTACCTTTCGAATACAGGGAGGTTAACGGGTCAATGAGCCTCTGTCCCTGTATATCCACCAGTAAACCAGTTTTATTTAAAAAATCTGCGCCGATTATAGGCATCGACACGTCAGCAACAATAAATTCCCAGGAGAATTCGCGGCGCAGTCCAATGTCTATTTTTAAAATTTTTGTACCGTACGCGTTTACCAAGGAACCAATAGCCGCAAACAACCTAAATGATGGGTCAACCTTTGGGTTCCTGACAAAACGAGCGGGTAAGACTGAGACGTCTGCACCTGTATCAATTAGGAAATGCGTTTGATTAAATAGTTCAAAAATTAAAAGGCGGCTGGTTTTTGTTACGTCATTACACCCCGCCAATTGTGAATGACCACTTAGTTTTTTGTAACATTGTTACCGGAAGTATTATTTGATACATATCTGCAAAGTGGCTTACATTTGTAAGCCTTAGTTCCGAAATAATAATGATAAAAACAGATAAAATTATTTTCGATCGAAGGTTCACCATAATTTGGATCATACTTTGTTCCAAAATTTGGTGAATTTTGTCGCGATCTATTGAATTTAGAATTTGACCGTGAACGCCTGCGACTTCCTGAATTTGATTTTGAACGAGATCTAAAATTTTGATTAATAATTTCCGATACTTCCGATAACAATGTTGTTTTAAAATTCGAAAGTTGTTGATCTAAAGACGACAAAGAATTTGGAAAAACCGAACAAGGTGTAGATGTCTCGAGACTATTCACTTGAGACTGTGTCATAGTCTCGAAGACGTTGTCAGCCCGTTCTGCCAGGACTGGCAGAGAGACATCATTTTCAAACGGTGTGAGCACCATTTGAACGGACTGGGGCAACCTCTTCATCCAGAATTGGCGAAGCGTTGCTTCATTAAAGTTGTTCCCAGCATTCAATTTCATGGCGCTCAACAACTGTGATGGCTTTCTGTCTCCAAGTGCTAAGCCATGCATCAGGTTGTTCAGCTTCGCCTTTTCCGATTCGCCGAGAACCCGGATCACTTCAGCCTTAAATACCGTATAAGGTTCATTACCTTTTGGGCTGGTGATCAGACATGCGAAAGTGTCGTGGAGTCGTGAATCCAAAGCTGCAACCGCATGAGCATACCGCGTTGCCTCAGTTCTTATGTCCGCCACCGTGAACTGTTGCTCGAGTATTTCGAACCAAACCTCTGGGTTTTGTGAATGTAATGGTTGTGGAGGTTTGAATGCCACTCGAGCAACCGTTCCGGTGTAAGAAGGAAACGAAACGTGAGATTGAGATGTCTCTGGTAGAGGAATTGTACTATTCCGCCCTACCTGCGCGACGGCTTTAGCGACAGCATCGTTGATAAGACCGGTTAGCTGCGAGGCTGTCAACGAAAATGTTGGTTCCTTAGAACTGCTGCCCGATGCTGCCACTTCATCAGTTGATTCCGCAGATAAAACGGCCACCGGTGGATCATTCACACCTTGGACAACGCGCCGAAAAAGAAACGAACACAAAAGAAAAAGGACCGAAAAAATAAAAAACACCGAAACAAAACACATTTTAAAAAGTTTTATGAATAAAAAAACGAAATTTGAATTTAAAATAAAATTTATTTATAATTTATTACCTGATTTGGTTGGGCAAGGTGTGAAAGACGCCACAGAACGTTCACACAAATTCAGATGCATTACAATGCAAAATTACAATTGAAAATTACACAAATTCAAAATTATTTTTATTCCTCCAATATGGTACGCATTAATTGTTTTTATTTTCGGTAAAAAATAAATTATAAACTCCGTTTTATTAAATTAAAAAAAAAATACAGCCGTAATGACACATGTATTCAAAACCCAACAAAAACGAATAAAATTCGAACTGAACCATACTTTATTATTATTTATTTGTTTACAAAAATTTGACTTATTAATTTTTAACCTCCAAATTTTTCTGAAAATTAATTATAAACACCAAATACATTAAAACTCAAATACATTATATTCAAATATAATTTTACAAAATTATATTACACAACAAAAAGGTGTTGTTAGTCAGAATTTTATATTTTATGTATAAAAGATTATTGATTTTGATGTCGTTTTGTTTGCATCATAAAGGTGCATCCCTAAATACAGTAATTATATAATGCTTCCGTGACGAAAATGCCGACGGTATCACTATTTGAGTGATATTCATTCTCCCAACTAATGTTTCACCAAATTGAAGTTGATAAATCTCATGATTTTCACAACGCTCAAGAAACCAAGTACTGAGCTCTATTTTATTTGTACTCTGTTTATCTGTATTATTGAATCACTATACACACATTAAGTTACTCTCTAAAAACTTCAAAATATTTACCTATTTATAGATATTGTAAAAATATTCGCGGTTTTCTTAAATTTGCAGTTTTAAATTTTATTATTTCTGGTATACACCAACGCAACAATACATTAAATTCAAAACACGGTTAACTTCATTGTATTTCTCATAAGGAAAAAGTTAAAAGTTTGATAACATTTTTCATAAGAAAATCACCAACCTAACAAAAAAAAATTTTTTTTCTCAAATTTTTTTTCATACTTTTCTGTAAGGCAAAAGTCATAAGTTTTCTATTGGGTTGTTTTGTTTGCTTATAATAAAAAATAAAAATAAAAATGATTAATTTAAAATATAATTTATATTTAATTTAATATATAATTTAAAATAAAATATATTAATTAAATATTACAGTTTTAAATTAATTATTTTTATTTTTAATATGTATAAGCAAACAAAACAATCCGAACGAATTTTTTGGTACCCCCTAAAATGCGCAAGAAATCAAATGTGGCCGTCGATTGATTTTTTGAAATCAGGGGCGGGATTTTGTAACATCACTTTCGATACTATCGAAAGTGATAGTCGAATCGAAAATGATGGAAGGAGGTATTTTGTACGATTATCGACAGATAAGCGAAATTTATATATGGTAATCCCTTTTCGAAATTGAAATGACAGTTCTAAAAATAGTTTTTTATGTCAAAAATTGTTGTTTGTAAACATTTGTAGTAGAATAATTTATTTTTATCTTTTATATTTAATTGTAAATTGATTTTAAAATTTGTAAATTAATTAGAATAAATAAAATGATTAACATCGGTGCAGTGTTTGTTTTAGGTTATGTCACTTTAAAATAAAAATTCAAATTAAATTTATTAATTTACTTTTTCTTAACTAGTATTTATATTTTTATGTATAAATCGGTACACACGACATTTACCTACTCATTTTAACGCCACTTAATTAAATTTAAAATATTATTTTAGTGTATCACATTAAACTTATCACATATCACTTCAATTTTCTTGAGTGATGGAATATCGAAAATATCGCTCGTCGATAATGATACAAAATACCGACTTTTCGAAACTATTGATATTTTATCGAACTTCGAAAATTGTGATGTTACAAAATCCCGCCCCAGAGAATCACGCTGAAAGAATTAAAGTGTGGCGAGACCCAATAAGTGTAAGTATCGTATCATTTTCGTATTCATATTAGAATTATATTATACGTATTCGTATTCAGGTATACCAATAATACGAATTCGTATATTTTTTATTCGCATTCGTATTCAGGAATACGGCAGCCCGTTCTTTTCATCTCGTTTCGTGAAGGCACCATCAGTGTATTCTTTGGTAGCATCCTTGTAAAATTTATTTTTGTCGGTACGGTATCGATTCTTTTTTGCAACCAAAATTTCTGACACAAATTTTTTGACATATATTTGTGGCACTATATAAAATTACAATTCCAAATGTCCCAAAACTGAGGCGTGTGTGCGATTGCGAGCAGATAGATGAAATTAGTAAATATATGACAATAAATTGGAATTTTTCTACGTGAAAATGAGTGATAACGTCGGTTCAAGTAGTATTAAGTTAAAAACAAATCGTAAAATTAAACATTTATCCCGAGATGAGTATTTGAATCTGACAAAAGAAGCACGTAATGTGTACGATTATTTTGGCCGCCAATTTTATTTGTGTTTTGATTACAGGAACTAATTGACCGGATTATTCAACTAGAAGCACATAATATACAATTAAAAAATATAATACAGAAGAATCTGGATGAAAAAGGACGAGCGCTACCAGTTAACGAAGAACAAAAGAACAGGAATTTTGATTTTAACAGGTCTCATAAATAGAATTAAAAAGCGATAAAATATTCACCGTGCAAATTTTTTCTAGGATTAACAAGCGACATGTTCTTCTAAAATTATACTATTTAGGATGGGATTATCAAGGATTCGCGACACAAGAGGATTCTATCGAAACGATTGAGTACCATTTATTCAATGCCCTCGTCAAGGTTTGTCTAATTGAAAGTCGGCAGACTTCAAACTATCATCGATGTGGCCGAACTGATAAAGGCGTTAGCGCATTTTGCCAAACGATCTCTATAGATTTAAGAAGTAAATTTCCTATAGAGGAGCAGAATTTGAAATATTCGTTGAAAAACGAACTCAACTATTGCCAAATGTTGAATCGAGTGCTGCCATCCAATATCCGAGTAATCGCCTGGATGCCTTTGGAAGATATAAATTATAGTGCTCGTTTTGACTGTTATGAACGAACGTACCGATACTTTTTCGCGCGTGGGGATCTAAATGTGGACGCGATGCGTGATGCATGCAAGCAACTAATTGGCATACACGATTTTAGAAATTTATGTAAAATGGACGTTGGCAACGGCGTAATCGAATTTATTCGAGAAATACGGAATGCTGATATACATCTCTCGTCAGAAGATACACCTGGAGATTTGTCTGACGCAAGTTACGATATGTTTTACTTTGAGTTGACCGGTAAAGCATTTTTATGGCATCAAGTGCGTTGCATTATGGCTGTTTTAGTTTTAGTAGGGCAAGGGAGCGAAAGCCCTAATGTTGTGTCTGACTTATTTGACGTCGAAAAGAATCCTTGCAAACCGCAATACAGTTTGGCAAATGATATGCCGTTAAATTTGTATCATTGTAAATTTCGTAGTGATTCTGTAAATTATTTTGGACGTGACCAAGAATTTATTGAATCTAATTACAATAACAGTTTGTATGGGTTGCGCGACGGCGAAACCGAATTGACCAATTGGCAACATGATCGAGAGAACTTTGATCAGATTTTTAAAAGGTTACAGGGACAGTGGGCTCTGGAAAGCATTAAATGTGCCATGATGCGAGAGATGCTTAAGGATTTGAAGACAATTTACCGAGATATCACCAACGAAGAGGAAAGTAAAAACCATTCCTCCATTCTTTTGCAAGGTGTACGAGCCAAAGAATACCAAAAGCTACTAGAACGCAAAAAGTGTAGTAAGTTGTGTTCGAACAAATATCTACATATTTATTATATTCTTAATTTGTAATTTATATTTGTAGAAAGTCTTGAAAATCGAATTGACCACTACGTGAAAAAACGCCGACTGGACCGCCTCGATGACCAAGAGGGCGCAACATCTTGTTCTGAATTATATAAATAAAAGTGAAATATCTACATCATGATTCCCATTTTATTCTATTGTCATTTAAAATTATTTGTATACTGAAGCCGGAACCAGTTGACCTACTAAAGGTCGATTTATATTATCCGTTCAGTTCGTACTTGTAGGAACTGAACGGAACGTTCTATAGACTACATGTAACAATGTTTTTTTGTCTACACGATACGTGTAGGAACGGAACGGATAATATAAATCGATCTTAAAGTGGTACGCTGTTTACCCACTTCGATTACTGATACGATTATCAATAAGTAATGGACTAATACATAGTTGAAGGAGAGAAGCCTCCGCGATCGTACCACTAACCTAAAAAGTTCAAACAGCTAAATCTTAAAATGCTAGGGTTTCGCTGGTCATGGAATAAATCATTTACTTTAAATCAGTGTATTGTCGATTAAGGAATTCGTCTACTTTTGTTTTTCTATTTACTGACATCCTCGGATTTAACTTTTAAATGTTCCCATTGACCACAATATATAATTGTCAGTTTTAATTGTCACAACACTCTCGCTATATGTGTTTGATGTACTCACAATTCCACCAAATTCCAGCCGCGTTTCGGTTAGATTCCATTTCAATCCTGTCGTTGTAACCACTGCCGATTGCCCAATTGGCACTAGTGAGCACCACCTTTTTGCATCAAATATAAATTTGGGAATTGCTATACGATGGGCTCCAGGCTTAAGTAACCACGTCAAAGAATCCGAGGACATTAAATAGACTGTAGAATTTGGAATTATGGTAAGCGATTTATAAAGTGTATTTATGTTTCCCATAATATGATCCATACGTCCTGACGATTGGGCAATTGCAATTACTGTGTTTAACTCATGCTTAACGCTAAACGGGTGAAGCACTTTTAAAGCTTTTGTAAAATCGGTTTCATCTTGACATGGAGTTTTGATTATTTCTACTGTTTGCATCTCAGTTATGTACTTCAAAGATGCCGGTGATATGGAATCAAAATCACCTGATGTCATATCTGGAGGTTTTAGTTCGTTTAATTTACTATGGTGTTGATTAAACTCCAAAAATCGATTTGTACCTCCATCAACAGTATAACGAATAAAGGCATTGTTCCACAATTTAACGAAAACGTCTGGACTTAACAGAAGCTCTCGATTGAGGATCATGATACAATAATTCTGGTAAGTTCCTTCGCCTAGTAAGATAGTATCTGGCTGCCATTGAAGTCCATTGGAGGCCATCTGAAAAATAACAAAAAAAAACATTTATAAAAAAATTCATATCCTTATCAAAATAAAAAGCAAAACATTTAAGAATAGTCCTCGGTTTAAAAAAGTTTTATTTCTAAAATATTCTGTACATTAAAAATGTTCTATTTACGAATTCCTTTATATGTGCTTAAAGTAACATAATTAGGGATTCGAATTTGTAATCCAAAATGTCGAGTTTGGAATTAATGATGTTTAAACAGCATATCACTGGCAGTAAACAATTCAAGCGTATACAACAATTTTAGGTGAAAAACAAATATAATATTAATTAAACATTTGTTTACAATAAATTATGATCGATGAATTTTTGGACGCGCAAAATTACTAAAATGTTATACTTGTCACTTTTAGATTTGCAATAATTACACTGTTAACCTTATGTCGAGGATTAATTAATACCCATTTACACAAGACCAATATTTTGCTTCTGCTGTATTTTGTTGAGAAATAACGCATTTTTGCTTTAGCATTTTTCAGGAAAATACGCCAATGATAAAATGATTGATATTGAATTTGTCGCTGCCAAAATTTCTATTGAATAATTTTATGAAATTATATTTTTGTGTTCATATTATAGTATTGTATCAAAATTGTAATGTCAATGAATAAATAAATAAAATAAATATTGTATATTATAAAAGTAATTATATTAAACACATTATAATTATACAAATTTATATTAGGCGTTTTCGGAAATATCTCATATGGTAACTTTTGGGTAGCTTCCTGACAAAAAAATACCAAATCTATTTCCGAACATGTAGAGTTAACTTTAGTAGAGATATATAAAACAAATGGGCGTATCCAGCACACTGAGATTCTCACTGGTTTTAGTGAGGCCTCAGAGCTAAATTATATATGAAAAATTCTTTTATTTTTAGTGTGCTGGATATGCCCAATGAGATATCCCTTTTGTGTTTTACTAACACAATTGTATGGGTATGACAAAAGTACCATGTCAAAAATTTATGTTTGTATGTGTTTTGAACCAACTTACACATTTGTGTATTCCTTTTAAACTTATTTTCGGCCGAAAAAAACACTATAACTATAACACACAATTGTGTTGGTTGTACTTCAAATGAGCAAATTGTTTTTTATCAAAAACGCCATTTACATACTTTGTTTTCAGTAAGTTTATCAAGTTTTAAATCAAATAAAATGTAAATTATGCTAAGAAGCTAGTGATTTGTGGTAATTTTATCCTGAATTTAAGTTATAAGCCTGTATATATTGTACTGGATGAAGTATTCCCAAAAAGGGGCTTGTGTGAGCTTTCCCAAGCAATATTTTGTGATTTTTTACATCTTTTTTTTTTTTTTTTTTTTTTCAATTATTTTTATTTATTGAATCTTTCATAACATGAAAATAACAATAAGTTTTCAAATCTTAAAAACTAAGTTAATTATGTAAATCTGCGGGAGCAGAATCTACTTTTGTTCAATAAGTAAACTTAATAATTTATTAATTTATGCTATTACAGCCATCGTTTTCTTCTTTAATCGCGAAGACGTAGGTATATCTTGTAGGTTTCGCGCCAGCAAATTCGGATGAGATACCAGTTTCCCTGCATAGCTGATCCGCATCTTTTTCAATTCATCTTTGACAGTTAGGATGCTAAGGTCCTTATGTATATTTTTGTTTTTTACGAACCAGGGTGCTCCTGTAATCATTCTCAGAATTTTTGACTGTGTTCGTTGGACAATGTCGATATTCGAATTTGAGGTTGATTGCCATAATTGACAACAATACGACCAAATTGGTTTAATCATTGTATTATACAGAAGAAGTTTGTATTCTAGGTCAATAGTTGAATATTTCCCCATCAACCAATGCATTTTATCAATTCTTAGTTTGATATAGTCTCGTTTCATTTCAATATGTTTTCGCCAAGTTAACCGTCGATCAAGATGGACGCCTAGATATTTTGCTCCATTTGATTGAGGGATTGGTATTCCGTTCATTATGACAGGCGGGCAAGTAAGCTTATTTAAAGTGAATGTTACGTGGGTCGATTTCTCTTCATTGACCTTTATCTTCCATTTCTTTAGCCATATTTCGATATCATAAATATGTTGTTGCTGAATTTCGGACGCCGTTTTTGGATTTTTATGGCTACATACAATTGCCGTATCATCTGCGAAAGTAGACGTCAGAATTTGCGAAGACGTTGGTAGATCTGAAGTGAAAATTAAATATAACGTTGGGCCAAGCACACTACCTTGAGGTACTCCAGCCAGAATGTTTTTCTCGTTCGATTTAGAGGTGTTGTATTTGACATAATATCTGCGATTTGACAAATACGACTTCATAAGTTGGTAAATTTCTGGCAATTTAAGCTTTATTTTATGAAGCAGACCCTCGTGCCAAACTTTATCGAATGCTTGGGCAACATCCAAGAATACGGCGGAGCAGTATTTTTTATCTTCGTATGCTGATCTTATTTCAGTAGCTACTCGGTGAACTTGCTCAATGGTTCCATGCTCGGCTCTGAAACCAAATTGATGACTAGGGATGATATTTCGTAGTTCCGGTTTAATATTTTCGATTTTTTACATCTGGATGAAGGATTTTGATTTTTCTTGGTGGCCTAGTAATTTTTTGTGCCTGTAAAATACCAATTATAAATACCGTATTCATATTATTAACATAGAAACAAATTAACTTACTTAGGTGGATTTGGTGTCATTTTTGAGCCAAGACATATTGTTTTAGCTATAGGCATACCTTTTCCTAGTTGGCTAAAATCAGCAACCGATTATCAATCTTCATCGGATGTATAAAGTTCTTCTGGTGGATCCGGGGCATAATTGCACCTCCAGCCTCGATATCTGCGCGGTTCAACGATGTCCCTTGTCGAATCAGGACAGTTGCATTAACTATAAATGGGAAACATTTCAAACATACCGAAATAAAATTTGTTACATTATGGTTACACTCACTAGACCGCTGCTTTCTTCCTCGCTTTGCCGCCTTTGACGAAAACCCAGAAATAATTCCCTTACATCAAAGTTAGCGTATTTTGAGGGAAGCATAGCAGCAAAATAATCAATCCAAAACAATCCAATCAATCCAAAACAATCGATGTATAAAAACATGAAAAAATCTCGAATAAAATTATTGGCCCATTTTGAATTTGGTCCTGGAACTTCATATATTCACATTATCCTTGCCTAGCCGTAAACACCTCATCAATCTCCCGCACATAGTAGTTTGTCCTTGTGCGAATAAGTAGAAAATCTGACAGAAATATTAGATGCGGACAAATACGTGCTCGATACAATATGTTATTTTCAACAGCCTGTATATATTGTACTGGATGAAGTATTCCCAAAAAGGGGCTTGTGTGAGCAAATGCAACTTCACCATAGTTAAACTCTGGAGGACTTTTCCCTTTTCGAACACATGGCGGTGGGGTATCTTCGGCAAGAACAATAATCACGTCAGCTTTTCCAAGCAATATTTTTTATTTTTTTACATCTGTGGCCCTATTCTGGTAATTCCCGGGGAATGGAAATTTTAAATTTTTTAGCAGTTTTATTCCCTTTTCCCCAAAAGTGTATTCTGGCTTTTGGGGAAAAATTTTTTGGGAAAAAATTATTCCCTATTATAGCAGTTTTGACGTTTATTTTTCCATACCTATTTTAGGAAAGAATAAACTGGGAATAGAATTGAACGGAAGTTTATTGTATTTTATACTAGTAGCAATATTTTGACTGTAAATTTATACTGAAAACTGGTAATATTAATTGGAAATATCAATATGGAATTTTTACTTTGATAACAAAATTATTTTTTAGTAAAATTCGATTAAAATATCAACAAAAACCAATTAAACGTAGTAAACTATCTTTAGATTTTGGTTTTCTTGTTTTATATTGCGATCACGTGTCAACCGCGAATAATTAAATTATTTTCCCGTAAATTTATTCCCCAATCGCCAGAATTAACATTTGAAAAACGGCGAATTGGGAAAAATGTCTGGGGAATAGCTGCTACAAAAAAGAAATTATTCCCTATTCCCGGGGAATTACCAGAATAGGGCCACTGGATGAGGGATTTGATTTTTCTTGGTGGCCTAGGAATTTTTTGTATCTGTAAAATACCAATTATAAATACCGTATTCATATTATTAACATTGAAACAAATTAACTTACTTAGGTGGATTTGGTGTCATTTTTGAGCCAAGACCTACTGTTTTAGCCATATAGGCATATCTTTTCCTGGTTGGCTAAAACCACCAGCAGTTCTTGAACCACTCGAAAGTAGTAACCAACCAGCTGCGTTTGTTTTAGAATTTAATTTCTGATTAACTTTATGGTTACGGCCATCACAAACAACGTCATCTTCCCAATGTAATTCAGAGATTATGAAATGCGCATCATCCGGAATATCTTTTAAAAATTAGGGTAAAATTAAATTTAATGGAAATTTAACACATAGCACAAATTAAATTAAAATACCGACATTTTTATATATAAATGCAAACGAATTGTCGAGAAAATTGAAATTTATTAAATAAAAATTCACATACCGCAATCGGTTTTCATGAAAAAACTCGATTCTTAATAAATTTTCTATTTTCACAAAATTAACACTAAATTAAAATTTAATTAAAACACAAACTATATAAAAATGCCGGTATTTTTATAATTAAACACGATATTGGTAATTACAACGACAAAAAAATTAAATGAACGCAAAGTCGACCGGCTTGTGACATTTTCACTATAGCCGCACCAATTTTTTTAATATGGTACTCAACAAAAACACTAAATTGAAAAATTTAATATAAACACAAAAAAATTAGGGAAAAAATTAAATTTAATGGAAATTTAACACATAGCACAAATTAAATTAAAATACCGACATTTTTATATATAAATGCAAACGAATTGTCGAGAAAATTGAAATTTATTAAATAAAAATTCGCATACCGCAATCGGCCATTTTTTATTTTAGCATATCACTAAATTTTCGCTCACAAAAAAAAAACTTTATATTTTTCATGCAAAAAACTCGATTCTTAATAAATTTTCTATTTTCACAAAATTAACACTAAATTAAAATTTAATTAAAACACAAACTATATAAAAATGCCGGTATTTTTATAATTAAACACTATATTGCTAATTACAACGAAAAAAAAATTAAATGAACGCAAAGTCGACCGGCTTGTGACATTTTCACTATATCCGCACCAATTTTTTTAATATGGTACTCAACAAAAACACTAAATTGAAAAATTTAATATAAACACAAAAAAATTAGGGAAAAATTAAATTTAATGGAAATTTAACACATAGCACAAATTAAATTAAAATACCGACATTTTTATATATAAATGCAAACGAATTGTCGAGAAAATTGAAATTTATTAAATAAAAATTCGCATACCGCAATCGGCCATTTTTTATTTTTGCATATCACTAAATTTTCGCTCACAAAAAAAAAACTTTATATTTTTCATGCAAAAAACTCGATTCTTAATAAATTTTCTATTTTCACAAAATTAACACTAAATTAAAATTTAATTAAAATACAAACTATATAAAAATGCCGGTATTTTTATAATTAAACACTATATTGGTAATTAGAACGACAAAAAAATTAAATGAACTCAAAGTCGCCCGGCTTCTAACATTTTCACTATAGCCGCACCAATTTTTTTAACATGGTACTCAACAAAAACACTAAATTGAAAAATTTAATATAAACACAAAAAAATTAGGGAAAAATTAAATTTAATGGAAATTTAACACATAGCACAAATTAAATTAAAATACCGACATTTTTATATATAAACGCAAACGAATTGTAGAGAAAATTGAAATTTAGAAGCCGGCAGCACATTTTTTTATTTTCACATCACCAATTTTTTCTTGATTACACAAAATAGTTTTCTTTAGAAAATTGAATTTACTCAAAAAAAAATTACAAAAATTAAAATTTAACACAGAACACAGTTTTTATTAAAATGCCAGCATTTTTATAATTGAATACCATACGAAATATCGAAAATATACAAATTAACTCAATGCCAACATTTTATTATTCTTACACTTACGCTCAAGTTAGAATAATTATACTTACCAAAATTTTCTGAATACGGAACAATTTATTCAATTTTAATATATTAATTAAATTGAATAGTTAAATTGTTAATTAAATATATATATTAATATATATTTAATTAATTTGAAATAAAAAAAATTCTAAACAACAAACTGAACTATTAAAGTGAGTATACTATACGAGCCGCACTTGAAAGAGGTGCAGCTTTTTTAAGGCGAAATTCCATTACTGCGGCTTTTTTTGTGCAGAAAACCAGAAAGAGATAAAATCAAAAACCCCCACTTAAAAATTTAGTTTATAGGCAAAGACGTAAGAGACGAAGAGAAAGGCAGCGTGTTGCCGCACTGTGTGGAAGGAACCAATAAAATAAATTTTTCTCACATATAAATAAAAAAAATTTGGTAATTTGAAATGAATTTAATAAAATTAATAATAATTAATTTTCGCAATATCCTTGTATGGTGAGTATTTTTATAATGTAAAGCAGTTAGTCATATGTTTTTCTAGCAGACTATTAGAAATTATGTCGATTTTTTTATAGATAAATTTTGTGCTTGGTTCCTATCCAGCAGGACAGCGGTTTTTTGATTTATATGTTTTCGTTCAAATTAAATATATTTCAATCTTGATTGCTTACACGTGAAGTATTTATCGTTTACCCACACATTTTATTTAATCTCTTTAAAATAAATTGTCAAATTAAGTTTATTTTTACCAGTATAGGAACCATGCGCAGATTTTAGCGAAAAAAAACTAGATATAATTTTTTTTCGATTAAATAAAAATAAATGATTGCAGCCAAACTACTATACAAATTTTGTGTATGCAACCAACATAAAAACTCAATAAATTTAGACAAAAATTTTATCAGTACATATGGAGGTACAGATAAAAAATTTTGTTATTTTCAAAGCAAAAATTATTTTGGTTGATAAAAAAAATAAAAACTCGATACTAACGTAATATAAACTTTATTTAAAAATACACAATTTTTTATATTTAATTTTATTTTTTCGAGAAACAAAATGGCATTTGAAAATCGTGTGCATGATATTATACATTTTCAGTCACATTTAATTGAATGGGTACATCTCTTCAAAACTAATAAAAAATGGAAATCATATTCAGATAAATTTATTGAAATGAAAATTAAAATCATCTTACTTTTTATCAGTATATCGAAAGAGTTTAATCTAGCTCACATCCTTTCCCGTAAAATTATTCAATGCATCATGCGATATATTTCAATATTTATGGCACTCGAAATGGACAACACTAATTTCGTTAATTAAAAGTATAGGCTTTAAATATGTTAGTTTATAAAATAATAACTTAGATACTTTTTTAATTATTTAGGTGTGTTAAGATAAATTAAATTTAAAACACAACAAAAAATTTAACCGCCAATGCGAAACGTCAAATTGCATTATGTAAACATAAACAAAATGAACATACGTTGCACACACGTCTGCTTCAAAAACTGAAATATTCAAAATTGAACGTGCGTTTTTCTAGCAACTACAAGAAATTATATCGAATTTTTTTTTCGCTAAAATTTGCGCATGGTTCCTATACAGTTCGCAACAAATCTATGGTTTTATCGAGAGCAGTATAGGAACCACGCGCACATTTTAGTGGAAAGAATTATTCGATATAATTTTTTCCGTTTAATTCAAAATACATGTATGCAGCCAACCTGCTATACAAATTTTGTGCATGCAACCCACATAAAACTAAGGTTGTGTTTTAATTGGTTTAAATACCGCATAAAACGTTAAAAAGTTAAAAATTTATTTGTGGTAAATTTTTTTAAACTTTTTAACTTTTTATCTGTTTCAACTGGTTAAAAATTTTGACAAAAACATGGTTGCTTATTTTATGTGTAATTGTGAACATATATAGCAAATTTAAATATGAAAACATGTAAAATAAATAGTTTTTAAATATATATTATGTGAAATTTTATTTACTTTTTCAAATCAATGTGAAATTTATGGTTCAAATAGAACAAAAAATCAAAATTGATGTGGTTTTATGTATATGTATTGGAGATATAAAATAGGATTTTGAAGTTTAGAAATGGCACGTCAAAACGACATCAATTGTGCACTCCACTATACGAAATTATATGTATATATTTTCGAACGAATAATCGTCATATATTTATTAATGAACGATTAAAATATATTTCAATTAAATTTAAAACATATGCTTTAATTTATTAGTAATTTAACACACCAATTGACGTTTCTACAAAAATTGACGTTTCATTTTGTATTGGTATTTCTCCATCAAAAAAAATTTACGAAAAAATGTAAATTTTTTAAAATTGATGTACATAAAAAAAAAATTGATTTTTTCTGGCAAATGAAACAAAATTTTTGATGTACATCAATTTTTTTTGCCGGATTTTGGTAAATAAAATTCCACATTAGTCAATTATGGTCAGTTTACATATTTTTCATTGTCGGATAAAAATTTTGACATTTTTATTCACCACAATTTTTAACTTTTTAACTTTTTATGCGGCATTTAAACCAATTGAAACACGCTCTAATTAGGTCGTGTTTCAATTGGTTTAAATGCCGCATAAAAAGTTAAAAAGTTAAAAATTTATTCGTGGTAAATAATTTTTAACTTTTTAACTTTTTATCTGTTTCAATTGGTTAAAATTTTGAAAATAACATGGTTGCTTATGTTATGTGTAATTATGAACGTATATAGCAAATTTAAATAAGAAAATATGTCAAATAAATACTATTTAAATATATATTAATTAATTATGGTTAGTTTACATCTAAATCGTTACGATTTTTCTCAAAATTTCTACATGACAAATTTCTGTTTACAAACAAATATTTTTGTCAGCCAAATGTTTTCCACATAAAAATTTTATCAGCTCTTGAAGCAGATAAAAAGTTTGACATTTTTATTCACCACAATTTTTAACTTTTTAACTTTTTATGCGGTATTTAAACCAATTGAAACACGCTCTAACTAAATTTAGACAAAATTTTATTAGTACATACATATGGAGTACAGATAATTTTTTTTTGTTATTTTCAAAGCGAGATTATTTTTTATTTAGAACGATACAATCAAATTTTTTTAAACATATTTATATTTTTATTGAAAAAATGAATGGATGCTTTGACCTACATATATAATTTGAATATATTTATTTTATAATACATGTATACATGGTCCAATTTTTTAAGTATTTTTATTTGGAATTAAATAAGTCATTATTCGGAACCAGCCATAATTATGAACATATTATATGAAGACTTTTGATCACCTTTAAAATAAAAATTTTTGTTTGTTGAACTCAAAATTAAATATTTCATTCAAATTTAGAACACAAAAGGCGACAAATAAACACAAATCGAAAAGTCAAATACCAATGCGAAATGTCCAGTTGTTTGTAAACATAATAAAATAAATCAAAGTTGGACATACGTCTGCTATGATTAAAAAATATTAAAAGTTGGACGTACGTTTTTCTAGCATTTACAAGAAATTATATCGATTATTTTTTTCCACTAAATGTACGCTTGGTTCCTATATTGTAGCGAGTAGATGAGGGAAATAATTAATGGGACATTTTTAGTACTATTTTTGGAATTAACACTATCTTCAAGTATGTTTATTTTTAGATGTCAAATACATTATATATGCAGAAAACAAAAAATAATACAAAAATTTTATTTATTAACTATATTATACATTGTATACTATTATATACTACAGATATACAAAATTACCTTTACGTTCATTTTTATTGTTCGAATTTCGTCGTATAAATATAAAATGTATTGCTCTTCATGAAATAAACAAATATGACACAAGCGTAAACAAACAATACTGGCGATGTCAAAATATTGACTTGAAGCTGGCTACAAGTTAGTTCTAAAAAATTTCCTAGTATTTTACCAATGTTTATCTTTGTTCCGGACAGCTAGTTCGAAGAAAAAACGCGACAAATGTTCTATTCGAGCTTGCTGAGATCGCAATAGAAACAACGTAATTGAATGAAAAAACTCAATTTTATTCATGATGAAAGAGACGTAAATTTCGATAATATCGAAAAAAGTGCTGTTACAAAATTCCAACTCAGAAGGTGCCTTGAGTAACTTTTGTTGCCAACATTAAAAAAATTAAAACTACTCAAAAGTTACCATGGGAAATTTCCGAAAAAGCCTATTATATAGTTCTATGATTGAGTAAGTTTACATCGACATATTTGGTCCAGGACTATACACTATATCTGACCTAAACACATGATGTAAACGCTTGTTACCCAAATTAGGTTGGGTAACTTTTTTGTGTGGACTGACCTAAATTAGGTCGATCAAAAATGTGATGTAAACGATACCGACCTAAAGGGTTTTCGTATCATGAAATAGATGTCAATAGTGGCATTGATGTTAATTAAACATATCAGCAAAAAAATTGAGTATTACAGTTATTAAATGAGTCAAATTTAAAACAATTAAATGAAAGAATTTAATTTCGAAAATGTTACAGGAATTATTTATGAGAAAATTATGAATTGCGATGAGAATATAAGCAATACTTTTAGTATTATTCAATAGATGGTGTACATAAATCTCGTTATGTGACCCAAATGTGACCTATCATTTTTGTGATGTAAACGGGACTAAAATGGGTCGCGATTTAGGTCAGTCCACTAAATTTTTTAGCGATGTAAACTAGCTCATTTATATATACATTTTAATAGTTTATACTTTGAAATTTTGTACATACTTTAATTTTTCTGACACTTCTAATTTAATACAAATTGACAGAAAGACAAAAAATAAAAAACCCTAAATGTTCGGAATTAGAATTAGTAATTTTTTGGCAGCAAATTACTCAAAAGTTACTATGGGTTTATTTCCGAAAACGCCTATTGTAGTAAAATGTAAATCTAATGAACGCACTCTCGTTTGACATTTACGAGGAATTGTAGCTAACTTTTTGTCAATGCATAGGGTTTGCATATGCAATTTCGGCATAGTACTATAGTATAGTAGGCTTTTGGCGGTATTTCATTTTACTTGACTATTTGTGCTTAAATCACATTAATTACGAAATTTAAAATTTATTTAATATTAAATATAAAATTTTTGGGTAAGATCAAGAATGCAGAACAACTAAATAAATATAAATATTATTGTGTAGGGTTCAAATTTTCTAGATTTAAAATGAGTCGTGGAAAAGTGACGAAAAATCCTTTAAAAAGTGTGTTTAATGATGAACCAATTGCTAAACAACCTAAAATAATTACTAAATCAGCTGAATTACCAATTCCAAAAATAAATTGTATTATTGGGCAAGTATTATCATGTGGTACCGGCGATGTTGGTCAACTAGGATTAGGAGAAAATGCAATGCTGAAGACTAGACCAACTATTGTTAGCACGCTAAACCGCGTTGTTGATGTATGTGCTGGGGGCATGCATAGTTTGTGTTTGACAGACACGGGGGAAGTAATCACTTTTGGATGCAATGACGAAGGTGCTCTTGGTCGTGAAACATCAAGCGATTCAGAATTGGAGTTTATGCCAGTAAAAATTACGTTGCCTGGCAAGGTTGTAAAAATTTCAGCTGGGGATTCGCATTCCGCGTGTTTACTGGAAAATGGAGTTGTACTGGCTTGGGGGTCATTTCGGGTATGTATTTAGATTGTATTAAACTTAGATAATTAAGATCTTTGAATTTTACTTAATTATTAGGGTTCAAATGGGAATATGGGTTTAACTTTAGAAGGAAATAAACGTTTCCCAGTTGAAGTATTACCAAATAAAGTAGTCGTTGATATTGCCTCAGGTTCAGATCATTTAATTATGCTAACTTCGACTGGCATAGTATACACAATTGGTTGTGGTGAACAGGGGCAACTTGGGCGCATAACAGAGCGATCGGCTTCTGGTAAAAGCAGGCGGGGAAAAAATGAACTATTACAACCCGGTATAGTTTACAAGAAAGCAGAAAAATTGTTATGTGATAAAATTTGGGCAACGGCATATTGGTAATTTGTTAAATTGTACAGTTTTTATCAGAAACGTCGTTATTTTACCTGTGATTTAATTGTTTATTTCAGTACATTCGTAAAGAAAATTAATACGGATAAAGTTTATGCATTCGGATTAAATAACTACAATCAACTAGGCTTGGAGAAATCTGGCGATCCTCAGTTCGTTCCGAAACTAGCGAAATTCCAAAATGTTAAAAGTATTGCTGGAGGACAGCATCATACCATAATGCTAAACAATGACGGTAAGGCTTATGTGGTAGGAAGAAAAGAATATGGCCGCCTAGGACTAGGAAAAGTAGAAAGCGACATTGAGGATTTAACTATTTTGAAACCGTTGGAAAATATGAATATTAAATCTATAACATGTGGCGATGTTTGTTCATTCGCAATTACCGATACAGATGAAGTTTACAGCTGGGGGATG
This sequence comes from Nephrotoma appendiculata, assembly GCA_947310385.1. Taxonomy (NCBI): domain Eukaryota; kingdom Metazoa; phylum Arthropoda; class Insecta; order Diptera; family Tipulidae; genus Nephrotoma; species Nephrotoma appendiculata. The sequence continues at coordinate 206,354,697 of OX371223.1, forward strand.
GGCTCAAATCACCAACTAGGATTAGGAAGTGAAGATGATTATGATTTGCCACAGTTAATTACAGGAGCACAAGTGAAAACTAAACAAGTAATCAATGTCTCAAGTGGTGGTCAGCATACTCTTTTTATTGTTAAGGAAAAAGACATGAATGGCAGTGCAACTGGAGATGCAAAAATTACTGAGAACGTGGTATCAGCAAAAACTGTCCCGGGTCAGAAAATAATTGAAGAAACGATTCAATCTGGGGAAGTCACGAGCACTAAACGAGGTCGAAAATAATCTTGTTATGTATGAATTACTTGTAAAATACTAAACATTTTCCCTTATTTATTACATATTACTACTTGATCTTTTTTATGATTTTGTTAATACATATTAAAGTTTAACAGATAATTACTACCCAAGTTTTTTTATTTTTCACGTAAAGTATTGCGGCTGAGTAAAAGCGTCAACTTTAAAGTATTTATTTATTTAATAATCTACATAATAAAATGCATTTGTTGACAAAACAACCTACAAAAAACTACCTAGAATCTTGACGGTCGTTCGATCTACGTTTTTTGTTGCTATGTTTTTTTCGAATGTTGTGTTTAACGCACGCTTTTTTCCGTTTACGAACAGAATTAGAACTATCGGAGGACGACGACGAGGAAGTACTACTTGACGATGATGAAGAACTCGTGCTATCCGATGAATCGCTATCGCTTGATGTTTCAGAATCTGGTGTGGCCTCATGTTTCTGTTTTTTCAATTTCAAATTTTCTTTGATATTTTGTCGCTTACGTTTTGTTTGCTTTACTTCAGTTTCTCTTAATTTTGTTAGCGGGGTGACATATTGCTCATCTGAATCGCTACTAGTACTGCTCACATCCAACAGAATTTCTTTATTCGGATCAACCTGAAAATGTATTAAAAATATTATAAAATTTGATTCAACTAATAATGGCTATAGTAAAGAAAATGTGGGTACCAAAAAATTCGTTTGGATTGTTTTGTTTGCTTATATTAAAAATATAAATAAAAATAATTAATTTAAAACTAATGATTAATTAATATATTTTATTTTAAATTATATATTTAATTAAATATAAATTATAGTTTAAATTAATCATTTTTATTTATATTTTTAATTACTACTATATTCTACCCTTTTCCATACAAATCCAGGATAAAAAAAACGGCCGAAATTTTTCCATAGAAAACCCGGGTTATGTCCCTTCTGTTTGTATTCTATATTCTGTGCCCTCTTTACTTTACTATAGCCATAATAATCTTACCTTCAAGAAATTTCGACACTGGTAAGTTAAATGTCCTGCATAGCCACATTTTTTACAAGCAGCTCGAACGGTTTCTTTATTGGTATTAGGGAAATTAAGGTTCATTTTATTTGGTAAAAACTCGAACCAATTGCAAAATAACTATAATTATAAAGTAGAAAAGACAATATTTTTAAGAATTGTTATTTTTCCGACACTTCATAACAACTAAATTCAGGGTTTGAAAACAAAAATACTAAACCCGTGTAACCAAAATATGTTATCGCGATACAGACATAATAGACGCCCACCCTCAAAAGGTCGATTTTTATTATCCGTTCCTTCACGTAGTGTCAGACAATAAAAAAACATTGTTACATGTATTTTTCATAGGAGTATTTATATTATCCGTTCCGTCCTTGTAGGAACTGAACGGAACGGATAATAAAAATCGACCTAAATTTGTGATTCTACCCAAGTATAACAAAGACTGCGGTCCAATTCGCGAATTTTTTCAAATAAGTCGACTTATTTGACTTACTCAAAATGGCGGCTTGAAATAAGTAATCTGCTGGTCCAATTCAAATAGAGACTTATTTGAACATAACCCTACATTTCAATAATTGACAATTGACATTCACCGTTCTATTAATTATTGGTTATGATGATGTTACTCCAAAATCATCAAACATGATGTAAAAATAGTGAAGTATTTGGAAACGCGTCTTATGCGAAGAGTGTGTATTCAAAGCATTTATTGTTTGATTCGTATATTGTCTAGTTCATATTTGGTCTAGGGTTTCAAATATTGTACAACCATCTTTAGTTTTGGGATTATATCTAAAATTATAAGACGGAATACCAATTTAGTATAAGAACATTTGAGAGTTAAGCCGCAATTCCACTACTGCGGCTTTTTTTTTTGTGCAGAAAACCAGAAAGAGATGCAATCAAAAATCTCTATGTGTGTGAGCGGCGCAACAGGAAAATTTATTATACTTAAATTTTTTGTTGTTGTAGCGATTTGGTTGCCATAACTATAAATAAAAAATACAAATCGAAGTATTTTTTATGGCAACCAAAATGAAAAATACCCCCCACTCTCAGCAAATTTTAGTTTAGTAATATTTTTATGGTGAGCACTTGGCTCATATATTTTATATGTTTGGTGGAGTGTGATATAAATCGCGTTTTCATTATAAATTTGTATTAAAGTTCAAACTAAAATATTTTACAATATTTAATTTTTATTATTTATTCCGTATTACATAATTTTAATGCATGTGATATTTTTTAGGTTATGTTACAAACGCGGTCAAATATTCCCCTAACTTTTTTATAGGAAAGCGTTTTCTTAGTTTTTAATTATTGAAAGGAAATAATTAAAAAACATAATAAAATGGTGCCTACAAATAATATTTAGGTTTTTTAGTAATGTAGAGATATAAATGAAATTGATTTAACAATAATTTTCATTTTTCAACTAATTTTTGTTATAATTTCGTAGTTGTCAAATATTCCCCTTAAAATTTCACTATAAAATAAATATAGTCTGTCTCTGTCGGATTTTTGATATTATCTCTTTCTGGTTTTCTGCACAAAAACAAAAGCCGCAGTAATGGAATTGCGGCTTTATGCCCGGTTTACATAAGACCAACATTTTTCTTCTGCAAAATGAATAAGATATAACATTGACTTTATGCACATGAGAGACAAGAAAAGCAATATATCCCAACAAAATTTTGCAGAAGAATTTTTGAGCAAAAATGACCATACAAATGAAAATGTTGCCATAAAATAAGTTCGATCCGAGTATTTTTATGGCAACATTTTTAAAATCAACAAGAAAAAAAATTATTTTGCATTTATAAATGTTGAGGATTCATAATAAAAACAGACGCCATAGATAAAAATGTAAATTTCGCATTTGAATTCATTGAAAGTAAATTAATAATGATCCTATAAAAAACATTACGCCATTACTATATATGTTTATTTCTTTCTGGCACATTGATTATTTTAATATAGCGGATTCTTTCTTATTTACCTGCAAAAATTTGCAGAAGAAAACAATTTTCTAATGTAAACCGGGCATTAGTCTTATAACGTTTAGAAAAGTATTAGAATTTGTACCAGACAAACTACCATCAAACGCAAATAGAACTTATAATGTTTCTCAACAAATTATAAATTAATTTTTCTACTGTTGTTGTATTATCACAGCTAAATTCTACTACGAACAAAAAATATATGAAATTGTGATTTTTGTGGAAACTCTCCAAAATAAGTCAAGAAACTACAATAAGTCTCCTCGTGAGGTGACTTATTGTAGACTTTCAAATAAGTCAATCTACACAAAATAAGTTATGAATTGGACCGCAGTCAAAATGGAACTAATTTTGACAGTTCCAACTTTCGTTACGTTTTTGAGAGATTTCATGGAAGACATGGAACTCAAAAATATCCAGTTCCTTGAGTTCTACAAATTTTTGCAGGTAAATAAGAAGAATCCACTATATAAAAATATTCAATATGCCAGAAAGAAATAAACATATATAGTAATGCCATAATTTTTTTTATAGGATCATTATTAATTTATTTTTAATGAATTTAAATGCGAAATTTACAGTTTTATCCATGGAGTCTGTTTTTATTATGAAACGAAATAATTTTTTTATTGTTAATTTTAAAAATGTTGCTATACAAATACTCAGATCGAATATATTTTATGGCAACATTTATTTTTATGGCAACATTTTTTAGTGGTTTTGACGGTGTGTGGCTTAAAAATCTTCTACAAAATTTTGTTGGGATATATTTCTTTTACTGCCTCATGTGTAAAAAGTCAATGGGCGCTTTCAGGTCCCCGATCATGATTAGTAAAATCATCGCCAATTTGATTTTAAAATTTCATAGTGCTAACATTTTCATAGCGTTGGCCGTGTTTTTACTCAACATGTGCCCAACTGTTGGGTGCCCTGAAAGCGCCCAATGGGGTATAAATTTGGATCTTCACACAAATCGCCTATCCCTTTTCTGTGCGCAAATTCCGATTCGCTGGTAAATTGTTTGTTTGTGTTAGTTTCTTGTGATCAGATATTTCTATCCATATGACATGCTGGTAAATTTACTATTATGGTTTTTATTAGTCAGGTCCGCGATCACAATTGTGTATATAAAAACCGTGTACGAAAGATAATCATGTCAAAAATTTATTTTTGCATGTATTTTAGACCAACATACATATTTGTGCATTCAATTTAAACCGTTTTCATCCGAAAAATGACCACAGAAAGAATATAATATTGTTACGATTTTGCCTTGTCAATCAAGGTTCGAATCACTGGATTGTGAATAAATACACTGCTTCAATTTTAACTCACACAATTTTATTTACACAACACAATTTATTATATAACACAAAATTCACAATTAATTATTACACTTATAACACACTTTTTAATTATCACTTTAATAATCGCTTTAATAATCACTTTAATAATCTTTCTATTTAACCTTCACTGTATCACGTTTAAAATAATACTCAGCATTCCACGTCAACGCGCGCCCTTATATACCAAAATTTTTGTTTCTAGAATAATCCTAAATGCGCAGCAAATATGTTAGTATAGAAATGACGCCTAAATGTTGAGTATACATCATAAATGAAATTGAACAATTAATGAAATTAACTTATTCTATTCTAATCTAGGTGTCACCGTAACACTACCCCCCACCTAAGCCTGTTCGTCCCGAACAGGATCCAGATCACCTCCTCTGTAGAGCGCCAAACGCTCTAAATGCACCACCTTTGGTTCACCTTTCCGTCCTTTCTGTATGCGATAAACCACGTCGTTCAACCTTTTAATGACAGTGTAAGGTCCTTCCCATGTGGGTTGCAACTTCGGTGATAATCCCTTGTGCCGTTGCGGGTTGTGAAGCCATACCAATTGCCCTTCCTCGAAGCCTTGATTATTTGCTCGTATGTCATATCGAGCTTTCATTCGATCACTTGATATTCGAATTTTCTCCCGTACAAATTGATGTATTTCATTAAGTTCCTCTTTCATTCGGTCGACGTAATCCTGTCCGCATAGAGCTGCTGATGGAACAGCCCCAAATTTTAAATCTCCTGGTAATCGCAGATTGTTCCCAAATAGGGTTTTAGCTGGTGTCACTCCTGTTGTGTCATGTACCGCTGATCGGTAGGCCATCAGGAACATTGGTATATGTCGATCCCAGTTACGTTGGTTCCTTTCCACAGCTTTTGCTAGATATTCCTCCAATGTACCATTGAATCTTTCCACCATACCGTCCGACTGTGGGTGTAAAGGCGTCGTTCTTGTTTTATTGATTCCAAGCATCTGACATATCTCCTGAAATACCACCGATTCGAAATTCCTTCCTTGATCCGTGTGAATTTCCATAGGTACACCAAATCTGCTAATCCAATTGTTAACCACGGCATCAGCTATTGTTGTTGTCTCCTGATTGGGTATGGGGTACACCTCCGGCCATTTGCTAAAATAATCCATTATTACTAGCACATATTTATTTCCGCTCTCGGTGGTCGGAAATGGCCCCGCCACGTCCATTGCAATTCTCTCAAATGGTGCCCCGACATTATATTGTTTCATGGTTCCACGGCTTTTTCGTGCTGGTCCCTTTACTGCCGCACATTGGTCACATTTTCGACACCATTCTACTACTGACTGTCTACATCCGGACCAGTAGAAACGTTGGCGAATTTTGGCTAATGTTTTATTAATCCCTAGGTGACCTCCACTTGCTCCTCCATGATACTCCTGGAGGATTTCCGCTATCCGATCTTTTGGCACCACTACCAACAATTGTTTTACTTTACCATCCGTGCTTTCCCACTTTCGTTTTAAACATCCATTTTCCATGTGGAGGCTATCCCATTGAGCCCAATATGCTTTTAAAATGGGAGTTTTGTCAACTATCTCACTCCATGTGGGCCGGTGTTCCTTTTCCTTATGTTTCATGATGAATGACAGGTCAGCATCCCGTAATTGCTCCTTCTTGATCATTTCATCAGTCCATTCCTCATCAGGTAGCACTTGCATAAGCCGAATATCGATGATGTTTTCCTTACCCTCCACACGCCCACAATGCTTGCATTCCACGGGACATGGCCTTCTTGATAATGCGTCGGCATTTCCATGTGCGGTTCCCTTCCGATGTTCAATTTGGAAATCGTAGCTTTGCAAACGTTCGATCCAACGTGCTACTTGTCCCTCTGGATTTTTGAATTGTAACAACCAGCGCAAAGCTCCATGATCCGTCCGTAGAAGAAATTTTTGGCCATAGAGGTACTTATGGAAGTGCTTAACACATTGCACTATAGCCAACAACTCTTTCCGTGTAACACAATAATTCCGTTCCGGTTTTGATAACATCTTGGAGTAATATGCAATAACTCGCTCCTCACCATTTGTTGCCTGTGATAATACTCCTCCTATACCGTCATTACTTGCATCGGTGTCCAAAATGAATTTAATGTTGGGTATAGGGTATGCGAGGATTGGTGCTTCGCATAATCGACGTCTTAGTTCCACAAATGCTTCTTCCTGTTCATCCTTCCATTCGAATGCCTTGTTCTTCCTGGTTAACTCGTGTAAACTCTTTGCAATATTGGCGAATCCTGGTACGAATCGTCTATAATAGGTGCACAATCCAAGGAAGCTCCGTAATTCATGTAAATTTTTAGGTCGTGGCCATTCCTTCACCGCTGCGATCTTGTCTTCGTCGGTATGGATTCCATTGGTTGTTACCTTATGACCCAAATATTTTACTTCCGTTCTAAATAGTTTGCATTTCTTTGGGCTTAGCTTCAATCCGGCCGCTTGTATCCGATCCAAAACCTCCGCCAAATTCCTTAAATGCTCGTCGAAATCCTTGCCCATAACGATGATGTCGTCCAAATATACGAGGCACGTCCTCCAATGTAATCCCTTTAGCACGCGCTCCATTAGCCGTTCAAAAGTCGCTGGGGCATTACATAATCCGAATGGCATAACGTTAAATTGCCATAATCCGTTACCCACACTGAATGCCGTTTTCTCGCGATCTTCTTCCTGGACTTCCACTTGCCAATAGCCGCTTTGCAGATCTAATGTTGAAAATATTCGAGCACCCGATAATGTGTCTAACGTGTCATCGATCCTTGGCAATGGGTAACTATCCTTTTTCGTCACAGCATTTAATTTTCGGTAATCCACGCAGAATCTCATGCTACCATCCTTTTTCTCGACTAACACCACTGGTGAACTCCATGGACTGCTTGATGTTTCGATTACCCCTGCTGCTTGCATATCTTTTACCATTCGATCCACTTCTCCTTGCTTTGCCAATGGTAATCTCTTGGGTGGTTGGCGAATCGGCATTTCTGCTCCTGTATCTATTCGATGTTTTACCATTGTAGTTCTCCCATTATTGTCCGGTGTACTGCAGAATATTGGCATGTACCGCTCGAGCAATTGTTTTGCCATATTTTTCTGTTCGTTGGTAAGATCTTCGGTCCATTTCTCCATGAATTGTTCTACAACTTCTTTCTGCCCTTGCGAGTTACTCGTATTAATCGGATTTTTCTGCTCGCACTTCACTATCGCAGATATTTCTTCACATTTTCCGATTATTGTCCCTTTCTTGATGGTTTTCGTCTTATCCGAGAGATTTAGAGTCCTAATTGGTACTCTATTATCGCTGTCTGGTTTCACTAGGACTTTCCCGATCATAATTTCTCTGGCTCCGCTCTCCGCTTCATTGGCTTCAACAACCCACAACCTGGGTGACCCAGAATCTCCATCCAATCTTGCCCATACTATTGTTTCCGAGTTCGGTGGCAACTTCTCCCGATGATCCATTATAATTTGCCTGTTTCTCCTATAGCGGCGCTAACGTGAAGTGGCAACTCGATATTATCGTAGGTTAATACACCCCGTCCAACATCCACCACGAAGCTATTCGTTCTCATGAAGTCCATCCCCAAGATGACTTCGTCTACAATATCTGCAACCAGCACCTCGTGTTGAAAGTAATTTCGCCCAATCCTTATTTTTACGACCTTTTTCCCTTTTATTGCTGAATTTTCTCCAGTCGCCGTTCGTAACTTCATTCCATTAGCTGGTTCCATAACTCCATCGATAATATCCTCACGAACAATCGTATGAGTTGCTCCCGTATCCAGCGTGATCATGCATTTCTTCCCATCAATATCGGCTTCAATTGTTAAGCTATCACCGCTCCTTGCTATTCTCGAAACATGGATGGAGGTTATGGGGCAATCGGTTGTGGGAGTCAGCTTCTGCCCCTTCAAGCTGACTCTTTTTAGTTTAACGACTCCACTGTCGTCTGACGCTCCTTTCTGGATTCTATCTGCTCTTCGTTTGGTCTACGCTTCATAGGAGATGGCGACCTTGCTCGTTTCTTCTTAATCTCCCAACAGTCCCGTGAGATGTGGCCCATTCTATCACATACCCAGCATTTAATCCTGCCACTTCCATCTCTGAACCTTGGCGTAGCCCGTGCGGTGTCTAAACTGGAATCAATCTCCACTCGACGAATTTTCATTGCTGGTTTGATGATGGTTTGCGCAGTTTCGTTTGTTAACGCACAAACGATGGTTTCCGTAAAAGTTGCCTTAGGTGACAACATCACCGCTCTGCGCGTCTCAGGATCTCGAATACCGTCAATGAATGCATCCATTTTAATTCGCTCCATGTAATCGGCCGACATATTTGAATGTACTAAATGCGCGAGCCGCTCAATTGCCGATGAAAATTCCTGTAGCGATTCTCCTGCTCTTTGGTATCGACCTTTCAATTCCATGTGATAGATTTCTCGTTTGTGGTCACTTCCGTATTTTCGATCCAACGCCTTCATAATTCCCATGTAAACGTTCCGTTCCTGCTCGGGAATGATTTGTAGTGTTTCCGCCGCTTCGCCTTTAAGAGCCACAATTAACGCTGCAACACATTGTTCTTAGGTCCACTGATTTTGCTTAATGGCCGTTTCGAATTGGAACTTAAAAATACTGAAGGATGTTGTTCCATCAAATGTTGGTGGTTTTATATCTTAACTGCATTAACCGTCTGAATCACTTGCTGTGTCGTTCCATTCGCCTTGACATCTTTGAGCTCCTTCTCGAGACGTTTAAAATCTTGTTCAACCGACTCAAATTTTTGTTGAACCGTCCCTTTAACATTTTGAATTTCTGCGTGTACTTCTGTTTGCAGTTTTTCCACTTTACCGTGTAGTGTAGAAGATAACTCCAGAAACCTCTCGTCCATTTTCTTTTGGCCATCTTCTATTTGGTTTTTAATGTCCTGGTTCGATTGTTTAATGTCCGCCCCTTGTTGCTCCATCTGCTGTTTCATTTCCTGGTTCAATTGTTTAATGTCCGCCCCTTGTTGCTCCACCTGCTGTTTCATTTCCTGGTTCAATTGTTTAATGTCCGCCCCTTGTTGCTCCACCTGCTGTTTCATGTCCTGGTTCGACAATTTCATTTGATGTTTAATGTCCGCTCCTTGTTGCTCCATCTGTTGTTTCATTCCCTCGTTCGATTGTTTTATTCCCTCCAACTGTTGTCCCATCATTTGATTCATAGCAGCCATCAACTGCGAAAAATCGAAACTTCCAGATGGGTTTTGCGTTGTTTCGACCACCGTTTGTACGTCCTTTTGTTTCTTATCCATACTGATCTCATCCGTTTTTTTCTCCTCGAAATCACACACGTCTGGATCTAAACCTTCCTTCTCCATGGCCTCACGTAGTCGCTCCACCAAACTAGCTTTTGTGCCTTCACTGGCCAAACCTCGCCGTGTCAGTTGCTCCTTTAATTGCGCAAGCTTTAGTCCGTAGAGAATCATTTTCCTTATTATTCACAATCCCACCGCTGTCACCAATTGTTACGATTTTGCCTTGTCAATCAAGGTTCGAATCACTGGATTGTGAATAAATACACTGCTTCAATTTTAACTCACACAATTTTATTTACACAACACAATTTATTATATAACACAAAATTCACAATTAATTATTACACTTATAACACACTTTTTAATTATCACTTTAATAATCGCTTTAATAATCACTTTAATAATCTTTCTATTTAACCTTCACTGTATCACGTTTAAAATAATACTCAGCATTCCACGTCAACGCGCGCCCTTATATACCAAAATTTTTGTTTCTAGAATAATCCTAAATGCGCAGCAAATATGTTAGTATAGAAATGACGCCTAAATGTTGAGTATACATCATAAATGCAATTGAACAATTAATGAAATTAACTTATTCTATTCTAATCTAGGTGTCACCGTAACAATATATTGTTACGATTTTGCCTTGTCAATCAAGGTTCGAATCACTGGATTGTGAATAAATACACTGCTTCAATTTTAACTCACACAATTTTATTTACACAACACAATTTATTATACAACACAATTTTCACAATTAATTATTATAATTATAACACACTTTTTAATTATCACTTTAATAATCGCTTTAATAATCACTTTAATAATCTTTCTATTTAACCTTCACTGTATCACGTTTAAAATAATACTCAGCAATACACGTCAACGCGCGCCCTTATATACCAAAATATTTGTTTCTAGAATAATCCTAAATGCGCAGCAAATATGTTAGTATAGAAATACGCCTAAATGTTGAGTATAAATTATACACGTAATTGAACAATTAATGAAATTAACTTATTCTATTCTAATCTAGGTGTCACCGTAACACTACCCCCCACCTAAGCCTGTTCGTCCCGAACAGGATCCAGATCACCTCCTCTGAAGAGCGCCAAACGCTCTAAATGCACCACCTTTGGTTTACCTTTCCGTCCTTTCTGTATGCGATAAACCACGTCGTTCAACTTTTTAATGACAGTGTAAGGTCCTTCCCATGTGGGTTGCAACTTCGGTGATAATCCCTTGTGCCGTTGCGGGTTGTGAAGCCATACCAATTGCCCTTCCTCGAAGCCTTGATTATTTGCTCGTATGTCATATCGAGCTTTCATTCGATCACTTGATATTCGAATTTTCTCCCGTACAAATTGATGTATTTCATTAAGTTCCTCTTTCATTCGGTCGACGTAATCCTGTCCGCATAGAGCTGCTGATGGAACAGCCCCAAATTTTAAATCTCCTGGTAATCGCAGATTGTTCCCAAATAGGGTTTTAGCTGGTGTCACTCCTGTTGTGTCATGTACCGCTGATCGGTAGGCCATCAGGAACATTGGTATATGTCGATCCCAGTTACGTTGGTTCCTTTCCACAGCTTTTGCTAGATATTCCTCCAATGTACCATTGAATCTTTCCACCATACCGTCCGACTGTGGGTGTAAAGGCGTCGTTCTTGTTTTATTGATTCCAAGCATCTGACATATCTCCTGAAATACCACCGATTCGAAATTCCTTCCTTGATCCGTGTGAATTTCCATAGGTACACCAAATCTGCTAATCCAATTGTTAACCACGGCATCAGCTATTGTTGTTGTCTCCTGATTGGGTATGGGGTACACCTCCGGCCATTTGCTAAAATAATCCATTATTACTAGCACATATTTATTTCCGCTCTCGGTGGTCGGAAATGGCCCCGCCACGTCCATTGCAATTCTCTCAAATGGTGCCCCGACATTATATTGTTTCATGGTTCCACGGCTTTTTCGTGCTGGTCCCTTTACTGCCGCACATTGGTCACATTTTCGACACCATTCTACTACTGACTGTCTACATCCGGACCAGTAGAAACGTTGACGAATTTTGGCTAATGTTTTATTAATCCCTAGGTGACCTCCACTTGCTCCTCCATGATACTCCTGGAGGATTTCCGCTATCCGATCTTTTGGCACCACTACCAACAATTGTGTTACTTTACCATCCGTGCTTTCCCACTTTCGTTTTAAACATCCATTTTCTATGTGGAGGCTATCCCATTGAGCCCAATAACTTTTTACAATGGGAGTTTTGTCGGCTATCTCACTCCACGTGGGCCGGCGATCCTTTTCCTTACATTCCATGATGAATGACAGATCAGCATCCCGTAATTGCTCCTTCCTGATCATTTCATCAGTCCATTGCTCGTCAGGTAGCGCTTGCATGAGCCGAATATCGACGATGTTTTCCTTGACCTCCACATTCCCACAATTCTTGCATTCCGCGGGACATGGTCTTCTTAATAACGCGTCGGCATTTCTATGTGCACTTCCCTTCCGATGTTCAATATCGACTTCTTTTGTCAAGCTCTCACCGCTTCCTTTTAATCTCGAAACTTGGATGGATGTCATGGGGCAATCGATTGTGGCAGTCAGCGTTTGCTCCTTCAAGCTCTCTCTTTTTAACGACTCCAATGTCGTCCGACCCTCCTTTCTGGTCTCTCTCTGCTGTTCGTTTGGTCTACGCTTGATAGGAGATGGCGATCTTCCTCGTTTCTTCCTAATCTCCCAACAGTCTCGTGAGATGTGACCCATTCTATTACATACCCAGCATTTAATCCTGCTACTTCCATATCTGAACCTTGGTATAGCCCGCTCGGTGTCCATTCTGGAATCAATCTCCATTCGGCGAATTTCCATTGCTGGTTTGACGATGGCCTGAACAGTTTCATTTGTTAGCGCACAAGCGATGGTTTCCGTGAAAGTTGCCTTAGGTGACAACATCACCGCTCTGCGCGTCTCAGGATCTCGAATACCGTCAATGAATGCATCTATTTTAATTCGCTCCATGTAATCAGCCGACATATTTGAATGGGCTAAATGCGCGAGCCGCTCAATTGCCGATGAAAACTCTTGTAGCGATTCTCCTCCTTTTTGGTATCGACCCTTCAGTTCCATGCGATAGATTTCTCGTTTGTGGTCACTTCCGTATTTTCGATCCAACGCCTTCATAATTCCCATGTAAACGTTCCGTTCCTGCTCGGGAATGATTTGTAGTGTTTCCGCCGCTTCGCCTTTAAGAGCCACAATTAACGCTGCAACACATTGTTCTTCAGTCCACTGATTTTGCTTAATGGCCGTTTCGAATTGGAACTTAAAAATACTGAAGGATGTTGTTCCATCAAATGTTGGTGGTTTTATCTTAACTGCATTAACCGTCTGAATCACTTGCTGTGTCGTTCCATTCGCCTTGACATCTTGGAGCTCCTTCTCGAGACGTTTAACTTCCGTTTGAAAATCTTGTTTAACCGATTCAAATTTTTGTTGAATCGTCCCTTTAACATTTTGAATTTCTGCGTGTATTTCTTGTACTTCTGTTTGCACTTTTTCCACTTTATCGTGTAGTGTAGAAGATAACTCCAGAAACCTCTCGTCCATTTTCTTTTGGCCATCTTCTATTTGGTTTTTAATGTCCGCCCCTTGTTGCTCCATCTGCTGTTTCATGTCCTGGTTCGACAATTTCATTTGATGTTTAATGTCCGCTCCTTGTTGCTCCACTTGTAACATCTGTTGTTTCATATCTTGGTTCGATTGTTTAATGTCCGCTCCTTGTTGCTCCACTTGTAACATCTGTTGTTTCATATCCTGGTTCGATTGTTTAATGTCCGCCCCCTGTTGCTTTAACTGTTGTCCCATCATATTCATAGCAGCCATCAACTGCGAAAAATCGAAACTTCCAGATGGGTTTTGCGTTGTTTCGACCACCGTTTGTACGTCCTTTTCTTTCTTATCCATACTGATCTCATCCGTTTTTTCCTCCTCGAAATCATACACGTCTGGATCTAAACCTTCCTTCTCCATGGCCTCACGTAGTCGCTCCACCAAACTAGCTTTTGTGCCTTCACTGGCCAAACCTCGCCGTGTCAGTTGCTGCTTTAATTGCCCAAGCTTTAATCCGTAGAGAATCATTTTCCTTATTATTCACAATCCCACCGCTGTCACCAATTGTTACGATTTTGCCTTGTCAATCAAGGTTCGAATCACTGGATTGTGAATAAATACACTGCTTCAATTTTAACTCACACAATTTTATTTACACAACACAATTTATTATACAACACAATTTTCACAATTAATTATTATAATTATAACACACTTTTTAATTATCACTTTAATAATCGCTTTAATAATCACTTTAATAATCTTTCTATTTAACCTTCACTGTATCACGTTTAAAATAATACTCAGCAATACACGTCAACGCGCGCCCTTATATACCAAAATATTTGTTTCTAGAATAATCCTAAATGCGCAGCAAATATGTTAGTATAGAAATACGCCTAAATGTTGAGTATAAATTATACACGTATTTGAACAATTAATGAAATTAACTTATTCTATTCTAATCTAGGTGTCACCGTAACAATATTATCCAGAAGAGCCATTGGAGAAAAAATGACCTACCGACCATTTTCCGACATTATTTTTACGACTCTGAAATGTAATTATTTTAATGGTATCATTATTATTAATATTTATGATTTATATTAATTAGTTTGACAGTTGTACAAGTGTTATGATTTAAGCCGCAATTCCACTACTGCGGCTTTTTTTTGTGCAGAAAACCAGGAAGAGATGCAATCAAAAATCTCTATGTGTGTGAGCGGCGCAACAGGAAAATTTATTATACTTAAATTTTTTGTTGTTGTAGCGATTTGGTTGCCATAACTATAAATAAAAAATACAAATCGAAGTATTTTTTATGGCAACCAAAATGAAAAATACCCCCCACTCTCAGCAAATTTTAGTTTAGTAATATTTTTATGGTGAGCACTTGGCTCATACATTTTATATGTGTGGTGGAGTGTGATATAAATCGCGTTTTCATTATAAATTTGTATTAATGTTCAAACTAAAATATTTTACAATATTTAATTTTTATTATTTATTACGCATTAAATAATTTTAATGCATGTGATATTTTTTAGGTTATGTTACAAACGCGGTCAAATATTCCACTAACTTTTTTATAGGAAAGCGTTTTCTTAGTTTTTAATTATTGAAAGGAAATAATTAAAAAACTTAATAAAATGATGCCTACAAATAATATTTAGGTTTTTTAGTAATGTAGTGATATAAATGAAATTGATTTAACAATAATTTTCATTTTTCAACTAATTTTTGTTATAATTTCGTAGTTGTCAAATATGCCCCTTAAAATTTCGCTATAAAATAAAAATAGTCTGTCTCTGTCGGATTTTGGATATTATCTCTTTCTGGTTTTCTGCACAAAAACAAAAGCCGCAGTAATGGAATTCCACCTTTACAATTTTTTTTATTTCAAAGAACCCCGCACAAATCTTATGGAAATTGGCTCCCGGTCAAATTAGTTAAAATTTGGATATGTTGTTCGTTTCGGCATCTTGAGCAAACGTCTCAATGGGCACAAAGCTCAATTTTGCTTATTTTGGCCCCTACGGAGATCCAAAGCTCCATAAATTGACCATTATTTACTACTTAAAAAGGCAATCTCCTCGAAAGTTTAGTATTTGCCGCGATAAAACATAAAGAGGTACTTCTTCTTTAACGCAGCAAATACTAAATAAGGAAAATTGAGCTTTGTGCTCATTGAGACTTTTGCTCAGGATGCCGAAAAGAACAACATATCCAAATTTCAGCCAATTTGACCGGGAGCCAATTTCCATAAGATTTGTGCGGGGTTCTTTAAGGCTCACAAATAAAGAATTTTGGTTACCCTGCAAACAATTTTCCTACCTTATTGCAAACCGAGGTCCAAATTTTTCCATAGTAAAATAGCGTTATGTCTATTCTGTGCAAAGAATTTAAAACTGTAGAACGGGTGTCAAGATTTTACCCATATAAAATTTGCTATCTCATCTTTCACAAGCCGGAGCAGGATGGTTATATTCCTTTTGTGATTTACTAACACAATTGTGCGGGTAGGGCAAAAGTACCATGTCAAAAATTTAGTTTTGTATGTTTCTTGAATCAACTTACACATTTGTGAATTCCTTTTTTACTTATTTTCGTCCGCAAAAAACTCTATTTCTATACACACAATTGTGTTGGTTGTACTTCAAATCAAGCGAAATTTTTTATCAACAACGCCATTACATACTATGGTTTTTTATTCACACATTTTTGTAGGTTGAAATAAAATTGAGCCGATTTTTTTGTTTTCTTGGTTGAAAAAGGGATATAAAAAATGCAAATGGCTTACTCATATCTCAAAATAAGAACCCGCCAAACCAGTTGTTGTGTTTGTATGAAGTAACGTTTTAATTTTGCGCAGTAAAATTATTAATTATACATTTTTAAAATTATTAATTAAAATACATTAAAATAATAAAAACATTATCAAATATGTAGTTAGTGGTTTATGTAGTGGTGCATTGTTTGATAATTTAAATTACAGACTTCTATGTAAAATGAAGTGTATTGTGAAAAAATGCTAAAATACGCCTAAGAAAATACAGAAAGGAATATCTTACCATCAGTAAGTTTACCAAATGTTTATATAAAATAAAATGTAAATTTTGTTAAGAAGCTAGTGATTTGTGGTAAATTTATCTTTAATTTAATTTATAAATCAGAGAACATTAAGAAAACAATTTTGGTTATTGGCGTGGTACATCTATAGATTTTTTTGTTTTTGTGTTCCAAAATGAAACGTCAATTTTTGTAGAAACGTCAATTGGTGTGTTGAAAATTACTAATAAATTAAAGCATGTGTTTTAAATTTAATTGAAATATATTTTGTTCGTTCATTAATAGATATATGACGATTATTCGTTCGAAAATATATACATATAATTTCGTATAGTGGAGTGCACAATTGATGTCGTTTTGACGTGCCATTTCTAAACTTCAAAATCCTATTTTATATCTCCAATACATACATAAAACCACATCAATTTTAATTTTTTGTTCTATTTGAACCATAAATTTCACATTAATTTGAAAAAGTAAATGAAATTCCACATAAGTATTATTAACACAAAATGATTACAATTTTTAATGTACTTGCAAAAACAGTGGATTCTTTTTGCAAGTACATTAAAAATTGTAATCATTTTGTGTTCATAATACTTATAAATAAATAATTTATTATAAATAAACAGAAAGTATGAAAAAGTTTATTAGGGCATAAGTCGACTTACGCGCTTTTAATTCTAGAACACAGATTTATGTCGCATGCATAAAGAAAATAATCAGTAACTTTCGTGATAATTCATCTTTTTATAAATATATTAATTAGAAATGATATAGGTTTTGTATAATTAGTGATTTTGTGGCTTATGTAATATAAAAAACATGCATCTAGGTACATCCTTGATTTTTTCGGCATATCGATCACACATGTCATTTTTTGTAGTTAAGTTAGTTTCAATCTGATCCATCAGCAGCGCTTTTCCAACTTTTACAATCGTCAATAGACAGAAACGTCATAAATAACGCTATTTTTGTATGCAAAAATATCGACTCATTTTTTGTACTTGCTTCGCGAAGAGGCAGGAAAAATTGTATGCAGGGTACGCACTAGCCCAGTATGCAATTTTTCCAGTTTGGAAAAATATTGTTTTAATTCCATACTAAATTCTGTACTACAAAATATCACACAAAAATATCGATTTACCAATATTTTTTTGAAAGCTATTATACTTTAATAGCAAAATAGTACGTGATAAAGTATTAAAGTATTGTTACGATTTTGCCTTGTCACTCAAGGTTCGAATCACTGGATTGTGAATAAATACAACTGCTTCAAATTTGAACTCACACAATTTATTTACACAACACAATTTATTATACAACACAAAATTAACAATTAATTATTTATAATTGTAATAACACACTTTTTAATTATCACTTTAATAATCGCTTTAATAATCACTTTAATAATCTTTCTATTTAACCATCACTGTATCACGTTTAAAATAAGACTCAGCATTCCACGTTAATGTACCCCTTTATATACCAAAATATTTGTTTCTAGAATAATCCTAAATGCGCATCAATAATCGAGCAAATATGTTAGTCTAGAAATGACGCCTAAATGTTGAACCAAATCATAAATACAATTGAACTATTAATGAAATTAACTTATTCTATTCTAATCTAGGTGTCACCGTACACTACCCCCCACCTAAGCCTGTTCGTCCCGAACAGGATCCAGATCACCTCCTCTGTAGAGCGCCAAACGCTCTAAATGCACCACCTTTGGTTTACCTTTCCGTCCTTTCTGTATGCGATAAACCACGTCGTTCAACTTTTTAATGACAGTGTAAGGTCCTTCCCATGTGGGTTGCAACTTCGGTGATAATCCCTTCTGCCGTTGCGGGTTGTGAAGCCATACCAATTGCCTTTCCTCGAAGCCTTGACTATTTGCTCGTATGTCATATCGAGCTTTCATTCGATCACTTGATATTCGAATTTTCTCCCGTACAAATTGATGTATTTCATTAAGTTCCTCTTTCATCCGGTCGACGTAATCCTGTCCGCATAGAGCTGCTGATGGAACAGCCCCAAACTTTAAATCTCCTGGTAATCGCAGATTGCTCCCAAATATGGTTTTAGCTGGTGTCACTCCTGTTGTGTCATGTACCGCTGATCGGTAGGCCATCAGGAACATCGGTATATGTCGATCCCAGTTGCGTTGGTTCCTTTCTACAACCTTCGCTAGATATCCCTCCAATGTGCCATTGAATCTTTCCACCATACCGTCCGACTGTGGGTGTAAAGGCGTCGTTCTTGTTTTATTGATTCCAAGCATCTGACATATCTCCTGAAATACCACCGATTCGAAATTCCTTCCTTGATCCGTGTGAATTTCCATCGGTACACCAAATCTGCTAATCCAATTGTTAACCACGGCGTCAGCTATTGTTGTTGTCTCCTGATTGGGTATGGGGTACACTTCCGGCCATTTGCTGAAATAATCCATTATTACTAGCACATATTTATTTCCGCTCTCGGTGGTTGGAAATGGCCCCGCCACATCCATTGCAATTCTCTCAAATGGTGCCCCGACATTATATTGTTTCAAGGTTCCACGGCTTTTTCGTGCTGGTCCCTTTACTGGCGCACATTGGTCACATCTTCGACACCATTCGACTACTGACTGTCTACATCCGGACCAGTAGAAACGTTCGGCATTTCCATGTGCGCTGCCCTTCACATGTTCAATTTGGAAATCGTAGCTTTGCAAAAGTTCGATCCAACGTGCTACTTGTCCCTCTGGATTTTTGAATTGTAACAACCAGCGCAAAGCTCCATGATCCGTCCGTAGAAGAAATGTTTGGCCATAGAGGTACTTATGGAAGTGCTTAACACATTCCACTATAGCCAACAACTCTTTCCGTGTTACACAATAATTACGTTCTGGTTTTGATAACATCTTGGAGTAATATGCAATAACTCGCTCCTCACCATTTGTTGCCTCTGATAATACTCCTCCTATACCGTCATTACGTGCATCGGTATCCAAAATGAATTTAACGTTGGGTATAGGGTATGCGAGGATTGGTGCTTCGCATAATCGTCGTCTTAGTTTCACAAATGCCTCTTCCTGATCATCCTTCCATTCGAATGCCTTGTTCTTCCTGGTTAACTCGTGTAAGCTCTTTGCGATAATGGCGAATCCTGGCACAAATCGTCTATAATAGGTACACAATCCAAGAAAGCTCCGTAATTCATGTAAGTTTTTAGGTCGTGGCCATTCCTTCACTGCTGCGATCTTGTCTTCATCGGTATGGATTCCATTGGTTGTTACCTTATGACCCAAATATTTTACTTCCGTTCTAAATAGTTTGCATTTCTTTGGGCTTAGCTTCAATCCGGCGGCCTGTATCCGATCCAAAACCTCTGCCAAATTCTTTAAATGCTCGTCAAAATCCTTGCCCATAACGATGATGTCGTACAAGGCACGTCTTCCAATGTAATCCCTTTAGTACGCGCTCCATTAGCCGTTCAAAAGTCGCAGGGGCGTTACATAATCCGAATGGCATAACGTTAAATTGCCATAATCCGTTACCCACACTGAATGCCGTTTTCTCGCGATCTTCCTCCTGGACTTCCACTTGCCAATAGCTGCTTTGCAGATCTAATGTCGAAAATATTCGAGCACCCGATAATGTGTCTAGCGTGTCATCGATCCTTGGCAATGGGTAACTATCTTTTTTCGTCACAGCATTTAATTTTCGATAATCTACGCAGAATCTCATGCTACCATCCTTTTTCTCGACTAACACCACTGGTGAACTCCATGGTCTGCTTGATGTTTCGATTACCCCTGCTGCTTGCATATCTTTTACCATTCGATCCACTTCTCTTTGCTTTGCCAGTGGTAGTCTCCTGGGTGGTTGGCGAATCGGCTTTTCTGCTCCTGTATCTATTCGATGTTTTACCATTGTGGTTCTCCCATTATTGTCCGATGTACTGCAGAATATTGGCATGTACCGCTCGAGCAATTGTTTTGCCAAATTTTTCTGTTCCATGGTAAGATCTTCGGTCCATTTCTCCATGAGTTGATCTATAATCTCTTTCTGCACTTGCGAGTTAGCTGTCTTAATCGGATTTTTCTGCTCGCACTTCACTATCGCAGATATTTCTTCACATTTTCCGATTATTGTCCCTTTCTTGATGGTTTTCGTCTTATCCGAGAGATTTAGAGTCCTAATTGGTACTCTATTATCGTTGTCTGGTTTCACCAGAACTTTCCCGATCATAATTTCTCTCGCTCCGCTCTAAGCTTCATTGGCTTCCACAACCCACAACCTGGGTAACCCAGAACCTCCCTCCAATCTTGCCCATACTATTGTTTCCGAGTTCGGTGGCAGCTTCTCCCGATGATCCATTATAATTTGCCTGGTCGTTTCTCCTATCGCGCTAACGTGAACTGGCAACTCGATATTATCGTAGGTTAATACACCCCGTCCAACATCCACCACGAAGCCATTCGTTCTCATGAAGTCCATCCCCAAGATGATTTCGTCTACAATATCTGCAACCAGCACCTCGTGTTGAAAGTGATTTCGTCCAATCCTTATTTTTACGACCTTTTGCCCTTTTATTGCTGAATTTTTTCCAGTCGCCGTTCGTAATTTCATTCCATTAGCTGGTTCCATAATTCCATCGATAATATCCTCACGAACAATCGTATGAGTTGCTCCCGTATCCAGCGTGATCATGCATTTCTTCCCATCAATATCGGCTTCAATTGTCAAGCTGTCACCGCTCCTCGCTACTCTCGAAACATGGATGGAGGTCATGAGGCAATCGGTTGTGGGAGTCAGCTTCTGCCCCTTCAAACTGACTCTTTTTAGTTTAACGACTCCGCTGTTGTCTGACTCTCCTTTCTGGATGCTATCTGCTCCTCGTTTGGTCTACGCTTCATAGGAGATAGCGACCTTCCTCGTTTCTTCCTAATCTCCCAGCAGTCCCGTGAGATGTGACCCGTCCTATCACACACCCAGCATTTAATCTTGCCACCTCCATATCTGAACCTTGGCGTAGCCCGCTCGGTGTCTATTCTGGAATCAATCTCTACTCGGTGAATTTTCATTGCTGGTTTGGCGATGGTCTGAGCAGTTTCGTTTGTTAACGCACAAGCGATGGTTTCCGTGAAAGTTGCCTTAGGTGACAACATCACTGCTCTGCGTGTCTCAGGATCTTGAATACCGTCAATGAATGTATCTATTTTAATTTGCTCCATGTAATGGGCCGACATATTTGAATGTGCTAAATGTGCGAGCCGCTCAATTGCCGATGAAAATTCCTGTAGCTATTCTCCTCTTCTTTGGTATCGACCCTTCAATTCCATGCGATAGATTTCTCGCTTATGGTCACTTCCGTATTTTCGATTTAACGCCTTCATAATTCCGATGTAAACGTTCCGTTCTTGCTCGGGAATGATTTGTAGTATTTCCGCCGCTTCGCCTTTAAGAGCCACAATTAACGCTGCAACCTCATTGTTCTTAGGTCCACTGATTTTGCTTAATCGCCGTTTCGAATTGGAACTTAAAAATACTGAAGGATGTTGTTCCATCAAATGTTGGTGGTTTTAACTTAACTGCGTTACCCGTCTGAATAACTTGACCTGTAGTTCCATTCGTCTTGACATCTTTGAGCTCCATCTCGAGACGTTTAAAATCTTGTTTAACCGATTCAAAGTTTTGTTGAACCGTCCCTTTAACATTTTGAATTTCTGCGTGTACTTCTGTTTGCAGTTTTTCCACTTTATCGTGTAGTGTAGAAGATAACTCCAGAAACGTCTCGTCCATTTTCTTTTGGCCATCTTCTATTTGGTTTTTAATGTCCGCCCCTTGTTGCTCCATGTGCTGTTTCATGTCCTGGTTCGACAATTTCATTTGATGTTTAATGTCCTGGTTCGATTGTTTAATGTCCGCCCCTTTTTGCTCCACTTGTAACATCTGTTGTTTAATTCCCTTGTTCGATTGTTTTATTCCCTCCAACTGTTGTCCCATTATCTGATTCATAGCAGCCATCAACTGCGATAAATCGAAACTTCCAGATGGGTTTTGTGTTGTTCCGACCACCGTTTGTACGTCCTTTTCTTTCTTGTCCACACCGGTCTCATCCGTGGTTTCCTCCTCGAAATCATACACGTCTGGATTTAAACCTTCCATCTCCATGGCCTCACGTAGTCGCTCCACCGAACTAGCTTTTGTGCCTTCACTGGCCAAACCTCGCCGTGTCAGTTGCTCCTTTAATTGCGCAAGCTTTAATCCGTAGAGAATCATTTTCCTTATTATTCACAATCCCACCGCTGTCACCAATTGTTACGATTTTGCCTTGTCACTCAAGGTTCGAATCACTGGATTGTGAATAAATACAACTGCTTCAAATTTGAACTCACACAATTTATTTACACAAAACAATTTATTATACAACACAAAATTAACAATTAATTATTACAATAATAACACACTTTTTAATTATCACTTTAATAATCGCTTTAATAATCACTTTAATAATCTTTCTATTTAACCATCACTGTATCACGTTTAAAATAAGACTGAGCATTCCACGTCAACGTACGCCTTTATATACCAAAATATTTGTTTCTAGAATAATCCTAAATGCGCATCAAGAATTGAGCAAATATGTTAGAATTGAAATGACGCCTAAATGTTGAGTGTAAATCCTAAATGCGCATCCATCAAGAATTGAGCAAATATGTTAGTATTGAGATGACGCCTAAATGTTGAGTATAAATCATAAATGCAATTGAACAATTATTTATTTATTTTATTTTATTTATTTATTCAATATCACGAACTAGCGCAACAACAAGGGTTGCTTATAAAAGTTCGTAGGTCTAAAAACTATTACAGCAAATTCTTAATTGATATAATAATAAAAATACAAATAAAAATACAAAAAATAAAAAATATACAATGTAAAAAATATAATGATAATGATAATGAAAATGAAAATGAAAATGAAATCAAAATTAAAATTAAAATTCAAATTCAATAAATAATAATAAATATACTATATAAAACATAGTCGTATATAATACACTGATGGTTATTTGATTAAATAATATAAAAACTTAAAATTATATAGTCTACATATATGTGATTACAAATCGAATTGTTACTGTGACATGATGACATCTAAATAACGTTTCTTGAATGCTTGAACAGACTTGGCCTCTCTCACCTGTAAAGGTAGACTATTCCAAATATTTACACCTCTAACGAGTAGGGCACCGTCCATATACGTCGAATTATGAGTCGATACAATTAGATTCTTAGTTCTCTCAGATCGGGCAAACCTAAATCTCTCAACTATATATTTTGGGGAGTGTGGAAAATGAAGATTTTTAAAAATAAATAAAGCAACTCGGTAATCAAAAAATTGTTTCAAGGGCATGCCAAAAATTACGTTTCTGATATGTGAAATGTGATCAAAAGCTCGTAAATCGAATATATAACGGAGACAACCATTATAAACTCTTATAATTTTATTCATCACTGAAAGGTTCAATCTCGAAAAAACGATATCACAACATAATAAATGACTCATAACGAGAGACCGAACTAGCAATAATCTAGTGTCACGTGGTACCCCTAGTCGTTTACTACGTAATAAACGCAGAGTCATGTACATTTTTTGCCAAATTTGATCAACATGCTTGTCCCAACTAAGGTCATTAGACATTATAATACCCAAATTTCTAACAGAACTATCATAAGGTATAATCGCATTATTAATTTTAACAGGTGGAAACATATCATAATCAATTCTTTTACCAAAAATGATAGCTTGAGACTTAGACGCATTGATAGTAAGACTATTATTTAGTGCCCACTTCTTAATCATCTCAAGATCTTTATTGACCGAATCAATGCTAATGTGAGACAAGGTGTCATTGGGTATTTCTTTAAATATTTGGACATCATCCGCGAATAGATGGTGATTACAACTTAACGGTAATCCCGAAATATCATTTATATATAACGAAAAAATGATCGGCCCCAGGATAAAACCTTGAGGAACCCCAGCTGACAATGGTAATAGAGAAGATTTACCCTTATTGGTTACAACATACTGAAATCTATCCGTCAGGTATGATGAAATTAAGTTGATAGACTCAGCGGATAAACAAAATTGCGTTCTTAGTTTATTCTCGAGTACATCAAATTTTATTGAATTAAAAGCTTTCGAGAAATCTAAAAGAATCAGGATTGTCTTACTGTTTCTGTCAGCACACGATCTAACAAAGTCAGTTACATGCATCAACAGTGAAGCTGTGCTATGCGCTTGACGAAACCCCGATTGAAATTTAGAGAGAGACTGGTTTATCAGTAAGTGCGTACGAATTTGATCAGCCACAATCTTCTCAAAAACTTTGGAAAGTGATGGTAAAAGTGATATAGGACGCATGTCAGTTGGCACTAATGGATCTTTTTTTTTGGGTATGGCAATCACCTTACTTATTTTCCAACATCTAGGAAAAATTTGTGTGTTTAATATATAATTATATATATGAACCAATAAAGGTAATATGGCCGGAATGCAACATTTAATAAATTTCAAAGAAATGCCATCATCACCCACGGCATGAGATTTAATAGAAAGTATTGCATTAAACACGACGTCTTCATCAACCTCTGAAAATTGGAAGGCGTTGCCCACCCAGTCTGCAAGACTCGAGTGACCAACACCGCCAAGATTATCAGGTGGGCACGTGGAAATTTGATTAATATGAGGAGCTGAACTTACATTAGGAACACAATCAACAAATGCAGTATTTAACTGGTCAGGCTCAAACATCTTAAAACATTCTTGATCATCTTTACTGTGTATTCCTTCATTTTTTAAATGGTTCCAAATTACTTTAGAACCAAGACCAGGATCAAGTTTGTACTGGATATAACGTTTTCTAGAGGGTTTAATCATACCTTTCACCTTTTTATCATAATATAATAGAATACGTTTATTCTCAGGCAGACGAGCCAATTTCCACACTTTATAAGCCATGTCGCGAAGTTGGATGGCGTTCCTAATATTTTTTGTGAGCCATTGGGGTGAGGTTGTATCAATTATTCTGGTAACAAGTGGAGTATGTTTATCCATAAGGGACAAAATACCCCGATTTAGTAGCAATACTTTAGTATTAATGTCACTGGAATTATATAAAGCAGCCTTATCGAGCCTGACAATATCCTCCTGAAGAATATCACATTGTAAATTCCTATAACTACGGTACGTAATATAATCCATATTGCGAATTACCTTAATATTAAGATTTGCCCCAACCAATTCATGATCAGCAACTCCAGGGCCTTGAAACATACTACATGACTGTAAAGATGGACTAATAAGAATTAAATCAATAAGCGATGCACCATTATCATGAATTCTGGTGGGTTTAGTTTGCGTAGTATTCAAATTAAAATGAGTCATTAAACGTTTGAAATTCCTAGAATCATTTGCATCTAGCAAGTTGACATTAAAGTCGCCCATAAAAATTATATTGGTATACTCCTCATTCAAATACGCGAAAACTTCTTCTAAATTTGTAAGAGGTAAACCTCTATGGTGGATGTACCCTACACCTACAGCTATCTTGATCGAGGCCAAAGTAATTTCAATTACCAAATGGTCAAGGTTAAAATGGGACACCCTCTGAGAAATACGTACTTTTCCATTTTTCACAATATCACTTCTGATATATAAACCAACACCTCCCCCACCTCTACCAATTCTATCCTGCCTGAACAGTTTGTAGCCATCGATCTTAAAGGCCTTATTAGTATGGTATGATTTTAACCAAGTTTCTGAAATACCCACAATATGGAAGTGCTTCTTACGGAAAAGAATTTGTAGCCTCGCAATTTTACTTGGAATAGAACATACATTAAGATGACAGATTTTGAGAACCTCAAGTCTATTCAAAAAACTATTATCACCACTGAACATGGCAATAAAAAAAACCCAACAGAAGAGTCATGTCACAGAAACAATCGGCAGACAATAAATATAGATAAAAAGATACTATATATAACCAAAATAAGAGTAATATATAAAATAATAGTACTATATAGAATAGAAATGAAAGTAATAATAAAAGTAAAACTAAAAATATAAATAAATATAAACATAAATATAAATATAAACTTAACAAAAATATATAAAAAATAACAAAATCATAATAATAACAGGAACTAATATATATAAAATATAAAAAAATAATAAACATACATATGAAATCCATATATTTAATAATCAATAACCCAAAGCTTTTCAAGCGAAAGCTGCATACCAATATATTGCCACGAATGTATAAATATAATTCCAAAAAATAGCAACAATTAGTCTTTGAACTCCTCCAAATCCTGCAATGATAAAATAGTAATCGGCTTATCCTGTGGTCATCTTTTTACACTTACAAAACCGTTGCGGATAGATACACTATTTATCAATTTTGATTTTTTAATTTGTCTAGCCGCAAAAAAGAGACCAGATGTCAATTTATCCAAGTGCTCGTTAATGTATAAAGGCCCATCGGGATAAGCATCATTAAAAATATTGATACTCAAATTGCCATTCTTTATAAAATCGAAGTAACGACCGAAAAATTCATACTTTTTGGTTAGCTTTGTAAAACGCACGACAATCGGGCGAACACTTTTAGGATCATTACTTCCTTTGATACGGAAACAGCTGTCAATGTCGTCCACAGAAAAATTTTTTAAACATAACTTGTCAGCAATTTTATTTAGGAATTGTAACGGAATTCTATTTAATTCCGTTACTAACCTATCCCAAACAAAAAAACTAATAATTTTCTTATCTGCATGACCTTGGAGATAATTCTCTAACTATATCTAACTTATGTACCAGTCATGCTACGTTTTCACATTTTCTTTTTACGTTTATTTACTACAAGGCCATTTAATTAATTCATGTTAGAATTTTTTTTTAATGAGTTTCTGTGGGGTAAGCGTAAAAAGTTTATGCAATTCGACATCTCTACATTTTTCAAGTACACGATAAATGCAAGTGGTTTGTTTATGTATAGCGTTGACATATTTACGAATACGTCAACCTATGTGAAAATCAAAACCATCTGTATTTGTTGTTGTACAAACTTCCGCTAGTAGCAAATACGAGCCGGAAATTCACAACATGTGCGGTTTCTAAAAGTTTTCTGGATTGTCATCAAAAATAAAATGTAAGTTGATTGAGAGAACAATTTTAATCACTGGGTTAAAATGTAAATTCTCTCTCTCAACAAGTAATTAAGTTTTGGAATAAATACCGCGAAATTTTCTTGGTTCGAGGCAGTCAGTTAATTATCCGTGTAGTAGCTCAGCTCGGCGGATAATTAAATTAAATACTTAGTTTTTTTGTTTTTGTCTTGTTTTTTTTTGTTTTTTTTTTGAATAAAAGTTCTGTGTTAGGTTAACGTAAATATTGTGTGTTTTTTTTTCGGGGTGAAGAACAAAGCGGTAAATTGGTAAGTATACAGGGCTCACCATACTAATTCTTACGGCCCAGGTAACACGGTGTTCTTTTGGCTGTCTCTCGGGACGGGAATGTTGTGACATAGGCACTCTTTCCCCTTCTGCCAAAACCGCCGTGGTACCCAAAATACTTACTAACGTCTATTGTGGGCCAGAGGCCAATATATTGTTGTATTAGTTGATCTAATATGATGGTGTAAACACCATAATATACAACCTCGGTCGACTCGATCCGCATAACGGGTCGACGAGACTGCCACTATGTAGGGGTCCGCTACCCCACTCAACTGTTCCCTTTTTCTTCTGCGGCTAGCAAGGCCGCTATCCATGCACTCCAATACCCACGCCATTTTCCTCTAAAAGACTGAGCTGCGGGAATAAATGCCGCAAGGAGTGCGAACATGGGTAGTGGCAAATTCTGTGAAACCGGGCTGGCCTCAATAGGTAAGAGGCTAACCCTTTTCAAGTGGCGCCCAAAAGGGACAAAACAACTGTTCCAAAATTTATTAAAATTATTTATGTAGGCACCACTTTTTCAAGTGGCGCCCAAATGGGACAAAACAACTGTTCCAAAATTTATTAAAATTATTTATGTAGGCACCACTTTTTCAAGTGGCGCCCAAACAGGGACATGACATCTGATCCACAATTTATTAAAATTATTTATGTAGGCACCACTTTTTCAAGTGGCGCCCAAACCAGGGGGCACAACATCTGTTCCCTGCCTTTAACAATTTATTTAAATGATTTATTTATAAGTTTTTGTCAATACAGATATGAAATTCTGACCGGTATGAGTATGGCAGCGGTCATGCTCTAGAGGCATGCCTGACCAGATTCAGTGGTGGGTCATAAGCATACCGGGGTGAATCTAAAACTTTTAAGTTGCATTGCTGGATTTTCGAATTCTTGGTTTATCTGTGGCATGTCCCAACCCACACTCTGGGGGATAAACCAACATTCGTGATAGCATTTGGAATTTAAAATTTATATATTTAGGATTGTCATAAACTGGAACACAACATCTGTTTCCAATGTAAATAAATTGTTGGTATATAGGCATCACTGTTTCATATGGCGTTTAAATGCGTGCATTTAATGAACCACTGTCTCAAATGTTGTCGATATGTTAAAGAAAAACAAATTTCGGTAGTAGCAACACCAACCATTTCTCAAGAATTAATTATCGAGTTGTACGGTTTTCGGTACTTGGTACAACTAACAATCTTTCAATTCTGTACAGGCAAGGGTGAATGGTGTGATCCCTGGAGCAATGTGCATATCTCTTTCTCGGCCGGGGAAGATACCGGGGGTATAAAGGGCTGCACATTCCCAGTTAAATTTGAAACATCATTCCATATCCCGGTCAGATGGTAAAGATTGCCCCCTCAATTTTTCCTCAGTTTTAATAACCCAGCTTGTAGTAAGAAGTTACGCCAAGTGAGGATAAATTTGGCTAAAAAGTAGATTTCCACTCACAACGTTAGTTAGGTTTCGCTGTATTTCACCTCGTTAATTCAATTTTAAATTTGCATCCTTAGGGATGGGTTCGCCAGTCCTCCTTTTTAGATTAAGTACGTCCAGGGCATAGCACTTGTAGCTGTTCAATCTTGTGTTCTGATTGTGGACGGTTATATGACTCCAAGTTTTGGACATAAGTTACAAGTAGGTTATGGGACACGTTGTGGAAATCTTAGCGATAGCCGGCGAGTTATCGTTCCTTCTTGATAAAACAATAATCCGGCCGCGAGAGCTGAGCATTTGGCCTCGTAGATATCGGACTATTGCGTGCCAGTTCTGACTTATCACTCACACGATCCATTGTCTCCAAATGTAGGATAGGAATCTGGATTGTGGAACGAGGGTAAGGCTGATGACATGATCAAGCAGGTACTGTAATCAGTTTCGTTAGTCTAACCAACATGGCAGTGAGGATCACTCGTAAGTAGTTGGGACGCCCACTGCATAATTGAAGGTACATTAGCAAGCTGATCAAAATTATAAATCTGGTCCTTTTCCTTTTCCTTGTTTGACCCAATAATAGTGGTATTCTTATTGTTGACCCATGGTGGGGGTCGGAATAAACCGTGGTTGTATTCATTTGATAATTTTTTTTTGTTTATGTTTTTATATTTAGTTTAGTTCTTTTAGGATAATAAATTTTATTTAAGTAATAATAATGGAGCTGGTACTATTGTCTACAGACGAACTAATGGTAGAATGTGACATAAGGGGAATTGGCTATGAGGCTCGACGACAAGCGATAATTGTGCTAGAAGAAGCTCTTAAACAAGAGCGAAGTGGTTTTATTTGTGCACCGCGATTCGCGCATAGGGCAGCCCAAGATTGTCCATTTCAAGAAGCGCAAGTTTGCTTTAAAAAGTTGGGGTATATTAAGAATCTGCTGAGAACTCGGCTATGGGGTGGTTTCACCGTGGATGAACTAAAATTAGTTTTATTTACCAAGTTGCGTCATGTTTTAGGTCGAATCGATCGTAGCTCCAATTTCGTAATACTTGGTGATGTAGTTGTCGAGATGAAACAAACCTGGAACAAACTAAGGGATATCGGGTGGTCCATAATACGGCATGAGATGACACTGCGAGAATTCGACAATGCATTAAACAAATTAGTAGTGGGGTCATACCAAACCAGAGTACTCCTGAGAATTACCGATGATGCGCAAGATCAGCAAATGAATCCGCTGCTTCCACCATGTGGTACGTTAGCTGAACTCAGGCTATTGCTAAAAGTGATCAATGAGCAATGCCTGTCACAGAAATCAATCATGATTCCACCGCCAGCACCACGAACATCCCAGTTAAACGATTCATATAGTTCAGTTAAAATGATACCAGGTAGATCATTTTCGAGCCGCTCGCAAGAATTACATAATAATCAGGTAGTTCAAAACAAAGTTAGCAATAAACCACCGCCACAAATATCGCAAACAATAGTACTATCAGCGTTAAATTCAAATGGCTTATGCGGTTCTGTTGACAAAGCATCCAAAAGACTATCGTCAACCTGTACCTTAGAAGTCGATAAAAATCTTTCGTGTGGTGTAGTTAATGATGAACAAGCTATACCATTTCTTGAAACGATGCCACACGTTGCTTTAGGTCCAAGATCACCGCAAGAAACTAGTTGTGATAATGAAGTAGATCTCAGTTATGCGGAACAAGAGATGAACCTGAGTTGTAATAAGAACCTTGAAGACAGTAGGTTGTGTTATGATACGCCGCTACCAACAAATCACTCAACAGGTCTAGTATCACAATCCAGTAACAAGATAGCTGGATTAAATGGTGACTCATTACTTAGCAATTTTGGAAATAAAGTTATCACAACCTCTTACAAAAGCAAAAAGAGTCAGCCTCGTAGTAAGAATAAGAGTGGTATCTTGCTATGCAGTCCTCACAAGAGGCAATTTAAAACTGCACACAAAACAGAGCAGTTTGTAATCTAACAGGTTGATAGTGCAATAAATCCTTGTAAATCTTTTCATCTCAACAACGTAAGAATTACACAAAGCACATTGTATGCTATCCACTCAATTTTTAAATTATTTCACAGGCATCGCGCCCTGTGTAGAGATGCTCGTAAATACCGGAATTGGAAACGTCGCCGTAGAAAACGCGGTCACATGCATCATCCACTTTTCCATTAGACCATCTATGTTTAGTTGGCCATCTACATAGATGATGTAATGGTAAAGTGAAGGCTGGTATAACGTGCGCGATATTAGAAATATACCAGCGTCATTAGTTAAGACATTAGGATTAGGGAAATATAAGATTAAGTTTAATAAATTAGTAAATTAGTAAGGAAAAGATGAGGTTAATCCAATCACATTCCATGCACATGGTTCAGCAAAGTGGGATTGGGGTAGCGCCATCTATTATAATAGATAGTGGTAGGTTAAGTTAAAGGTTACAAAAATATTCAAAATTTAAATGTTATAGATAGAGGCTTCATATATAAAATGAATATTTAATCTAAATTAGTCTAAGTCGATAAGGTTAGTACAAAAATGTTAAAGATAATGTGGTGCGGGGTAGAACAGCATAAAGGGTACAATATCAGCAGAAACAATGGAATATTCTTTCAATGCTTAGCACGAGTGGGAACAGTTTCGCACGTTACATTTTGCAGGAAGCGAAGTTGTTCAAATGGCACCCTCAGCGCATATCTCTGCAGTTCTGCCATCTGGTTATCCGTAAACTCAAACCTCCATCGAGATTAAAGGAAGTACCATAAACAATGAGATCCTTGTTAAAGCCCTTATAACAACATCGAATTACACCTTCAATAAATTAGTCATAAATAAGCAGATAGTATCATTCGTGTTACAAAATAGCAAAAGCATCACAAATCGCTATCCATAAAGATAACCCAATAGCCAGAAGACTTTGTCTACAAAAAAAAAATGGAAGCCGCGGGTATCACAAATCAAGCCACAGTTAAACCATGGGGTACAAATGAATACAGCCGTCTAATCAGAGACAATACCTGAAGAACAGAACTGAGGGAAACACGCATTTGTCAACGATTCCAGCACTGAAAGGAATGGACATACATGTTAGTGACCAACCGCTTACCGAATGACTATGAAATTGCAAAATGAAACATGGTTTGCTATGACTAGAATGTTGTAAAAAAATAGCTCTGGAACCTATAGGTTTCGAGAATCAGCCGGTACTGAACACGGCTTACCAACGAGTCAGATGAGCGAATTCTGTACAACATATATGAGATTCACCCAACGATAATTGGTTCGTGGATTTACAGTAACGGTAATAGCAGCCGAATAAACCAAGCCGGAAATTAAGAAAGCAGTGCTTCACATCCAGTACGCGAGATTATCAAGCAGAAGGAAGCAGCAAGTTGGCAGTAGCAAAGATGTCGACGTTTCTGTTCTTTACTCAGTGCTCAGCATAATGAAACAAAACGGCATCCAGGACCATTACAATACCATACTATAGAGCCCAATTATCTTTAATCATTTTTGTTTATTTTGTTCAGTTTTTGTAAATTTTACTGTATAGATTAATTGAAATTACCATCAAAAAAATTTTTATAAGTGCAATAGTTTTATTTTACAACTACAGCAGATGGTTTCCTCAAAATTCTGGATTATTTAAAATATCTAGCATACACAAATAGCTCGCTAAATTTATATATACATAATTTAAATTCATTTGGCTGTTAAAAACATTTGGCTTAGTCTAAGTTATTTAAGAAAAGTTATTAATGTAAATAAGTATTTTAGTAAATAATAGTTAGATTTTAATAATAAGTTTTAGTGCCCGGCTTTGAGACTTTCTCAGGGTGTGGGGCGTCCGCCACGTTGGGCTACTTCAAGTACCTACAGACTGACTCATTAAACCACGTCCCCCTAAACAGAGCATGAGATCTCTTTTCATTCTCAGGGATAAAAAGTTTATGCAATTCGACATCTCTACATTTTTCAAGTACACGATAAATGCAAGTGGTTTGTTTATGTATAGCGTTGACATATTTACGAATACGTCAACCTATGTGAAAATCAAAACCATCTGTATTTGTTGTTGTACAAACTTCCGCTAGTAGCAAATACGAGCCGGAAATTCACAACATGCGCGGTTTCTAAAAGTTTTCTGGATTGTCATCAAAAATAAAATGTAAGTTGATTGAGAGAACAATTTTAATCACTGGGTTAAAATGTAAATTCTCTCTCTCAACAAGTAATTAAGTTTTGGAATAAATACCGCGAAATTTTCTTGGTTCGAGGCAGTCAGTTAATTATCCGTGTAGTAGCTCAGCTCGGCGGATAATTAAATTAAATACTTAGTTTTTTTGTTTTTGTCTTGTTTTTTTTTGTTTTTTTTTTGAATAAAAGTTCTGTGTTAGGTTAACGTAAATATTGTGTGTTTTTTTTTCGGGGTGAAGAACAAAGCGGTAAATTGGTAAGTATACAGGGCTCACCATACTAATTCTTACGGCCCAGGTAACACGGTGTTCTTTTGGCTGTCTCTCGGGACGGGAATGTTGTGACATAGGCACTCTTTCCCCTTCTGCCAAAACCGCCGTGGTACCCAAAATACTTACTAACGTCTATTGTGGGCCAGAGGCCAATATATTGTTGTATTAGTTGATCTAATATGATGGTGTAAACACCATAATATACAACCTCGGTCGACTCGATCCGCATAACGGGTCGACGAGACTGCCACTATGTAGGGGTCCGCTACCCCACTCAACTGTTCCCTTTTTCTTCTGCGGCTAGCAAGGCCGCTATCCATGCACTCCAATACCCACGCCATTTTCCTCTAAAAGACTGAGCTGCGGGAATAAATGCCGCAAGGAGTGCGAACATGGGTAGTGGCAAATTCTGTGAAACCGGGCTGGCCTCAATAGGTAAGAGGCTAACCCGTTTCAGAATTTAAAATCCTGTATGACAACGTCATTGGGAACGCCCCGCAACACCAAATTTTGTTTCCTCCAACCTCGTTCCGACCTGTTAATACGTCCTTCGATAACTTTTATTCTCTCTGACAACTCGACAATCATCTCAGTCTGCGATTTAATAGAAGTCTCTATTTTCGTATCAATCAACTTGATAACATTCGGCCACAATTTATCAAGTATGGCATCAACGTTTACATCAAACTTATTATGATTCAATGCTCCATCAGTGTCTTTTATGTGCTTAGCATTTAACTCGTCTAAAACCACATTCACCGCTTTTTTAGCTTCGATCTTGAAGTTGCTCAATGAGATACAACCAGAACATATCCAATAAGTATTAGCCGGAAGCAAGTCATAATCTACTTTGGCGTTAGTAATACAGCTGCCATGGAACCAAAGCTTACAGCAATCGCATTGAATCCAACCCCATGTAGCGCTATTATCACTTGAACTTTTACAACACTCATATTGATCAACCATTATAAGTGAGGTTAAGTTGTCAAACTAGATGACCAAAATAGATTCACAGCAATTTAGTTAAATAGATAAATTTTACATTCACGATAAAGGAAATACAAAGAAGTAACAACACTACATCGGCATGCACATCTCTAATTAATGAAATTAACTTATTCTATTCTAATCTAGGTGTCACCGTAACAATATTTATAAACGCACTGTATAATATTGACCTAAGTTGTATGATATATGTGCCTACGCATCGGTGATTTTAACCCATATTGTAAACTTAGAATCCGGATTTAGACCTCATGGCGGAAACGGGGAAGTTATGTTATTTTTTTTTACTAATTTGATGGTTTCCGTGAAAGTTGCCTTAGGCATATATTATAAAGTATATATATACGCTACTAAGTGGACCAAAAAATAATTTGACTCTACCCTTATTGTATGTAAAAAAGTTCAGTGCACAATTTTTTTCACTACTATATTCTACCCTTTTCCATACATATCAAGGATAAAAAAAACGGTCGAAATTTTTCCATAGAAAAATCGGGTTATGTCCTTTCTGTTTGTATTCTATATTCTGTGCCTTAGGTGACAACATCACCGCTCTGCGCGTCTCAGGATCTCGAATACCATCAATGAATGCATCTATTTTAATTCGCTCCATGTAATCAGACGACATATTTGAACGGGCTAAATGCGCGAGCCGCTCAATTGCCGATGAAAATTCCTGTAGCGATTCTCCTCCTCTTTGGTATCGACCCTTCAATTACATGCGATAGATTTCTCGTTTGTGGTCACTTCCATATTTTCGATCTAACGCCTTCATAATTCCGATGCAAACGTTCCGCTCCTGCTCGGGAATGATTTGTACTGTTTCTGCCGCTTCGCCTTTAAGAGCCACAATTAATGCTGCAACACGTTGTTCTTCAGTCCACTGATTTTGCTTAATCGCCGTTTCGAATTGGAACTTAAAAATACTGAAGGATGTTGTTCCATCAAATGTTGGTGGTTTTATCTTAATTGCGTTAACCGTCTGAATCACTTGATGTGTCGTTCTATTCACTTTAACATCTTGGAGCTCCTTCTCGAGACGTTTAACTTCCGTTTGAAAATCTTGTTTAATCGATTCAAATTTCTGTTGAACCGTCCCTTTAACATTTTGAATTTCTGCGTGTACTTCTGTTTGCAGTTTTTCCACTTTACCGTGTAGTGTAGAAGATAACTCCAGAAACTTCTCATCCATTTTCTTTTGACCAACTTCTATTTGGTTTTTAATGTCCGCTCCTTGTTGCTCCATTTGTACCATCTTCTGTTGAATGTCCGCTCCTTGTTGCTCCACTTGTAACATCTGTTGTTTCATGTCCTGGTTCGATTGTTTAATGTCCGCCCCTTGTTGTTCCATCTGTTGTTTCATTCCTCCGTTCAATTGTTTTATTCCCTCTAACTGTAGTCCCATCATTTTATTCATAGCAGCCATCAACTGCGATATATCAAAACTTCCAGATGGGTTGTGTGTTGTTCCGACCATCGTTTGTACGTCCTTTTCGTTCTTGTCCACACAGATCTCATCCGTGGTTTCCTCCTCGAAATCATACACATCTGGATTTAAACCGTCCTTCTCCATGGCCTCACGTAGTCGCTCCACCAAACTAGCTTTTGTGCCTTCACTGGCCAAACCTCGCTGTTTCAGTTGCTCCTTTAATTGCGCAAGCTTTAATCCGTAGAGTATCATTTTCTTTATTATTCACAACCCCACCGCTGTCACCAATTGTTACGATTTACGAATCACTGGATTGTGAATAAATACAACTGCTTCAAATTTGAACTCACACAATTTATTTACACAACACAATTATACAACACAAAATTAACAATTAATTATTACAATTATAACACACTTTTTAATTATCACTTTAATAATCGCTTTAATAATCACTTTAATAATCTTTCTATTTAACCTTCACTGTATCACGTTTAAAATAAGACTCAGCATTCCACGTCAACGCGCGCCTTTATATACCAAAATATTTGTTTCTAGAATAATCCTAAATGCGCATCAATAATCGAGCAAATATGTTAGAATTGAAATGACGCCTAAATGTTGAGTGTAAATCCTAAATGCGCATCCATCAAGAATTGAGCAAATATGTTAGTATTGAGATGACGCCTAAATGTTGAGTATAAATCATAAATGCAATTGAACAATTAATGAAATTATCTTATTCTATTCTAATCTAGGTGTCACCGTAACAATATTTACAATTACGCACTGTATAATATTGACCTAAGGTCGTTTACCAATTACTTACTTATTTGAAACTTACTGACTTACCGCGCATCCCCAATGCAAAATAATTTTTCCTTTAACTTTTTCCTAATGAAGAGCATACCCAATGAATAGGGAAAAGTCAAAGTAAAGCTAACTTCATTTTACAAAACTATTTTTTGTTTACCTGTTATTTTATATTATTATATTATATATGTATTATTTATTACTTTTTCACAGGACACTAAATACAACACTAATTGTTAAAAGACAAATATGCATTGAATATTTTTTAATTTGTGACAAACAGAAAAACAACAACAACAACCAATTTTGCAAATGCGGTTTACTTCATTGTATTTCTCATAAGGAAAAAGTTAAAAGTTTGATAACATTTTTCATAAGGAAATCACCAACCTAACAAAAAAATTTTTTTTTTTTCTCAAAATTTTTTTCATACTTTTCTGTAAGGAAAAAGTTAAAGGAATTTCATTGGGGATGCTATGTTAACACTGCATCCCCAATGAAATTCCTTTAACTTTTTCTTTACAGAAAAGTATGAAAAAAATTTTGAGAAAAAAAAAAATTTTTTTTTGTTAGGTTGGTGATTTCCTTATGAAAAATGTTATCAAACTTTTAACTTTTTCCTTATGAGACATACAATGAAGTTAACCGCATTTGCAAAATTGGTTGTTGTTGTTGTTTTTCTGCTTGTCACAAATTAAAAAATATTGAATGCATATTTGTATTTTAACAATTAGTGTTGTATTTTGTGTCCTGTGAAAAAGTAATAAATAATATATAATATAATAATATAAAATAACAGGTAAACAAAAAATAATTTTGTAAAATGAAGTTAGCTTTACTTTGACTTTTCCCTATTCATTGGGTATGCTCTTCATAAGGAAAAAGTTAAAGGAAAAAGTTAAAGGAAAAAGTTTTTTGCATTGGGGATGCGCTGTAATTTGTCGCCTTCTTAAATAAGTAAGTGAAGTCGTTCCAATTAATGTACCTACTTATTTTGACAGTTTGTTAATGAAATTATAAAGAAACTTTTGCTGACTCAAAATTTTTATTAGGAATGGAAAGGGAAAAAGCAATTCATACTTCTAAATTAATTCATAAATAGTAATAAGAAAAAACTGCTAAACTAATACAGAAAAAGAAATACATTAAAACTTGATTTCATATTTGTAAAATAGGGTCTTGAGTAGAAAGGGACCAATTTTGCCATCTTGTCCGCCATTGTGCACCTTATCATATAAAATTTTAACTAAGGTTCTCTATGTACCTACGAATTTTCATTTCAGTTATTATATTTAATTCACATCAGAACTAATATCATCATAGAAGCAAAAATAATCATAAAATTAACATACTGGAATCATTATTATTTTTTTTTTAAAGATGCTTCCAGATAGAGTCAAAAATATTCCGTTTGGATATCTGAAAAGAAAGCAGCAACAACGAATGAAAGAAAAAAATTCGTGACATGTAGTCGTTGTCACTAGATTTGAAAATAAAACCGGCATGTATTACAAGACACAATTTTATCTTCAAGACACAATTTTGGAGACATTTCTGTGTAGACGTGCTTATTCAAATAAGTCACCTCACGAGGTTACTTATTTGAATAAGTACGTCTACACATATAAGTAATTGGAAAAGGGCCTTAGTTGTATGATATATGTGCCTACGCATCGGTGATTTTAACCCATATTGTAAACTTAGAATCCGGATTTAGACCTCATGGCGGAAACAGGGAAGTTATGTTATTTTTTTTTACTAATTTATATTTGATAAATGAGCCTCATTAAATTAACACTAAAACTATGAAACAAAAATATCATAATAATCAAAATTCTCAAATTAATTAATATCAAACAAATTTTAGATTGTAAGTCTTATATATTCTGATTTTTTTTATGCAAAACAGTATTTTTTACCCTAAGGCTGCGGGCCAATAGTTGGGTATATCGTTTACTTTGGTAAAAACCGGATTTAGAACAGATTTTTCGATCAGTTTGCCATAGATTTTTTGAAAAATAAATGAATTTACCAAAAAATTTACTTAAAATTGACTTTTACCCGACTTTTGGCCCACAGCCTTAGTAAGCAAATTATTTTAATCCTTAATTTTTGAATTTGATTTTTTTTGGGTGCTTTAAAAATTATTATCATATTGAAATAGTAATATGGTGAATATTTTGGGAAATAGTTTGCTTGCTTAATAATAATTATTAAGTTTATCAATATTTAATGCTAACCTACTAATAATATTTTGATATATTTTTCTCATCAATTTCGGAAAAAAATAAATTGTTTTTTTTAGAAAAATTAATTTAACCTAAAACTCAAAATTTTTAATTCTACTTTACTTTTATCTCGTGAATTTTTCTCTCGAATTCGTTAGTTATTTCACTTAATTTGGTACAAAAATGTGCAATGATTTTCTTTTGTCTGTCAGTGGAGTGAGTGAAGTGAATTAAAACTAACAAGATGAGTCATTAATTGAACGAGCATAGAGGATGAACTAGGGTGAGTATCCAGAGGTAGGTAGTTGGCATCACAATCTTCTGACAAGTCGACGTGCACGGTTGCACTACATAATTAATTTTTTTTTCTTTAAAGTGTTGTGTTTCATTATAATGTTTTCTATTTGTTAAAGTAAATAGTTTTAAATTTAAGTATAAAATAATAATTATTAAGTTATTTAGTGATCGCGATGTACAAATTTGGACTAAAAAGGTAATAGAAATCTGTCTCACAATGGCGTCGTCTCGAAATACATTTACGTTGTAAATTTTCAATGCATTTTTTTCTTTTCAAGATCGGTTGTGCTTGTTGGGATGTTCAATTGGATGCGCGTATGGTGAACAAACCAGACGTATGGTGAACATGCTTAAAATTTAATTTATAAAATTTGTGTTATAAAATTTAATTGTGTATTTTTGTGCTAATAAAAAATTAATATCGGCGCTCCTTCAAAAGTTAACTCAATTTTAGAATCAAAAAAAAATCTATTTTGCTTGCCAAATCCCGTTTTTTATTTTCTTTTTCTTTTTTCTGTTTTTTTGTTTCTAGAATTTTTGGAATTGGGCCTGCTCAATTGAATTTGACCATTTCACAATCAATAATTGTAAAATTTAATTTTCAACATTGGAATTATATAAATACGTTCTTTTAATAAAATATATTTTTGGTCGTCCTGAAAAGAACGTTTGGGTTTTTGACGTCATTAATAGATTCTATATAATCCGCTCCTACGTCCGGCACGCAGTGCGACATGTTTGCTGATCCCGGCTCCTACGTCCCCCGAAGTTCAAATCTAAAGCCCCTCGGAGGGCTAAGCGGGGGGGAGCGCAGCGACCTCCCGCGTGCCCGTGAGAGTTATCGAAGCCGTTAGCCTCTACAATTATTGCATTTCAAAATGTTGTGCATTTCAAAACCTTGTCGAATGATTGACAATAATGTGTGTTAATAATACATAATTAACAAAAACTAACTAATACAACTATAGCAAAAAAATAATCTCGCAAACAAACAAAAAACACCACCATAAAAAAGAAGAGAAACAAAATTTCCTTTACTTCATAAACAAACTCAAAAAAAAAATACGAAAACAATGTAACGTGTGCTAATGATAATAAAACGAAGTTTGGCAAGCAAAATAGATTTTTTGTGTTGTTTTTGAAATTGAGTTAACTTTTGAAGGAGCGCCTTAATATCTATTTTATTATAAATGGAAAATTTTGTTTTATTTCAAATAAGAATTATTATTTATTCCAATAGGAAAATATATACAAACACGTGCTTTTTGTTTCTGTGGTTTTTTTTCTCTTTTAGTTGGGATTCACACCGACACCGGAATTTTTGTGACACTTTTCTTTGGCGGGGAGTACGAATTTCCGCGTGATATACATGGTTCTTTCCATAGAAGCAGTGTGGTTTTAGAACGCGAATGTAAATGGAATTCCGTCGGCATTGCATATTGGGTCGTCGCGACGTGATGAGAAGACTGATTTTTTCAAATCAATAATCTCACCTGTTCGAAACTGATTGTTGTGATTCTTACACATTAGCCATCTACATATAAGTTAAAAATTCGAAAATGGTTATTTATTCCAATTGGAAAATATATACAAATACATGTGCCTCTTGTTTCGTGCATAAAAGTGTCTGAAATCAGTATGGAAAAGACTGAAATAAAACGCCAATTTCCATTTAAAATCCACCTACTTTCTCATTTGTTTTTTTCTCTTTTTAGTCGGGGATCACACTCGCACTGGAATTTTTGAGACAATTTTCTTTGGCGGGTAGTACGAATTTCCGTGTACTCAACATGGTTTTTTCCATAGAAAGAGTGTGTTTTTAGAACGCGAATGAAAATGGAATTCCGTCGGCATTGCATATTGGGATGGCGGCCATATTACCAGACATAATTTTTTTATATTCAGTACCATTTCCCATGAAATAACAATGCACTTGTTTGTATATTTATGAACACAGTTTTATTTGTTAAAATTTTTATTTATTTTTTCAATAAGTTTATTGTGTATATTACGCAACAAATTTGAGGAAATAATTTAAATTTATTCGTATAAACAATACGAATAAATATTTATTTATTCATTTATTATTTATGAGCTGGCAAAACCACCAAATTGCTCTTAAACTAATATAAAATGACATTTCATATAAAATACTTAACCTAAAAATTTAAAATTTTTATTCTAGTTCAGTTCATTATTTTTTAAAAATCCTAATATTTACTACA
This sequence comes from Nephrotoma appendiculata, assembly GCA_947310385.1. Classification (NCBI taxonomy): domain Eukaryota; kingdom Metazoa; phylum Arthropoda; class Insecta; order Diptera; family Tipulidae; genus Nephrotoma; species Nephrotoma appendiculata. The sequence continues at coordinate 206,396,842 of OX371223.1, forward strand.
TATACAAATATAAAAAAAAAAATATTCAAATAATAATAATATATAAAATATATATCTAAAATTAAAAAGAATTTTAATATAAAATATAATTCATTACAAAATACAAATTAAAAATAAAGATAAGTTTCAATTTTAGACATCAGAATTCTTCTACTCCTCTGACTAAATAAAATTTTGCAAGTTCTCTTAATTTTTCCGTATTAGCTTCTTTGAGAATATCTATAAGTCTCATGTTTTTAATTTTGTTGAATTTATTTTTTAATTTTTTGAATCTTGGGCAATAATCAATAATATGGATATTCGTTTCTCTTACTTTACAAAGATTACACTCATCACTCGTTTCTAATCCAATTCTATGTTTAAATATTTTGCTAAATGTATGACCTGTTCTTAATCTGTTAATAATTTTAAGGTATTTTGTATTCCTATTAATCCTTTTAAAGGATGAAATACACCAGGAGCAGTGCAGCATATTCCAAACAATCCAGACGAATGGCCGCGTTTGGGCGTGCACATCAAGCAGCGCAGTAGTTTGTTTTGTTTTAGTAGTAAAATCGACTTGTGTCAAGTTTTTTGAGGTTATGACCAGCAGCAAAGAGCAGTAAATGGAAGCTGCTGGGTGTGGAACCTATTAATGCCACGACAGATTCAACTTCATTCAATATAATTTCTTTAAATTTAAATTTTTCTATTAAAATTACATAATATTTGATTTCTTTTATTGGAAAACTTATACTTATAATCAAACTATGATTTTGTATCATTACGTAAGCGAATAAGGTAATATTTAAATTTGCTGCTCGATGCTGCTGCTTGGTGTGTTTCATCCATAAACCATGTAGTTTTCGGAGGTGAAGTGCTATTTGTTACTCTGGTGAAAATTCCTTTATATCTAGTAATTTGTTCATAATTTGCATGTTTTTCGTGAAGTATAACATTTTTAATCAAAAAATAAGTGTCTTCTAATGGTAAATAATTATTAATTGTGTTAATATTATCACTTGCTGTCGCTTGTTTGGCTATATCATCTGCTTTTTCATTCCCTTTAATTCTACTTTGTGCAGGAATCCACTGGATTATTATTTCTGTATCACTATGTTCATTACATAATTTAAAAATTTCATTTTCATAATATTTAAATTCTACTTTTTTAATACAGTTTGATATTGAAGTACAGGCATTTTTAGAGTCTGTGAATAAGATAATTTTTTTCTTTTCCTTTGTAATTTGATTTAAAATCACAAAGTAAATTGCTATTAATTCAGTACTTAGATTTTATACTAGTTTCTTGCTTCAACTTAATGGCCAAATTTATATTTTCCTCGGATGCAACCGAACCGATTTGAACTCCATTAAAGTGTTTTGTTTGTTTTTAGGGCTACTAAAATCCACTCCACTTGTATTGGCGATATTGATCTCCCTTCTGTGTCCGGAAATCGCATTGTGAATGTGATTAAATTTCATCGCGAGCAAATTTTAATGTTTTTATATACAAAATTATAAAATGATATTTTGATAAATGATCCAACTTAAAATCGAAACACAATAGTATTTTGATGATATTTGTTTCTCCACCTGAGAACAAACATTAACCAACATTGAGACATTGAAATAAATAATTATAGAAATAAACATATATAGTAATGCATCTAATATATTAGTTGCTTCATCTGGTATTATATTTTGAGGAATTGATTTGATAATATTAAAAAATGATCTAATTTGATCAACCATATTTTTATTATTCTCCATTTTCTCATCAACTTTATTTGTAGTTTCATGATTTTTATTTAAGTTATCATCTCTCTTTTTAAAAATTTCTGACATTTCAACTTCTAGTGTCACTTTTATAATTCTTTCATTATTTAATCTATTTATTAATGGAAAATTTAGGTGGTTCTTATAGGATTTTATCATTATTTGTTTTTATTTTTTGATTTTTCATTTCTTTCTTTTTTTAGGGCAACCTTTTGAATTAGTTCTATGATAATCTTTACAATTATAACAAGTATAGTGCAGTGTACATATTTGATCTTGTACTATAGGATGAAAATTAGTACTGTTTCCACATCGAGTATCCTTACTCAAACAATATTTTTTAAGATGGCAATAATTAAGGCATTTTTTTACAGAAAAGAGGTTGTGGTATAAAGTAATTAACTCTATAATTAACACCATATATCTTAATTGAATCCGGTTTAAAGTTTGATCTAAAGGTGAGTTTAACAGTTTCCGTCTTATGAAGAGATTTATTAGCAATATAACGATGTAATCTTTCAGCTTCCGTAATTTGTATTTCACTATTATAATTTTCCATAATTTCCTGCATAGTGACATTTGTTTGGTATATTCCGTATAATTCCAGAAGTATGATTAAAATTTAATGGAAGAAAAATATTGTATCCTTCATTTTTAAGGTATTCGCATTTTAGTAATTTATTGGCACTAGATATAGATTTATAAATTATAATGTATCTCATTTTTTTCATTGTTTGGATTAGATTATCATAATCTCCGAGATTTAATAATCTTAGTGTTTTAGCAATATTTAAAATATTTGAATTTTCTTTTACTAAAATAACCGAAAAAAGACCTTTATCCTTGGATGAATATATATTTTCTCTTTCCTCAATCCTGAATTTTCAGTATTAATTATTTTATTAGTATTATGCATTGAATTATTATTAGAACTAATATTATTAATTTCCATTGAATCATTTTTTTTTCAGATTTATCACTAAGTATTATTTCTGTATAATTATCTTTATTTCATTTCATTAATTTATTTTGTTTATATGTTTTATTAATTAATTTATATTGTTGTTTACGTTTTTTCCATTTTTAAATTCTTAATTATTTCATTATTTTTTTCATTTCTACGTCGTTCTCTATAAATTACATTATGTTTACTTTTTGAGGTTATAATTTCATCATCCGGTAAACCTCAGTTAGAGTTTTTACACAATTTCCACTACACTCCATTTTAATAGTTTTTTATATTTTTATTTAAATTATTACAATAGTCCAAAAATTAATTTAAAAAGTTTATAAATAATAGAAAAATAAGAAAAAACCGCATTTAATTGAATAACACGTCTATCCTACGAATAATTAGAACAACACCAATAAAATTTTATGACATTGTTCATGTACCTACGTACCAATTTCTGAATATTCCTAGGAACCGTTTGTCCTTTTAAGCCGCATTTACCTAGTTTTATGTACTAGAGAATTGCAACGATTTGCAAAGTAATTTGTACTAAAATTTCAATTTACCGTACTAATCGATTTACCTGAGAATTGGTCCACAGCCATTGTAATGGAATCGCCATAAAAAATTATACTACACAATTTAATTTTTATTTAATCAGTGTAAATAGATACCGAGATATGTAAGTTTAAAAAAGTAACATTTCAATTTGTTTGAGGTTTGCAAAATCGTTAAAACATTTTAACATTTTTCCTACTGAAACTGAACAAATGAAGAAAACTACTTATTACCTTTTATATCTTCACCACAGTATTGGATGCACTCATTCTTATTAATAATACGTATACATATTATTTTTCTCACTTCATTTTGATTTTTCAGACGCTGCAAAATAGCCAGTGTCATAATACCATTACATTCTAATAATTTTCGCGCCAAACTTTATACATATTTGTAAAATTATAATTATGGTCTTGAACTAATAATAATTATTAAAACAAACAAATTATAAAATTATATAACAGCTTATTTTAAAAATATTTGTTTTATTTATTTTATTGTAAGTATATAATTTAATATCTTAAAATTACAGTACACAATTCAGGCATAATTTTTTCTATCTTCATTTAAAATACATAGTTTGTCGATTGCTCGATTTGTTGGTGTTCTTGGCAATTGTTATCAAACATTGGTTCTGAAAATATATTAAAAAAGCAAACGTTTATAGAATTAAACATTGCCAAAAAATGATCGAAATGTCGCAATTATTGACCATTATCATATCTTCATTTCATTCACTCTATAATATATATTAAAACAACTTCAACTTCATATATTAAAATATATGGATACAACAAATAATAACAATAAATAATAAAGTGCATCGTGAATATATTTCCCCCAAGAAATTACTTAATTAAGGAAGGCTATTACAAATTATTTATCACGTGGATAAAGTTTGATAATCTGTTGTTATTTTGATGCAAAAAATACCTACCGGGGATCAAGAGTAACCTCTAATAAAGAAAAGGAGCTGTTCGTAGCAGGGGGACTATGAAGTTGCGAGTTTTATTCTGGAGATCAACCAACTATTTGGCCTACGGATATAAACAAAATACTCAATACCATAGATTTTTTTATCACCAAAGGTGTAGACGAAAACTACATATACTGGGAAAGCAGCGATATGGATTATGTCGGATCATACGCCTATTACTATAAAAATCAGTGCAACGATTGTTACGAAAACCAGTCCACCTTGGCTAAGTAATAACAAAACCGGCTGGGAGAAACATCCAGAAACTGGCTAGCTGAAGGTAATACTAATCTTCAAAGAGCAGCGTGGAGTAGCACCTCTTGAAACTCAAAGGAAATGCGGTGAAATGTTATTTATTCTCTAGAAGTTAGTGAACTGGTTGCAGCAAAAGGAAAAGCAAGAAAAGCCTGGCAAAGAAATCATCACCAGAATATAAATCAACTTTAAATTTTTTGTTCAATAAACTAAAGTTACTAATTAAAGAAATCACGAACGAATCCATTAATAAATATCTAACTGGTCTTACTGGGGGAAAATACCGAGTATTTCACTTGGAAAGCGATAAAAGGTTTAAAAATACCTAAACTTCAGATTCCACCACCTAGTATGCAATTTTCACAGTGTATGGAAAATTTTGTTTTATTTCCATACTGAATTCCGTACTATAAAATTTCAAAGACACTTAAATATCTATTTTGGAGAAAAATAATTGTCTTTCTCTTTCTGTTTCGTGGTAATATTACCACATGCATGCGTGTGTTTTTTTTATTTTAATTTCACGTGTTGTTTTATTTTAATGATTTTTAATTATTACAGTAACAATAATTTTATTTAGTTTAATTATAAAAAAATTATTTAATTATAAAATGGTTACGATTAGATTGGGCTAAATAGGTAATAAAATACAGTTTTGCCGTGGTGTCGCCATTTTCTTATCTAGATCTACGCAATTTTTTTATGTAAATTTTTTTTGTTTTATTGTTTTAAGATGCTGTGTGAAAATCTAACAGATGAATGGCGCGTGAACATGTCAATCAATACCCTACATAGGCGGATTTTTAAAATTTAAATAAAAATGAAATATGTATTGAATATCTGAACGAAAAATATAAAAATTATAACAAATTGTTCTTTTTAATTTCAATAGAAAATTATTATTAATCCCATGTAAAAGTGCTATGTAAAGCTGAAATTAGTACGGAAATGTATATGGAATATACCCGAGTTTCCAATGAAATTTTACCTCATTTCCACTTTGTTTTTTTTTCTCTTTTTAGTCGGGATTCACACCTACATTGGAATGTTTGTGATACTTTTCTTTGGCGAGTATTGTGGATTTCCATGTAATTTACATGATTCTTTCTTCTTTCCACAGAAAGAGTGTGTTTTTTGGACCCGAAACGAAATTTCGTCGGCATTGCATATTGGGAAGTGCAAAGCGAAAACCTGCGTTTTTGGAACTCACCTCGAGAACATGTTTCAGCCTCTACTAGACAAACAGCAGATGAAAACATACTACTAGTAAATGAAGCGGATAACTACACAATATATCTCTTGTCACATTACAAGAAATACAAGAAAAGAGGAAATCAAACTTAACCTAATTGCAAAGAAGTTTCCGGGATAAGACTTAATTACAGGATAAATAATAAAAGCCAACAAACCGTTAAATGTCAAAAGTTCGTACATCCCTTTTCAGGCCTGCCATCACAATCGTGAGGGGAAAATCTTGTACGAAAGAGAATCATGTCAAAAATTAATTTTTGTATGTATTTTGGACCAGCATACACACCAGTAAATCGTTTTCGTCCGAAAAATAACACTATAACTATAATAATAATAAAATAATAAACATGCTATATACGAGTAATTTATATGTTATCAAATTATAATGCTTTTTTCAAAAAGAAATCCGATTTAACTAAGATCCGTTATAATCCGGAAGATTTTTTTTGGCCGAAAAATGGATATGTCAATTTCCTTACTTCTTCAACAATTTCAAAACAAATCGAGAAACTACTCCTCAAGAGACTCAAACCAATAATAGAATAAATAAATCTTATTCCTCCACATCAATTTGGCTTCAGAGAAAAGCATTCAACAATAGAACAAATACATCGAATTTCAAAATTACGTACTTTCAAGGAGATGTGTAGACATGACGTGTGTTCAGTTTACTTTGACGGATAAAAAAATGAAAGTTTACTAACCAGATTTTTTCATACTTTCATACATTTTCTAATTTTCTTTCAAAAACTGCATCAATGGTCGTCCCGTATCTCATAGTAGATATATTTCGATCTGAGTTTTCGTGCAAAACGAATTCGTCTCACAAGAAGTTTATAAGTGGTTCAGCTTGAGAAACAAAATTAATATTGAAATCCCTGCTCATAATCATCGGCAAAAGATGATAGTCTCCTTGGAGAATTTTTCGATTTCTTTCAGAATATGGAGCATTGACGAAATGTATGAACTAATTCTGTATTCTACAGCTTTATTCGATGAGATGTGTACAACTATACCGAGAGCATCTTATTTCCATTGGGAAGTAAAAGTTCAGCCGTGCATATATTGCCAATGGGTTGTGTTGTTACGCCCATAGTTGTTTATCCAGCGACGATTTCCTTATGCAAGGATATATATTTTTTTATATTGCTACTCCGTCAGCTCGCTGACCATTTCTCTTGATCTGAGCGCAGTATTCAAAATTTTTAATATTAATGACATTCGTCATTGCGTAGCCAGGCCTCGAAAAGCAAGAGTATTGAGCATTCCTGCGTAACTGTATCAGGGAGGTCGAGGGGATGTGACCTGAGACGAACATCCTGAGCTGTCCTTAGCCGGTTTGTAGCGGGATGGGCTGGCTCATTTTGAAGAGGACCCATTGAGGTTGCATTTTTACGTGTCCATGGTCCAAGACATGATCATCGATAGCCGACGTGATGAACAGCCCTTCGGGACTCGTTACTCGTGATAAAACGACATACACAAGTTGTTGACTGTGTTTTTTATCGTAAGAGTATACTATCTCGTTATAGCTACCACCATAATGGGCACCAAACATCGGTTGATATTTTTGTCTGCGCCCATCCAGCTTTAAGTCTCCTGACCTTCTTATCACCTTGTGAATTTGTACCGAAATCCATCCAGAGTGTCGATTGACATTTTGACTGTTGACATTTTCATAGTGTCCATTCGATATACCTCAGATAGCCCAAAGTTCCATTTGCCAGACCATCTGTCACGTCAATATTGGTTTTGATTAAGTAACGCCCACCTATGACAAGTGGAAGGCAAACCATTTGTGTTCATTATGCTCATTTTATGGATGTTTTGACGGGCGAATGTTAACTGCTCGATAGTATCGCAGCCGATAAAGATATCTGTCGCAATAGATGTGATTTTGTCCTGAGCATTGAGCGCAGCTAGAATATAAATATTGACTTCGTTGTTGCTCCAAAATAGTCTCAAGCTATGTGGACAGAGCCCATTCGCACGTTTTTGAGTAAAGAAACTTGAATCGATAAGATGCTGTTCAGACTGGTTGAGCTTCTGATTAGAGCCGATTTTTTAAGCATCCGAGAGAATGCCACCATTTGTTTGCTCATGACTTCATTTAGTTCATAAAATTGGGGCCCTCGTCACCAACAGGACCAACAATAAACCGCCTAATTTGCGTTAACTGGAGATAGCTGTCTCAAATCACCTACCAGACACACGTCCTTTCCACCAAACGGAACATTAAGTCACGTGGCTTGCTTGAGTCGCGAATCAGCCTGTTGTAAAAGTTCGTTTAAAATCATGCTCACTTCATCAACAATAACAGCGCGAACGTACTTAAAGAGAGACTGAAACTGAAGAACGATCTTTTTAGTTTACCAAGAAATTACTTTAAATTTTTATTTTTTTTTGTTTTTCCCTTCTTTTTGTTCGTTTCCTTTTCAATCAATCATGCCACACGAGCATTTTTTGTATTTTGGCATTTTTTTTCTACCAATGTTTTGTTCTGCTCTCTCTTAAATAAAATTTTAACTAAAATGAGTAAAAAATGTCCTTGAAATATTTTTTATTTCATTTATGTTTGAGTTGTGTGGTAGAACAGAAAATTTGTTTAAGTCGCAATTAAAACTTGTATCATAGGTAAACGGGGAAAGAAACGAAGAAAAATGCCGCATTTTTTTTTTACGTGTGGCATGAGCCAATGAAGTGTACAAATTTACTCTAATATAAAATTTTTTGGTAGGCGTGAGTAAAAACATAATTGATGATGTACTTGAAAATTAGAAAGGATGTTCAAGTATCTTCTTCGCTAAAGGTTAAGTATGTGTAAGTAAGGCTTGGCACATAAATTACAAAGAGACTTACCAAAGCCGTTTTACGAAATCATTAACCGTTTTAAAATCTTACATATCTAACCGACACTTTCGTGTGAAATTAGAATACTCAGAAATAAGGAAAATATTAGCAAGAGTGCCACAAGGTAGTATTGTGGGACCAACTCTATATGTTCAATATACCTCGGCTCGGCCAACGATCGAGGATAGTAACATATCAACGTTTGGGGATGATACGATCATCATAGCAGTCACTGATAGCATTAACGAATCCAATAGAAAGTAAAGAGCTACTAATATTGTCATCAGTACCAGGACGAAGAGATGGCGGATAAAACATAATGAATCAAAATGTGTTCATGTACACATCACCAATAAAAACGTTAACTGGATATTATGTAGAACTGAACTCCCAACAAATTTCCTATGCAAACACGGCAACATACTTAGGCATGACTCTAGACGCGAAACTAAAATGAAAAGAGCATCTCAAAAAGAAGAAAGAAGAGTTAATAAACATTAAATACAGAAAGATGGATTGGTTCTTAGGAAGAAATTCTTACATAATAAATTGCTGGCAAATTCTAAAACCTGTGTGAACTTACGGTATTCAGCTCTAGGGCTGTACAAAAAAAAAACAAAGCCAATATCATCCAATCATTCGAAAGCAAAGTGCTACATGGAATAGGAATACGTAGAAAAGACAACCTCTATAGAGATCTGCAGATGGATTCGTCACTGGACAAATAAATACAGGTGAAAACACGTGCAACGTATTAGTCTACACCAAAATGCTGAGACACGTCTTTTGGATGATACAAACCCAGTAAGTCGGCTGTGAAGGAAGAAACCACTTGATCCAATCTGGATCGTCTAAAAATATAATGAAACTGTAAATATGTAATAACGAAATGATAAAAAATATAATTAGAAAAAAAATCTTATTATTACAACTTTCATCTCATTCGCACTGATTTTATTTCCATGCAAGTACTTTTATAATTTTATTCAAAAATTTACTAATAAATTGATTAATTAATTTGGAGCGATATAGAAATGTCGGCCCGAAGGTTCTTTGATTGTGTTTTAGAAAACTCGGATTATATTAGAATCAACTCCCGATTTTGATTTTAATCAAAAGTTGTAACAGAAGTAATATTAAGTTTCGAATTGATGAGATTATGATAATAGTCAATAATCTCGCGAATCAGATTAAGTCTCAAAAGTATTCTAAAAAATATACATGTCCCGTCTTATATCAAAATATTTAAATTTACTCGTTTTAATATTTTAACAAACGTTTGATAATAATTTGAAGTTCTCAAAATTCTCGAACAAAGAATAAAATTCCCAACAGTCATTCCCCGCAAAATTTAGAAAGATGGGATATTTTTGTGAAAAGGATGGTTGTTGGATATATGCAATTTTTAGGCAGCCAAATTATGTATATGGGGGGAGGGGGGGGCGAAGTTCAAGATTCATACATCCTCACGGTGCTCTCTGGGTAACTCTAAATGAATCAGGCCGCGGTGTAGTGGAGACGAGGAGAGGAAACCCTATTTATAGTCATGGCGAGTTATTGGCGCCTCAACACCAATTCAAAATTTGCGTCTGTTCTCCAGGTAAGGTGAGGCTAAAGCGGGCGTCTGTCTTGTATCAAGCGGCTCGCTATATAAATGTGTTCAAGATAGGACTGGATGTTTTAAGATTCTCACCAGTACGTGACCCCACATACGTAACAAGTGGGTTGAGTGTCAGGCCAACAACCTGCCCTCATAAAAGCCATTAAGTTATGAACCCTAATCAAAGGCCTCGGATTACCATATCGGATTCATCACAAAACCGACCTCGGAACTTGTACACGGACAACGCTTTAAAAATGGGAACATGGAACGTGCTTAGCCTCTTAAGACCTGGAGATCTCCAGAACCTTTCGAACCAAGTAAAGAGTTACACATTTTTCGTACTTGCATTACACGGGCTTAGATGGTCTGGGAGTGGGATCCATGACACCACCGATGGTTACACTCTTCATACAGCGGGAATCAGACCGGAGGAGAATTTGGAGTTGGCTTCCTCATCCATCGGCTCGTCAAGCATCATATCGTGGACTCGCACTAAGAAATTTAACATCACGATCGTTACATGCACCCACCGAAGATAAATCTGATGACATCAAAGATTTATTGTTTGTCGAGTTAGAGGAAGTCATTAATAACATACAAAATCGGTAGGAGTGCAGAAAGTACATCGTACATCGGTTCTAACAGCCTGCACCTAACTAACTAGTAACAACAACGGCCAACGCGTCACCGACCTGGCAATAATGTACAACTTAGTTGTATCAAGTACGTTTTCCCCACATAAGAAAATCCACAAAGTAACGTAGAGATCGAATGATGGAAGAACGGAAAACCAAATCGATCACGTCATGGTGTCTAAGAGACACTTCACCAGCATATATGACGTTAGATCTTACAGAGGTGCAGACATGGACAGCGATCATGTGCTTGTCATATTTAAATATAAGTGCAAACTGTCATCTACGTTCAACAGACAAGCACAAAAAACCGTTCGATGGAATGTTGATGCTCTAAAAGACCAAGCGTCACTGCAGAGTTACCAATCAGCTGTCACTCAGCTGATCAGATGCCTAGGAGTTCCAGGGAAACTCGACAGGGAGATGCACTCGCGTTTGTGCTGTTCAATTTGGCGCTTGAGCGCGTAGTGATGAAAAGCACAATTGAAACTTCGCTCTGTATATTCAATAAATCAGGCCAAATTCATGCGGATATGCAGATGATATCGTGCTTCTTGGCCGAAACCCTAGCAATATCAAGAAAACTTGGTTTGGAGGTGAACAGAAGTAAAACCAAATTTTTCTCAACACCCAGGAACATCTCCATGGTAAATCTCGGAATTGGCGACTATAACTTTGACTATAACTTCGTGCAAGCTCTCACTTTATAAAACACTCATAAGACCTTTGCTGGCTTTCGGAAGCGAAAGCAGAACCATGACCTCTAACGACTGTAGATTATTATCTACCTTCGAAAGGAAGGTCCTTCGCTCAATCTTTGGTCCAATTATTGTTGCGAACAATGAATATAAGATTCGTATGAACCACGAAATAAAGCAACTCTTCGAAGGTTTGATCAAATCCAATCAAGTGAGGTGGCTCGGCCACGTTACAAGGCCCCTACAACAACGGATGATCAATAAAGTGTTTCACCAACAACTAGCCGGATTGCGTGATCAATATTTTCTTCAAAATTGGATGATTATATTAAAAATGGGTCGCATAAATAATTCACTTCGCCTCTGACTGCTCTCATTGTCACGCTAATGACGTCAATTTATGTATAAAACTTTTAACACTATTTGCTGTAGGCACTTGGTGAAACACGCTCTTAATAATACTAATACGTCGGGTGAATGTACTTCAGGAGACCTTGAATTTTACTCCTCAAAATATGCCGACTAACATTTTTCTTCTGCAAAGTGAAAAGGATATAACAATGACTTTTTCCACATGAGAGACAAGAAAAGAAATATATCCCAACAAAATTTTACAGATTTTTAAGCCACTACTTGCCATAAAATATATTCGATCCGAGTATTTTTATGGCAACATTTTTAAAATTAACAAAAAAAAAATTATTTCGTATTTATAAATGTTGAAGATTCATAATAAGAACAGACGCCATAGATAAAAATGTAAATTTCCCATTTGAATTCATTAAAAATAAATTAATAATGATCCTATAAAAAAAATTATGGCATTACTATATATGTTTATTTATTTCTGGCATATTGAATATTTTTATATAGCGGATCAATCTTATTTACCTGCAAAAATTTGTAGAAGAAAACAATTTTCTACATATAAATGCGCCATAATGCAGCTTTTAATATGGTATCTCTCAAAGATCTATTCACAACAGAATGTTTTTTATCAATTTTTTTGACAAAGTAAGGCATGTATATTAAAAAATGCAAATCGATGTTTTGCCAGAAATAGAAAATGAATAAAATAATTTTTTATTATTAATTTTAAATATTATAATAAGTGTCGACCATTTGCCAAAATACATAATCGACGTATACAATTTTGCTTAATCATTGCTTAGTGCATTTCGAACGTTTCGTTACTTTTAATAATATTCGACGCTTCGATTATACGTTGCCGCATCTCCTGATCCGTCTGGTTTACTCTTTCATAAACCAGCTCTTTATAATAACCCCACAGAAAAAAGCCTAAAGGATGTAGATCAGGAGAACGCGGTGGACAAGCAATGGACCCTCCCCTTCCAATCCAGCGGCTTGGATAATTTACGTTTAGATGTTGTCTCACTACTTGTGCATAGTGAGAGGGAGGTCCATTATGCTGCATCCATAAATTTCTACGTGTTTGTAAAGAAACGTCACCAAGTAATTCATCCAAGTTATTTTGTAGAAAACTTAGATAGACTTGCCCGTTGATCCGACTTGGGAGTTCAAATCACTCCAAATTAATGTTGAAACCGACTACGCCGCACTACTTTTAGATGGGTCCGGGTCGAAATTGCATTTTCCAAAACGACATATTTCAAAACGGTATTTCTCAAAACTGCATATTTCACAACGGCATAAGATACAGAACGGCATAACTACAAAACAACATTTGTGTGAACAGAAGAATAGAATTTACAATTTGTACATTTTATTGAAGTTTCCAATTACAAAACTCTTTAAATGGGAATCACAAGTAATTCCAATTTTATCAGGAAAAGCTGAATTTTAACTCAATTAAATCATTTTAATATTTTAAGGATTAATCAAACTTCCTTCAACCTTAATGTAATGGAAATTAAAGTAATAGATTTTATTTGTGAGTAAGTATTTCATTTTACGTCCTGTTGACATACATTCCTTGCACTTTTTATAATAAAATATGTATACATGTGTTATTTTATAACTTTTTGATGAAGGAATATTTTTTGAAGACACGTATATCATTTCATCTTCAAATTAATTTATTTTGTAGGCGGAATATATTAAATGATATATACGAGCTCAAAATATATAGCGTTGTTAGTTTTCGTCGTCACTGCAATTTTCATTGCGGGTTTTTCCTTTTTTAATGGCCTTGTCCAAGATCAGCCAGACAGACTAGAACTTCGAAGCTCTATATAAAAATTTAGGTGAAGGAGAATATTATGTGCATACTAAATGTATGTGCATACTAGATCCCCATGAAGGTAAATACTTTTCTTATAACCTACTTACTAAAGTTTTTGTATAAAACATGTAAGAAATTTGTCATAATCAATTTCATATCATGAATTGTATTTTAAATTTTTTCATTAATTTCTGGAATATGTTAGTCATATTCCAGAAATCAATGAAAAGATAATTCTAAATTCATAATCGATTGAAAGATTTCATTCTATCTTGTACAGTTTTTAAAATGCCGTTTTGAATTATGCAGTCTCAACTGTGACGACCCAACTGTGCAAATTATGGATATTGAATACCCTCTCCCTTTTAAAACATGTTTCCTCACTCCATAAAATGTTGTTACAAAACAGCGAATTTTCTTGGCATCGACGCAGCATTTCTTGACAAAATTGCACCATTTTTTCATAGTCAGTAGGTAAAAGGTCTTGTACACGTTGCACATGGTAAGGGTGTAACTAATTTCTTTTTAAAATACGATGCAACGTGGACCGTGGCACTCTCGAACGCCTTGATAAACAACGAACACTTATAGATGAGTCATCCGTCACCATTCCAATTACTCTATCTTCGATTATATCAAGTTGACCGGCTGTTTCATATTTTCTCGGACGACCAGGGACTTGTGCTGTATAAGATAGCGGAATTTTGACAGCGGAAAATAAAAGATTGCGCTACTCGTCGCAAGTGGCAGCATTATCACTAAAGAGAATTTATTTTGTTATGTAATTACTAGCGGACATTTTTCATTCATTATGTACCACTTTTTCACCAAATAAAATATCTCAGCGAAATAAAATATTAAAAGTGATCCTTAAAATGGCAAATTGATTGATCTCCGAAGTAAAGGAACTCGGTATATGAAATCTTGAAATTTAAAAATAATCCGTTTATCCGCCATTTCTTCCACTAGTACCCAATACTTTTGGTTGCTTTTCTAATAGCCTAGGTCGTACTGAGACTATATGGGAAATTTGGGGAAAATTCCTGGACTAGAATGTTCACTAGAATTTTTTAATTTTCTGCGGCCAAATAAGTTATTTTCAGTTTTGGACCAATATCTTCCACTAGTAACCATTATTTTCTGACCAATAAACCGAAAGTATTAGTTACTAGTGTAAGTTTTTGAGATATTGGTCAAAAATTGAAAATCACTTATATGGCCGCAGAAAATCAGAACATTCTAGTGAAAATTCTAGTACATGAATTTTCCCCAAATTTCCTATATAGTCTCAGTATGACCTAAGCTATTAGAAAAACAACCGAAAGTTTTGGTTACTAGTGGAAGTTTTTGAGATGTTGGTCAAAAACTGAAAATCACTTATATGGCCGCATAAAATCAAAAAATTCTAGTGAAAATTCTAATCCATGAATTTTCCCCAAATTTGCCATATAGTCTCAGTATAACCTAAGCTATTAGAAAAACAACCGAAAGTATTGGTTACTAGTGGAAGTTTTTGAGATATTGGTCAAAAACTGAAAATCACTAACATGGCCGCAGAAAATCAAAAAATTCTAGTGAAAATTCTAGTCCATGAATTTTCCCCAAATTTCCCATAGCTATTAGCGAAAAACAACCGAAAGTATTGGTCACTAGTGGAAGTTTTTGAGATATTGGTCAAAAACTGAAAATGGCCGCAGAAAATCAAAAAATTCTATGAAAATTCTAGTCCATGAATTTTCCCCAAATTTTCCATATAGTCTCAGTATGGCCTAAGCTACGAGGGTTGCCTTTTATATTTTGGGATTGGACAACCCTAGTGTTGCAATCTGGCAACTGACAGTTCTATCGTAAAGTTTGACGTTTTTGAGATTATACGTACTCAGGACGTTTTGACATTCGAGCGCTATTTGTGTTGTTTACAGTACTCATTAACTCAACATCTCGGCGAAAAAATGGAATTAAATCGTGAACATTTTCGTGCGATTATTTTTTACTACTTTCGACGTGGATTAAGGCAGCAAGAGTGCATGGATGAACTTAATTCAATTTTTGGCGATGAAGCTCCATCAAGGACCAGTGTTTGTCGATGGTATGGTGAATTCAATCGAGGTCGTAGTTCACTCCAAGACGAATTTCGTGAAGGTCGTCCAGAATCAGTTGTTGTTCCGGAAACCATTGATGCTGTGCGCGAACTGATATTGCAAGATCGTCATGTGACCTATCGTGGGATTGAGACAACCTTAGGCATTAGTGGGACCAGCATACATTCAATATTGCATACACATTTGAATGTCAAAAAAATTTGTTCGCGTTGGATCCCACACAATTTGTCAATCGCTCAAAAAAAGGCTCGTGTCGATTGGTCGAAAGAAAAGCTCAAAAAATACGATCGCGGTGCTTCAAAACACGTCTATGACATAGTGTCAGGTGATGAATCGTGGATTTACGCAGAACAGTCAATTCTGAGTGGTACACAACCATTTTTTTGCCAGTTGTCTTCCAAGAAATCAGGAAAACCAACTGCCGAAGACGGATCACTCTTCACCACGACAATGCGAGCTCTCACACATCGGCTCAAACAACTGCATTTTTGAGCACTCAAAACATCGATTTGATGAGTCATCCGCCGTAAAAAGTGCTTTGACAATTGGTTCAAGCGCATGCAAAAGTGTATAGATCTTCATGGGGAATATTTTGAAAGACAATAAAGCGTTTTTCGATGATTAATATTTGTTTTTGTTCTCTAATCCCGAAATATAAAAGGCAGCCCTCGTATTAGAAAAACAACCGAAAGTTTTGGTTACTAGTGGAAGTTTTTGAGATATTGGCCAAAATCTGAAAATCACTTATATGGCCGCAGAAAATCAAAAAATTCTAGAGAAAATTCTAGTCCAAGAATTTTCCCCAAATTTGCCATATAGTCTCAGTACGACCTAAGCTACTAGAAAAACAACCGAAAGTGTTGGTTTCTAGTGGAAAAAATGGCGGATAGACGGATTATTGTTTAACTTCAAGATTTCATATACCGAGTTCCTTTACTTCGGAGATCAATCAATTTGCCATTTTAAGGATCATTTTTAATATTTTATTCCGCTGAGATATTTTATTTAGTGAAAAGAGTGGTACATAATGAATGAAAAATGTCCGCTAGTAATTACATAACAAAATTAATTCTCTTTAGTGATAGTGCTGCCACTTGCGGCGAGTAGCGCAATCTCTTATTTGCCGCTGTCAAAATTCCGCTATCTTATACAGCATCAGGGACTTCGCGTTCACTGTATTTTTGATGTATGTTTTGAAATACTCTGTAATCGGGAAAGCGTTTCCGATTTGGATATCGTCTCTGGTATTTTCCTGCCGCAACTCGGCATACATGAAATACTTAATAAAAATATTTTTTATAGACAAAAATGTGTTTATTAAGTATAAGTGTGTTTCGCCAAGTGCCTATAATACATTTCTGCATATTCGCGTTGGGAATAAGCCACATGGTTAATGACATTTTATTTATAAACGTTCGAGTATGTATGGACCTACCTACTAATATTAAAATATGTTTTTATTTTTATACCACAAATTTTACTTAATTTGGGCTACCAGATTTGCTTGAAACAATTGGTATACTTTAGTTTACCATTGTGTTCATAATTTTGTTTTATTTCTGAGTAAAACATTGATTTTATAACTCCAAATTTTATTAAGTGCATTTTTTAATAAACACGACCTGCTTTGTCAAAAACATTGATAAAAACATTCTGTATAGTGAATAGCCCGGTGTGTGATACAATTTTAAAATCTGCATTGGTGAAATGTGATAGTGGGTCAAATTTCTGTAGTACATTCTTTTCCCGCTGGCGTGATTTAAACATCAACAAAAAAATTTGAAAAACAAAAAGACTTTACAAAACCATTGTTTTTATTTGACAGTAGATAATGCTGCCTATAAAAATGGTTTTATTGGAAAGGCACACTCTTCTAGATCGTTAAGAAAGAAATTTAAATAAAAGAACTCTTGGTTATTTTAAACTACTTTTTTGGTGGGGGCGCATTCAATTTCACTAAAAAACACTAAAAGTGGAATAACTTTTGCACCGTCAACAATTAGAAAAAATTTACTTGGCTGTTTTTGTTGGAAATGAGCTCCCCAATATCACTCTGCTTCGTTTGATCTTTCAATCTTAGGACACCCGATATAACGAAATTTTTAGTTTTACAAATCAGTAGATAGTCGACCTGATGATGGCATAACAAGCCGAAATCGATCGAGTGATATTTTAAACTTTATGATTTTTTTTAAAATAAAATATTAAAAATTAATTTTTTGCGATATAAAAAACAAGTGCTAATAAAAATGTGTTTATTAAGTGTTATGTATAAACACAGTTGGCAGGAAAATTATATACGATATTTACATTTTATCGTCGCTTTGTTTCGAAGGAAGACTTTAAAATATCCGTACCTTGAATCAAAAATTAAAACTAATTTTATTAAAATTAATGTTATCAAATAGGCATAACTGAGTTTCCAAATATCCAAGCTCTAATGAAATCAGTGTCCACAAACGACTATAGAGTAGTTGCACTAAACAATAATGTTTGGAAGATAAACACAAGAGATCCCGATGCATACAGAGCCTTAGCCACAAAGCTCACTGAAGAAGGTAAAGAGTGGTATACATATGAAATCAAAAATAACCGAGAAATTAAGGTTATGGCCGGAGGTCTCCATCAAAATGGCTGGATAGACAAGAAGCTACGAATGAGCTTACATCAATGCTATACTAATCTAATGAATAGATTACTTAGAATTGTGATTTGGAATGCGAATGGATTACCACAGCATGTTCCAGAGCTAGACATTTTTCTAAACTTAGAAAAAATAGATATATATGTCTTGTCTCGGAAACTCATTTAACAGAAACTTCATTTATTAAAAGACGTGACTATGAATGCTACCATGCTATTCATCTAAGAGGAAACGCTAGAGGTGGACCTACCGTAAAATATTATACATTATACATTATGAAGTGCCCGGCATTGAAGAAGAAATTATGCAAGTTAAAACCATAAAAGTTGAATCAATCAATAATAGGGAACGCAGTATCTCCTCAATTTACTGTCCCACACGCCATAAATTAAAAAAAGAAGGTAACAGGCGACTTTTTAAATCATTAGGACCAAATTTTATCATAGGCATTTTAATGCAAATAATACATATTGGGGAACTAGACTTACAACCTCAAAAGGGAAAGAGTTATTTAATGCAGCTCGCGAGAACAACTGTGAATTCCTCTCTGGCGATAAACCAACTTATTGGCCTGCTGACATACATAAAATTCCAGATCTTCTAGACTTTGTTGAAACAAAAGGAATTTTAGAGGACTACATGTGTATTTAAAATAGTAAAGGATTATCATATGGCCACTCACCTGTGATCATGACTCTGAGTACAATGATAATAAAAAATTATAATACACCTAAGTTAACAAACAATAAAACCAATTGGGATCTATTCAAAATGTTCCATCTTTCTCCGCCATTTCTTAACATATTATAATGAAATTGGTTAGTAGTATTGGTTAGGAGTTCTTAAGAGAGTTTTGAACAAAATTCTAGGATCTGTTCATGCTCGACTAAACTTGACCATTTCATAACCAATTGTTATAAAATTTGGTATCTAGATTGATTTTGGATTGAAACATAAATTACGCAGGTCTGTATTTTAATTCTAATATGTATTTTGAGCCAAGTTCTGAAATGAGGCAATAATGGGCGCTTTTCATCCACTTCTTTATAAATAATATACAAATATTTGTGCAGGGTTGCATTTGAATTTTAGATTGGAAACTTACAAATTAAATAAGAAAATTAAGAAAGATTCGCGTTTAGAACTTTCACTTTAATTATTTGATTTGAGGCCAAATAATTATAGGTTTCAGATTATAGCTAAAATCTGAACAAGTCTTACAGGTAACCAATATGTACGTTTGTTTCTTTGATAGCTTAGGTCATACTGAGACTACATGGGAAATTTGGGGAACATTTATCGGTTAGAATTTTCAGAATAATTTTTTGTTTTTCTGTGCCATGAGACCACCGAGATCCCAAAATGTTTGGTTAAATGATCACACTCCTTTAGTAAATAATATTTTCGACCAATTGGTTAGCAATATTACTTCTTGAAATATTAGGTTATTTTGAAAAAATGTTCTTGAATCCTTTGTTCTCTCTTCATTGTTGGTATGTCATGCATAATGCAGTGAACGTCTGCGAATTGAAATTTTTTATCTTCAGACATCTTAAATAAAATAGTAAGTTTCTGTTTCTCTATATAATACATTAATATCATGTTTATTAAAAATCTACTTTAAACGTTAAATTTAGAAAAAATGCTAACTACTTAATAATGTACACTAAATCAGATTATGCATGCTTATAAGTTAAGACTTATGACAATATAAAAAGACAATCTAACAATAAATCAATACTATCATATTGCAATAAAAATCATGTGTATGTATGAGTAGTAGCTACTAATCAGAAACATCAAAATTTACTGACTCTGGTGGTGCATTTTCGGCAATGGTGTCCTTTTGTTCACCCATATGAAAACATAAATTTAGCCAGCTTCGATACTTCCGTTTACTTCGCTCATTCCTGTTTTTTGAATAGAAAAGTAAATTATCATTCAAAGAAAACATTCACAATTTTCTGAAATACAAAAAGTATTTGAGAAAATTGAAGAATTTATTTTTAATGAAACAACCTATTTTTATCGTCTGTATGACATGGTGGCGCTTCAGTTACGGGTGCAGTAGCGTATGCAGCTGAAAACATCGATTGCCTTCTGGGCAGCCAGGATGGGTTCCCACGTAATGACATATAAACGCTTAAACTTTTTAATAAGGCCGCGCGAACCTGTAAATGTTACGTTAAGTGATTAGCAAATTATAATGTCCATGTAAAATGTAGAATCAATAATTACTTCGCCATTTAGAAAGCAATAGAGCATTGCAATAAAAAAACCTTGAAAGGACGTCAAAAAATGTGTTGTATATGACCACAGTGCAAATTCCCAAGCGGTTTTATCTAGCGGTGCTTCGGCCATATTTAATAAATTTGTAATACCCAATAAGGGCAATAATACCACAGCTGCTCGTACCGCTTTTCTTACTTGTTCTACGTCACTAGTGTGACTTTGCCGTAATTTAACAATTAAGACACGAATTATATTTAGTAAAAAACAAAAATTTAATAATATGACTGCTAATCTCGGACCCTCCAGGATCCAATAGTAAGATGTTAGATTGTAACCCCACCAACACCTAAAAGTATCAAATTATAAAAAAAATCGTAATGCACAGGAATATATTTTACTTTTGCCGATTTCCAACATAGGCTGCTGTAAAACCAGCCCAGATTGTAGTCATAAGAACGGGACCACCCCAGCCTACGATCGCATACATTCGATGTGGAAATTTCCCTTGAAATACAGTAACGGTCACTACATTGTGTAAATATAGTCCTTCAATGAACATCCACATAAACATGGCCGTCCGTGCATATTCTAATAAAATGTATGAACCTTCACATAAAAATGGTGTATTATCGATACCATGTCGTACCGGACTATCCAATTTGCCATTTCCCCGACCCCCACTGCGAATAATTGCCTGATCTAAATACAACGTTAATCTTATTAACACTTGTATGATCATTGCTATAAATAAATTTTTGTGTATTCGTGTTCGATTATTGCGTAAACTACGAAAATGGCAAAATATGATTAGCGATATGAATAGTGTGGTTAATGATAAGCTGAAACCGATCATTTCTAAGGTACGTGTTTTTTCAGCTATATCAATTTTAGTCTGTGAAATAAGGCAAGAAAGAATATTAAAAATATTGTTTTAAATCCAATAAATTTTTTATACATTAGCTGCATTTTCGCTTCCACCCGAATATAGTTTTCTGATTAATTCTAACATTTCTGGTGTGTAGCATGGTGTGTAATTTGTCCAGCCGATTGGTTGTTCTGAACCCGGTTTTGGCTCCCATTGACCCTCGATACTACATTTCCTTTCAGCAAATTCTAAAAATTAAATAAAATGGAATAATTTTGGAATGAATGTAATAAAAATATGGTAAAACATTTGAATTAAGTTTAACTTCAGACCAGCCGCAGAAACAATTTAGTGTTTCCTCCTTTTCCTATGCAAAGGAAAAAGGATTTTAGTTTCGATTCATTTTATTGATGTTTTACTATATTATTTTGTTAATTTGTGAAATTTATTTTATTAGTTAAAAGCAATTAATTAATATTTTTAGCGATAAGAGGTCTGGGGATTTTTTAATATTTTTCTAAATTAATGCTTAAAATCGATAAAATTTAAAATCGATTTCATATGACGTAGTTTACTACCGTTACCATATAACAGCAGTGACAGCTTAAGAACCTCTAATTAATATAAATGGCTAATTTTCAACCAATTCATTGTTGATATGTGTACGCTAAAATCGAAAGTGAATAACTTGTTTAGGGAAAATTTGTTGTAAAATAAATTATTATTATTATTATTATTATTTATAAATGGTGCCTACAGTAACTACAATCGGCACAACAAAAAACGGTTATATAAAGCTTTCTTAAATGAATCTCTCGACAAGTTATAATCAAAAGCTTCGTAGACCTTATTAAATACCCGCGATACCCTCGGAATTGAATCAGAAAGACCGTAATTGGTTACCGCTCTATGAGAGCATAGAAATTGATGATAGAAATAACGCGGAAGCTACATCTCGTCGATTATCTAGACGTTGCAGTTTCAAAAGAGTGCATCGATTCCGATAAGGCGGAAAAACGAAATCCACAGCACGCATGGATGGTAAACGTCGTAACGCAAACAAAATAAACTGTTTCTGGATACACTCAATCCTCTCAGAATGACATTGGTAGAAGGGTGACCAAACAGGAGATGCATACTCCAAAATAGAGCGAACAAAGCAGACGTATAATGATGCCAAAGTTAACGGGTCACTAAAGTCTTTGCAGTTTCGTTTAATGAAACCAAGCATAATGTAAGACTTTGAAATAATGGCGTTAACATGTCTGGTAAATGTGGCGTCAGATTCAAAGATCACGTCGAGATCCGAAATGAACTCAACCCGAGCAATGGTTTCGTTGTACAGTTGATATTGATAAAAAACGGGCGAGCGGATGCGGAAGAAAGAAAGAGTTTTGCATTGTCGCACGTTTAAAGGGAGTATGTTGTTGATTGACCAACTGCAGAAGCGGTTTAAGTCATCTTGCAACAATTTGCAGTCTAACAAGCTAGAGACCCGGTCGAAAAACTTCATGTGATCCGCGAAGAGGAGGCAGTTGGCAAACTTAAAACATTTTACAACGTCGTCATTGAATAATGAAAATAACAGTGGGCTAATATGACTACTCTGGGGCACGCCGCATGGCACCCGACACAATGAGGAGAAGAACCCTTAATCCTAACGGATTGCCAGCGATCTGAAAGGTAAGAACGCAACCAGTAGATGGGAATGAAATGATAATCGAGACTCTCCAACTTGCTAATAAGAATAAGATCAATAACATCGAAAGCCGTTTCGAAGTCGGTATAGACAACGTCAAGCTGCTGCTTGGAGTTTAGACTGTCAAATAAATAACCACAAAAAGAGGACAAGTTAGACACGGTAGACCTACCGGAGTAAAATCCATGCTGAAAAAGAGAAATAAGTCTCTTGGTATGGAAGTGCAATACTCTGTGAACCATGGACTCAAACAGTTTGGGTAAGACAGATTAGATAGCAATCCCACGATAATTACTAACCTCACTTCTATTACCCGCTTTGAAAATTGGATGAATGCATGAGATTTTCATGGGATCGTTAAACAAGAATGTAACTGCGGGGGTCAGACTTATAGCACAACGTTTGAATAGGATCGGTGGAAGACCGTCGTAACCCGCTCCTTTACTAACTTCGAGAAGGAGCAGTTGATCCTGAACCTCCTGTTCGATAAATTTTAAATGAAATACAATGGAGATGGAAGTAGTAACAGAGCTGGTGTCTATCGATCGAATCGGCTTGTAGACCGACGCAAAGAATTTGGCAAACAAATTGCAAATATCAGAAGGCTGACTAGCGGTGGAGGTCTGTGGCCCTATTCTGTCTTTCCCTGCGAATAGCGAATTGGGAAAAATATTTTCATAGCATTTTTGTTTAAATTGTAATTTTGTGGCCTACTGAGGGAACATGTTTGGTGTTAATACATATTTTTGAAACGAAGTGAAATGGGAAAATATTTTTATCAATAAAAATTTTGTGGAACAAAAGTTTCCCAATTCACTTTGTTTTGAAAATTTTTGCATTAAACTTTTTCTTTCAGTAGGCCAGAAAAATACAATTTAGACAAAAATGCTATGAAAATATTTTTCCCAATTCCCTATTCCCAGGAAAAACAGAATAGGGCCACTGGTAAGACATATTCGACGGAAAACCAGATACCTTTTTCTTACTGTTAATGAAGTTTCAAAATTTTTTGGTATTGGATGTCAAAACTTGCTCGATTTGCACTACGTAATTATTGTAAAGGAACCAATTGAGAGTCTTAAACTCGTTACGAGCTTTGACAAAATCGGGATAGTAACCTGCGCCGTAAAGCCTGTACAGAGAATGAGACTTGTTGCGTCGTTTCTCGAGCACCATCAACTCGGTATTATACCATGGCTCACGAAAGCCAGATTTATTATTGATAATCCGCGGCACATGTCTCTCGATACCACTCCCGAGAAACTCATTGAATCTGTGCACCGTGTCATTCAAATCCGCATCGCGCTGTAAAAAGTCCCAATTAAAGTAAATGAAAGGAAATGATGACAACAATTAATAATGAAGGTTTGTAACTGTAAGATGGAACTGTAATTATTTGAAAATGGGCAGAACGTGTAGGATATCAAATATAGGATATCAAATATCCCTCCAGGGTAATTCAGTTAGAAACAGTTAGAATATAAGACAACCAACTGAGAAAAATTAAAATTAAAATAATTCTTTGTTTTTTTGAAATTAACTTCTCTAATTTAGATTGTAACGAATGATTCGTTTCATGCTTTCTTTCGCCTTGTTTTCCAAAAATTTAAAACGGTGTGTAACCCTGCTCTTTAATATTCGCGGTACATAAATTTGGAATGTGAGCGTTTATGAGTAATTATAATTGTTGATCATTAGTCTGTGTGTAAGACCTTCGCTACCGAATATTCCAGAGAATAACAAAAAGTATATACACCGTAACTCTGTATAAAATGTTAACCCTTATGGTATAAGTATAGCTAAGTATGTCATTGTATTATATAGTATGTATCTAAAGTATATGGCAAATTTATAGAAATTAAAGATTGGTAATTACGGTATTAACGAGAAGAGATATGAAAACGATTTTATTGACATGGGGAAATTTTTTTTTTTTTTGGATGGGCAGTCGAGACCGTGATATTGAATAAATAAGTTTAAAATTAGAAATTAACTTCCATTAATATAATGATGGAATAAATTCTAAAAACATAAAATAAATATAAAATTATAAATATTAAATATAAAATAAAATTGATCACTTAATAATTAGTAAACATATACATAATTCAAAAATAATCATTCTAAAATTCAAGTGAATATATATGGTGGTTAATAAAAAAACCGCACAAGAGAAAAAAAAAACTTTCTACAGTGAAACCCCAAAACCAAATGGAAAGGGAATGGTGTATCAAAATTAAATAATAAGTTATGTGAAAATATACAGTGCTGTGCAAAAAAAATTGGGCAAACATATTTTATTGCAAATTGGATTATTTTTTGCTAAAATTAGAAAAGTTTTGAACGCAATTTGCTTATTTTTTCATTTTAAATACATGTATGACGTAATTTTTTGAAACAAAAAATTTACCTGCAATTTAGGGGAAAAACCCCGAAAAATGCCATAATATTCAAAATACGGTGATTGGAGTTAAAGTAATGGAATAAACTAAATACTTATTTTTAATTTTTTTTTTGTTTTTTATTGATTTATAGAAGTTCTATTTACAATATTAAAGTTTTAGTGGACCGCCATTTGCTTTTATTACAGCGACACACCTCCGATTCATTGAATTTGATAATTTTTTCAAAGTCGTAGGGGGTATAGATTCCCAAATCGTCATCAACAAACTTTTTAAAGCTTGAATCGATCTGGGCGCTTTCTTGCTACTTTTAGCTTCATTATAGACCAAATATTTTCAATGGGATTTAAGTCTGGACTATACGGGGGCCAGCTTAACACATCGATACTTCTTTCTTCGAAGTACTTTTTTACCTTTAAATTATTATTATTATTATTATTATTATTCTCTTTATTTAGAAAAGCAGGTTACATACATTAATACAAATCATAAACTATTTCTAATAAAGTTAGAGCTCCTAATAGGTTTTTAGAACCTGTGGGGGAGCAAGAAAGAAAAAAATCATGAAATTTAGGTTGCCAAAAGTGTACAAATAAAAATAATAAATTAAAAACTATCATAAAAGAATAAATAAACAATACATACAATAAAATTAAAATTCCAAATAAAATGAAGGGGTTAGGAAAAAAAAAACAAATTTTTAACAAACTATTTATGTTTATCTGAAAACCAATCTTTTTATATACAATTCAAATTTAAAAACTCACAATTTTGGCGGTATGGCACGGAGCGTTGTCCTGTTGAAAAATAAATTTGCAAGTGTCGCCAAAAAGCTTTAAAACAGAAGGCTCAAATTCGTTGTGTAGGACCTGCAGATGAACAGCTGCTGTAATGCTGGAACTAAGGAAGCACAATCGACCGGTTTCATTTCCAGAAAAGCATTCCCAGACCATAATTCCTTCCTTTTTCGGTGGAAGTCTTAAAAGACATTCGTTGCCAAGCCTCTCGCCTGGTTTTCTTCTCACCAGAATTCTTCAATCTCCAACATACAGCTTGAATTTTGATTCATCGAGGAAAATCGCATCATTCCACATCTCTGGAGTCCAAGAAACATGCTCCTGAGCCCATAGCAAAAGTTGTTTTTTCACTAGTAATGTGAACTCAGGCTTTTGGACTGGTTTAAGTGCTCTCAAACCAGCTTTAACAAGTCTTTTTCTCACTAAGCTGGCTGAAATTTCTTTTTCTGTTGCTCGCTCAACATCTCGTCTTATGTTCGATGAAGTTTTAAAACGGTTCCGACGACATTGTAATATTATGAAACGATCTTCCACTGCCGTTGTCTTTCTGGGCCTTCCAGAGCCTTTCTTCCTTTGTGTACTGCCCATCTCTCGCAATATTTTAATATTCCACGCGACAGTACTTGTAGGAATGTTTAATTTTTCAGGTACTTCACGCGTGGTTAAATTTTCTTGCGCCCAAATCAACATATTGCTTTCACACTGCTTACTAACTTTTCCCATTTTTTAAACTAAACTTGCACTTTATTCTTTATTTGACTAGGATCACTTACAGAATAACTGAATCTTACAAAATATGCACTATTTATACTCAAACAAAAAAAAAATACACACAATAAAACATCTGAACCCTAATGTCGGCCAAGAACGCTAGGCGTAAAATAAAATAATTGCTTGACCAATTTTTTTGCACATCAGTTGCGGGGTTATACCGATGTAAAAAAAAACAAAAGGCGGGCAAACAAAATATTAATATTAAAGATAGAATTTAAATAAATCAATAAAAAACAAAAAAAAATTAAAAAATAGGTGTTTAATTTATTCCATTACTTTAACTTCAATCACCGTATTTTGAATATTATGGCATTTTTCGGGGTTTTTCCCCTAAATTGCAGGTACATTTTTTTTCAAAAAATTACGTCATACATGTGTTTAAAATGAAACAATAAGCCAATTGCGTTCAAAAGTTTTGTAATTTTAAGCACTGTACGAATATTACTAAAATATTAACGATAAGTTATAGTGTATGGACTGTGCATTAAACGCCTTAAATAATCCTGGACATTAATATCATCGCTTGTGATAGAATATTAAATGGAGTGTAGTAGACAAAACTAAAGCCAAGAAAGTTATGGCGGACTGCAACCTAGTGATGTTTTTTTGTTTAATTAAATCTAATAATAATTTATAATAATAATTGAACTACGTAAAACAACTATACTAATAATAACCTAAAACCTAAAATTCAAATACCTACACACCTAAAACCGAATAACCTGCAGTGTACGGAAATTGTACGGGAAAACTTGTGATGATCGACGAACTACGTTTATCTTATGGAAATTTTTATGGATGATCTCATCAAGGCGCCCAACGCTTCGTTACTTTTTATTGTAAGTCGTTTATTAAAAAAAAATATATTATATTAGTTTTATAGTTTCTAAACGAACAGTTAAATGATCGCCAATCTAACATTTTTTTTCTCGGTTGTTCCTTTTAATATTTAAATTTCTTGCATCGTTAAATTGCCGTTAATCTAACTGTTATCTTATAAGTTTTGTTAATTACAAATAGATTTAGGGATTTCCGTTTTACTACATATATAACTAATTATGGGGACATACACTCCTCGACAATGAAATACGCTCACCAATGTTTTTTTAGGTTTTACTGAAAATAATCAAATATCGCTAAAATTTCTACAACGGTTATTTATATATTCAAATTGCTAAATGATCCTAGATGGATATTGGTACCCATCTCTTTGTTTACCTCGTGTTACTGTAGAACATGATTTTCGGGGTGCATTAACTTTAATACGTTCATTGACGAAAATGTCAAATAAAACTAATTTTGCGTATTTTAATAATGAGTAATTTTAAAATACGCAAAATTAGTTTTTTCCTTTATTTGCAATAGTTTGAAAAGTTCGCTTTGGTAAAGAATTATACAGGTTTTTAAGGTAACTGGGGTTAAGTTGGAGGCTTGCATGTTCTATTGCTATTTGCAAGTCATTTAATGAATCATATTGCCTACCTTGACCGTATACCATTCTCGATAGTTCTGCCCAACAATTTTTTATGATGTTAAGGTCCGGCGGCTTTGCTGGCCATTGCATAACTTTGATTTTATTTGCTTCAAACCACTTTTGTACTATGCCAGATCTATGCGCTGGTGCATTATCCTGTTGAAAAATCAAATTTCTTCGACGTAGTTGCTTATAAAATGGTAAAAACTTATTATTTAACAACTTTTTATATCTTTCACCAGTTAGCGATCTCGCAACAAATTCAAATTTCCACTTGCCGAAAGAAGAAATAATACCCCAAACCATAACGCCACTTCAACCTTGTTGCCGTCTCATTTGTGTTAATTCAGGAGTTCTAATATCGTGAAAATAGTAGTTATAACAATCCGGGCCATCGAGACAAAACCGTTTTTCATCAGAAAATACAATTTTGTTCCATTCATTTTTCCAGCTCATGTGCTTCTCAGCAAATGCCATTCTGTCTTGAATGTTACCTTTACTTTTCGAAAGTTTACGCTGCATTTTTCTTCGTTTGAAGAACACAGTTTTTTTTAAATACCGTTGTACTGTTCGTATCGATGACGTGACACCGGCTGAAGCTGCTATCTGGCGTGCCGTTTTGCTCGAATTTCTAGCAATTCGTACAATTTTGCGTTTTTCTTGCTCAGTTAATGAACATTTTCGACCTTTATAATAAGATTTTACTCCATAGTTGGGGTGTTTTACAATTTTATTGATCATATCTAAGCTACGGTTAACTTGTGATGCAATTTTTCTATTGCTTAGTCCATTTCGATGCAAAGCCAACACCGTCTGAACTTCATGATATACAATTTTTTTTCCACGACGAATTTCCTAAGGTTGGATTAATATTATTTAATGCAGATAAAAAAAACGTATCTAAAATACTTACAAAATTATAATAAAATTAACTTTGCTAATTAAGACGATAAATTTCAATAAATAAAATAACAAAGGATTACCTAACGTATTCTATTGTCGCACTTTTTATGTTAACTAATTCTATTTTTTTGTTTTCTTCCCAATTATGTTTTCAAAACGAATGTTCGCGGTGCTACACATAATTCTGTTTAGATAAAGTACCATTATTATACAGTCAAAATATGTTTACTGTTGCCACTATCAAATAAATTGATAATTTAAAATGAACGTATTTCATTGTCGGGGAGTGTATACGTATATGAAATTAATTGCAAACTTTATCTCAAATAACTAATCAACCATTCTAATGGAAGTAAAATTTTTGTAAATGCAATTTTATTTGATTTAATAATTATGAGTTTACATTTAAAATTCGTGTCATGCAAAATTATTTAAAATGAGATAAAAGGTTCTATTCTGCGGGAGATGCAGCGGAGGTAGGTAGTTCGGCTGGACAGGTGATATAATGTCACATCCATGTTATTCTTTTCTTTCAAATTTTCCTTCGAGTTGTTTTTTTGTGTTTTTAAGTTAGATTATGTTTTTTTAATTTTAACTCACGGTTATTACTGATCATATCATGTTTCGGAAACCCCACCTCCAAGAGCTCCTGAGTTTTAGCTGTGCAATGACCGTAAAACCGAAACCTCTGGTATGATATTATATTTCTGTTAACATTCCACTCACCAACGAGACAGTTACAAATATCTCCCAATTTAAATGTTACAAATGGCGGCCAAGTGGAGTGTTACAAGATCTGAAAATCATGTTTAACCTTTTGGAATAAGGTTATTTTCGTTTTATTTAATTTAAACAAAATTGATTTGTTTAACAGAAACAGCTTCAATCAGCTCATTTTTCAATAATTAAATTTTCTATATTATTTTCATACATACAGTAGCGAGCAAAAATGGATACATAATGAAAACATTTTTAGTTTTTAATTTCTATAGTTATTATTTTATTATTTGAACAACAAAAACAAGTTTGTAATATTCCCCATTAGATTTACTTAAGAAAATATCAATAATTTAATTAATTAAAAAGATATATTAAAATTCATTGTTTAGGTCATATGTATCCAATTATGCCCGTTTTCGCAGAAAAAACTAGCCTTATCCAGCAAAAATATCGAAGCGCGCCTCGAATTATCAAAATTTCATAAAAAATTGTTCTATTGACGATTGGGAACGCCTGATTTGGCTAGATGAAACAAAATAAATCGATATCAGTCAGATGGGAATGGCTACTACTGGAAACGGCCACATGAAAAAATAAAGAAACATCATGTTACGGAAACGATGAAGCACGGTGGCGAATCAGTATTGGTCTGGGGATGTTTCACCCGGTGGAACGTTGGACCACAATTGAGGATCAAGGGCATTATGCGAAAGGAAGAATATTTAAATATTCTTTAAACAAAATCTAGTGGAATTTGTAGATGAATGTGCTTATCAGGAAGACTAGATCGTTTTCGAGCAAGACGGAGACTCCAAACACGCAGCTAAAACAGTGCAAAAATGGTTAAAAAAATCAGAAATTTCAAACTATTTAAAGGTCTGCTCATAGTCCGGACATTAATCCGGCGAATTAAAATAGAATGGAATAAAATTCCACATGACTCCATAGAAGGGCTTGTCGCGAGTGTGCCCCAACGTATAAAATCACTTATTGACAATAAGGGTCTTTGGACCAAATAGTAAAGATGTCAAATTTAAAAACGTGCATATATGGATACACATGGCCTAAACAATGAATTTTAATATGTATAACTTTTTAATTAATTAAATTATTGATATTTTCTTAAGTAATCTAATGGGGAATATAGAAATTGAAAACTAATAATGTTTTCATTATGTATCCAGTTTTGCTCCCTATACTGTATGTTGGTTTTTAACATGCTCGCCTATAATTTGTATAATTTTGAAGTCGCAATCAGTACAATAAAAGTAAGAAGAAAAACATAACTCGTAAAGCGGCTCCTACAGGCGCAGTGATTTCATGTTGCATTATATTCTATACCACAGAAGCCTAATAGTAGATTGCAAAATTAATTGTGGTTAAATATTACAAGTAAACCGCCGCGTCCTTGCAAATATTAATCCACAGCCAATGATACCATTATTGCTAGTTAGTTATTATAGATTTTAATCCTTTACTCTAAATATAGAAGAAAAACCAACAAATCATATTTTATTATAACCAGTTATGGTTTTACTATTGACATTTTTAATTAAATCAGGCATGAAGAAATAAAAAAAAACACGTTGGTATTGTGTGATTCCAAATCACGTGGCACATACACTAAATTAATGCATTTCAAACGTTTCGTGTTACGATTATATTTTATTTTATTGATGTTTGGAAATGTTTTTAATTAAAATTTTGTTCAATCCTAAATCTATTACATAATTACCAAATACAACTATTTTTGTCCGTATAATATGTATGTGGCTTCCTTAAAATATGTACTAGCAGAGCCAATTTTCACAGTACCTCGCGAGTACATTTGTGCTCAAAAATATAGCCCCCCCCCCCCCCCACAATCATTCTTTATGCGATAAAATGTATATTTACATTTGATTCTTGAACTCTCTGAATAATAACTTAACCAATGGATATTTCAGATTTTTGAATGTTGGCTGTAAATATAAATTATGAAAGGTAAGTTACTAGTTAATTAAAAAAAATAGTTATGTTTACTGATATTGATTCTGAACTGAAGTACTTTGGAAATGAATGACTGTTTTGGAGTCGTTTACATAATTATTTTAATATCTCAGTTGTTTTTTAAGTTATAAGATAAAGCTTCAATGTGCCAGATGTGCCAGGCCTACCTTAATATTTTTCTTAATTCATATTTTGTTTTCTCGATTTCCTTCCATGCTGAAATAATATTAATATTGTATTACGACTAAAGATACTAGTATTTTTTAGTATTGTTCTCCAGCTTCAATAAACCATCTTCGACTTATCAAACACTATACATTTACTACGATTCTAAACCTTGATTTGAATACAAAAACATTATAAACCCGAAAAATTAACAGGTACACGACGTAATTGTTAACAGACTTGAGTAATAAAGGAAAAACGTCAAATTTAACGTTTAAAGTGGACAACATAATGGTGTTATAATATTGTTACGATTTTGCCTTGTCAATCAAGGTTCGAATCACTGGATTGTGAATAAATACACTGCTTCAAATTTGAACTCACACAATTTATTTACACAACACAATTTATTATACAACACAAAATTCACAATTAATTATTATAATTATAACACACTTTTTAATTATCACTTTAATAATCGCTTTAATAATCACTTTAATAATCTTTCTATTTAACCTTCACTGTATCACGTTTAAAATAATACTCAGCATTCCACGTCAACGCGCGCCTTTATATACCAAAATATTTGTTTCTAGAATAATCCTAAATGCGTAGCAAATATGTTAGTATAGAAATGACGCCTAAATGTTGTTTATAAATTATAAATGTAATTGAACAATTAATGAAATTAACTTATTCTATTCTATTCTAGGTGTCACCGTAACACTACCCCCCACCTAAGCCTGTTCGTCCCGAACAGGATCCAGATCACCTCCTCTGTAGAGCGCCAAACGCTCCAAATGCACCACCTTTGGTTTACCTTTCCGTCCTTTCTGTATGCGATAAACCACGTCGTTCAACCTTTTAATGACAGTGTAAGGGCCTTCCCATGTGGGTTGCAACTTCGGTGATAATCCCTTCTGCCGTTGCGGGTTGTGAAGCCATACCAATTGCCCTTCCTCGAAGCCTTGATTGTTTGCTCGTATGTCATATCGAGCTTTCATTTGATCACTTGTTATCCGAATTTTCTCCCGTACAAATTGATGTATTTCATTGAGTTCCTCTTTCATTCGGTCGACATAATCCTGTCCGCATAGAGCTGCTGATGGAACAGCCCCAAATTTTAAATCTCCCGGTAATCGCAGATTGTTTCCAAATATGGTTTTAGCTGGTGTCACTCCTGTTGTGTCATGTACCGCTGATCGGTAGGCCATCAGGAACATCGGTATATGTCGATCCCAGTTACGTTGGTTCCTTTCCACAACCTTTGCTAGATATTCCCCCAATGTGCCATTGAATCTTTCCACCATACCGTCCGACTGTGGGTGTAAAGGCGTCGTTCTCGTTTTATTGATTCCAAGCATCTGACATATCTCCTGAAATACCACCGATTCGAAATTCCTTCCTTGATCCGTGTGAATTTTCATCGGTACACCAAATCTGCTAATCCAATTGTTGACCACTGCATCAGCTATTGTAGTTGTCTTCTGATTGGGTATGGGGTACACTTCCGGCCATTTGCTGAAATAATCCATTATTACTAGCACATATTTATTTCCGCTCTCGGTGGTCGGAAATGGCCCCGCCACGTCCATTGCAATTCTCTCAAATGGTGCCCCGACATTATATTGTTTCATGGTTCCACGGCTTTTTCGTGCTGGTCCCTTCACTGCCGCACATTGGTCACATCTTCGACACCATTCTACTACTGACTGTCTACATCCGGACCAGTAGAAACGTTCGCGAATTTTGGCTAATGTTTTATTAATCCCTAGGTGACCTCCACTTGCTCCTCCATGATACTCCTTGAGGATTTCCGCTATCCGATCTTTTGGCACCACTACCAACAATTGTTTTACTTTACCATCCGTGCTTTCCCACTTTCGTTTTAAACATCCATTTTCTATGTGGAGGCTATCCCATTGAGCCCAATATGCTTTTACAATCGGAGTTTTGTCCGCTATCTCACTCCATGTGGGACGGTGTTCCTTTTTCTTATGTTCCATGATGAATGACAGATCAGCATCCTGTAATTGCTCCTTCTTGATCATTTCATCAGTCCATTCCTCATCAGGTAGCACTTGCATAAGCCGAATATCGATGATGTTTTCCTTACCCTCCACACGCCCATAATGCTTGCATTCCACGGGACATGGCCTTCTTGATAATGCGTCGGCATTTCCATGTGCGCTTCCCTTCCGATGTTCAATATTGGCTTCATCTGTCAAGCTGTCATCGCCTCTTTCTACTCTCGAAACTTGGATGGAGGTTATGGGGCAATCGGTTGTGGGAGTCAGCTTTTGCCCCTTCAAGCTGTCTCTTTTTAACGACTCCAATGTCGTCCGACCCTCCTTTCTGGCCTCTCTCTGCTGTTCGTTTTGTCTACGCTTCATAGGAGATGGCGATCTTCCTCGTTTCTTCTTAATCTCCCAACAGTCTCGTGAGATGTGACCCATTCTATTACATACCCAGCATTTAATCCTGCTACTTTCATATCTGAACCTTGGTATAGCCCGCTCGGTGTCCATTCTGGAATCAATCTCCACTCGGCGAATTTCCATTGCTGGTTTGACGATGGCCTGAACAGTTTCATTTGTTAGCGCACAAGCGATGGTTTCCGTAAAAGTTGCCTTAGGTGACAACATCACTGCTCTGCGTGTCTCAGGATCTCGAATACCGTCAATGAATGCAATTATTTTAATTCGCTCCATGTAATCGGCCGACATATTTGAATGTGCTAAATGCGCGAGCCGCTCAATTGCCGATGAAAATTCCTGTAGCGATTCTCCTCCTTTTTGGTATCGACCCTTCAATTCCATGCGATAGATTTCTCGTTTGTGATCAGTTCCGTATTTTCGATCTAACGCCTTCATAATTCCCATGTAAACGTTCCGTTCCTGCTCGGGAATGATTTGTAGTGTTTCTGCCGCTTCGCCTTTAAGAGCCACAATTAACGTTGCAACACATTGTTCTTCAGTCCACTGATTTTGCTTAATCGCCGTTTCGAACTGGAACTTAAAAATACTGAAGGATGTTGTTCCATCAAATGTTGGTGGTTTTATCTTAACTGCATTAACCGTCTGGATCACTTGATGTGTCGTTCCATTCGCCTTGACATCTTTGAGCTCCTTCTCGAGACGTTTAAAATCTTGTTCAACCGATTCAAATTTTTGTTGAACCGTCCCTTTAACATTTTGAATTTGTGCGTGTACTTCTGTTTGCAGTTTTTCCACTTTACCGTGTAGTGTAGAAGATAATTCCAAAAACCTCTCGTCTATTTTCTTTTGGCCATCTTCTATTTGGTTTTTTATGTCCGCCCCTTGTTGCTGCATCTGCTGTTTCATTTCCTGGTTCAATTGTTTAATGTCCGCCCCTTGTTGCTCCACCTGCTGTTTCATGTCCTGGTTCGACAATTTCATTTGATGTTTAATGTCCGCTCCTTGTTGCTCCATCTGTTGTTTCATTCCCTCGTTCGATTGTTTTATTCCCTCCAACTGTTGTCCCATCATTTGATTCATAGCAGCCATCAACTGCGATAAATCGAAACTTCCAGATGGGTTTTATGTTGTTCCGACCACCGTTTGTTCTTCCTTTTCTTTCTTGTCCACACTGATCTCATCCGTGTTGTCCTCCTCGAAATCATACACATCTGGATTTAAACCATCCTTCTCCATGGCCTCACGTAGTCGCTCCACCAAACTAGCTTTTGTGCCTTCACTGGCCAAACCTCGCCGTGTCAGTTGCTCCTTTAATTGCGCAAGCTTTAATCCGTAGAGAATCATTTTCCTTATTATTCACAATCCCACCGCTGTCACCAATTGTTACGATTTTGCCTTGTCAATCAAGGTTCGAATCACTGGATTGTGAATAAATACACTGCTTCAAATTTGAACTCACACAATTTATTTACACAACACAATTTATTATACAACACAAAATTCACAATTAATTATTATAATTATAACACACTTTTTAATTATCACTTTAATAATCGCTTTAATAATCACTTTAATAATCTTTCTATTTAACCTTCACTGTATCACGTTTAAAATAATACTCAGCATTCCACGTCAACGCGCGCCTTTATATACCAAAATATTTGTTTCTAGAATAATCCTAAATGCGCAGCAAATATGTTAGTATAGAAATGACGCCTAAATGTTGTTTATAAATTATAAATGTAATTGAACAATTAATGAAATTAACTTATTCTATTCTATTCTAGGTGTCACCGTAACAATATGTTTGAATTTGCTTTCGTGAATAACTACTCATGCATCTACGCGGTCAATTCACGAAACATGCGGGAAAACTGAAGATCTCTTTTTTTACTTTGGTTTTTTCAAAATATAAAAATTCGTGAATTCGAAAAGTTAATTGTCAAAATAGAATATAGATGGAAATGTGAAAGAATCAAATTTCGTACGCTACGCAGTAACTTGCTAGTAGTACAACTACATGGTATTGTTCTATATATATATATATATATATATATAGACAATATTTCAATGTAATAATACAACATCAGTCGTCGGCCGGTATATAAGTCAAAAATTCAAATGAAAATCTCTACTTAAAAACAGTCGTCCGAAAACGGCTCAGAAAAATACAGCTCGTCCTTAATATTGTTTTTTAACATCCGCAGATCCGATGCGTTCCGCATTTCCACTAGGTTTTGCAAGTTAAAATTGGTATAAGTTCTTGCAAACTGGATAGAGTTTCTCTGAATATTCTTATCATATTTTTTCCATCTATTAAACATATTGCTGGAAATTCAGAACAGATTTAACATGTTTTGACGTGGCTTTAACATTTATAACCTTTTAGACATCTAGCGTTTACAACTTCAACTACCAGTTATTTCGAGTGTTGCAACAATTACGTCATTCGTGTTATGACAGAAAATTAGTTTAATGTTTGACGTAAGTAAGTAAGTAATTTACGAGGAAAATTCAGTATAGAAATGAAATGCCTACAAGGCAATTTGTGGATCAATTTGTGAAACAAGTTCGTGGAACTGGATTGTTATTGGATAAATCAACACGTTGCAACGACAGTCATCATAGTTTTCTCGTCGTTGCACTGTATTCTTGTTTTTAATTACTTTTAACTTAGCGGGAAAAGCACAATAAATGAATTTTGGGCGCGAAATCATCTCGTTGGTTGATGAAGATTTTTGTTGAAGACCC
Source organism: Nephrotoma appendiculata (assembly GCA_947310385.1). NCBI lineage: Eukaryota > Metazoa > Arthropoda > Insecta > Diptera > Tipulidae > Nephrotoma > Nephrotoma appendiculata. Next base: position 206,434,539 of record OX371223.1, read on the forward strand.
GTTTTTATGATGATGATAAAGAAATAAGAAAAAACGTTTTTTGGGAAAAACATCGCGCGATAGTCAGTCGAGTTCGAGTTGATAATTTTGTAAACAAAAGTCCAAATGAGGAACAATAAGTTTAAAATTGTAAAATTAACATAAAATCTTCCTTTAAAGTCTTAAAAGTATATAAGTTATAATTTTGGTGATATAAACATTTCATACATAAGTTTTGTGATTTCACAAGTCTAGTTAATTAAGTCGGCAAATAAATAAACTGAAAACACGGGTGAAACGTGGTTTATCGAAAATCTTAATTAAACTTAAATAGTTAAGAATAGTGTATTTTATAAAACTTTTGGGTAAGTCTAGTGAGTTGATTGTAAAATTGGGACTTTACTCAAAAAAAAAAAAATGAAAAAACGATAAAAATATTGCAATCATTGCTACAAATTAATGACTTAAAATATGGTAAAAAATTCTTCAACTCACAAATTCACTCTATGGAGCCATAAGTCATGTTTTAATTTTATGATTTATATGTTTTGAATGTGTAGCCTTGATTAAAACAAACATTTTGAGACACTTAATTTTTTTGGTTGTTTTTGTTGTTAAAGATACAGGGTGTCAAAATTTGAGAAAAAATAATTATCCGTTAATTATGATTTGGGGCTCATTTTAATGGTAAGTTAATAAGGATTTAAAAATAGTATATTGTTTAATTCCTTGTTCTCCAAATTTCCCGCCAAAATGTTCTTTTTAAATTTTCTCAAAAACCTATTTTTTTCTAGAATTCGACAATTAATATTTTACAACATATCAAAAAACTAAAATCCCGTTATTTTTTGTTTTCTTGCAAAAATCGTTTTAAAAGTAAGAGAAGTATTTCACTTTTATATGGAAAGCTATATAGATATTCAGTGTTTGAAATTGTTTACAAAAGAGGTAGTTCACTTAATTTGTGTGTTTTGTTTATTATTTATTGTACAATTTTGCGTCATATTTAAGTATCAGTCACATAATTATGTGGTGCCACCCCCTGGTTTATATCGTTTGGTTAGTCGTAGTACCATAAATTCCTTTTCTTTCTTGGGTTATTTTATAAAAGACTAAATAAAATGTTGTTTTCCGCTTTTTTATTGGGGGTTGATTATTTTTACTTGACGCAGGCGTACATGTTAAATGATGAGTAATTCTTATGAAAACAAAAAATGAACATTGTTGATATAAAAAAGAGTAAAAATTTAACTTTTTTATTAGTTGACATTGTGAATTGTAGACAACATTTTAAATAAGGAGTAAGATTTTTTAAAATTTGAAAAAGTAACAGTGTGTTAAACTGAGTGTAAGTTTAAGTGGATAAATAAGTACTATAGTGCGCTAAATTTTATAATGGATAAATTTCGAAAGTGTTGTAAACCATATCGTGATTCAAAGTGTTCGAGTAAACTAAAACGAGTTACGGATTATGTTAAGCAATTTATGCCATAATCAGTTGAGAATCAAGATAATTTGTATCTCTGTTCAACGTGCTATATAAATACATATTACCTGCAAACGACGAGAAATAGAACCAGAGTTGTCAGCAGTTGCGGGACCATCAACAACATCACCTCAAACACCGCAAATAGCCGATAACGATAATAGCAGTGATAGTGAAGAGTGTTATTTAAAAAATGTGTCTGTTTTGGAAAAAATGAATGAAGATCCTTTCTTGGAATGTTTCCTATATCCGAGTACGTTAGAAGCCAGGCCAAAACATCAGCAGGAAAAAGTAATACATTTAGCTTCAATAACACCATCAACATCTTTGGTTCCGCGAATCGTGCCGCTTTAGAATCAGTCAACCGAAGATCAAAAGAAGGTTGCACTATATGATGAATAGATTGGTGATCTAAAAGCTAAATTCGAAGAACTGGAGAAACCCAGTGATAAGATTCAGCAACTTACTATATTGCCAAAATCATTAACCATTCAAGAAATCTAGAATGAGTTCAAGGCAACGCAATATATGGTGCGAACCGCTAAAGATCTACGAGACAAGAATGGTCCACTAAGTCGTCCAGCAGCTAAAGTACGAAAGCGAATAAGTGATGAGCTGAAGCAAGCAGTATTATTTTATTATACTGATGATGATGTTAGTCGGATAATGCCAGGCAAAAACGATTGTTTAACACTCGATAAAGCTAAAGGTGTGTACATTGAAGCGGCTAATGATGTGTACGTTGAAAGAGTGCTATGAAGGATATAAGACGATGTATCAGGATGAGGAATTAAAAAAAATTGGATTTTCTAAATTTTCACTACTTCGTCCAAAATACTGCGTGTACAACCAGGCAGTAGTGGAACGCACACAGTCTGCGTGTATACCATCATGCGTGTATCCATGCCATCTATGATTTTGAAGAGCCGTAATATTAAAAAGAGAGCTTTCAGTAGAGGGGAAGCTTTTATTGAATTACCATAAGAAACCGTCATAATTGGAAAATTTTTGAACATGAATTTATGAATAAAAAATTAAACAAATCATCTAAATTTTAATTTTATATTATTAATAAACTATTCAAAGAACACATATTTGAAAATCAGCCATCATAATGTAGTATTTATTTGGTAAATTTAAACTAAAGCGGAGCATAAATTTATTAATTTTCTATAAAAATGAGCTTTCCGTTTAGTTGTGTAGGTTTATAAAGTCAAATAATAACGGGTGCTGCCGCAGATTCCTCTTACATCCAATTTAAAATTTAATTTTATAAAAATTTAACTTATTTGGTAAATTCTGGTCACATGCACATCTGAATTTTTGAGATGAACGATTCACTTAATAACAATCTAAACATTCCCCATTTATAACAAAATTAAATAGGAAAGGTGAGCTGAAACGAAATTTTATGAATCACCATGTAGAAACAATAATATTAGTCATATAATAAAATTTTTACATCAAAATCTATTTACGAAAATAATTTTTGTATACAAAAAATCAACGATGTCATGATTTTCTTAATTAAATATTATTACAAAACAGAACAAAACGTAAAAAACTTCAATTTTGTCCGATTGCAAAACCGAGCTTTCTGTAATTTGAAAATCCGTTTACAGATGTCGTTGGCGTAAATAAAACTTTTCGTCATAAAATATTCGCATCATAGTTGCTGTGCACTGTAAAACAATAATAGAAAAATGTCACAATTTTTCCAATTTTTTTTCAATCTAATTCGCTGGTGTTGCGTTTCTCAGTTGATTATTGAGATCTCAATAATCTATTGAACCAGGCAGTATACATAAATGAATTGTTAAATTTTTAAAAGGGTGAACAGTACCAAAACGAAATTCTTAACAACACCCAGGAACATCTCCATGGCAAATATCGAAATTGGCGACCATAACTTTGATAGCGTCGAAAATTTTAAAAACCTCGGGTCACTTATAACATCCTTCAATGATATGCAGGCAGAAATAAAAGCCCGAATCGCTGCCGGACAACGAGTTTTCTACGCCCAATCAAAATTATTGTGATCCAAACACCTATCGCAGTCGTGCAAGCTCGCACTTTATAAAGCACTTATAAAACCTGTGCTGACTTTCGGAAGCGAAAGCTGAACCAGGACCTCTAACGACTGTAGATTATTATCTACGCGAACAATGAATGTCGGATTCGCATGAACCACGAAATAAAGCAACTTCTCGGAGGTAGCGATATTATCGGCTTCATCAAATCTAATCGAGTGAGATGGCTCGGCCACGTTGCAAGGTCTCCACAACCACGAATGATTTACAAAGTGTTCCATCAACAACCAGCCGGAGTACGTCGTAGAGGAAAACCCCGACTGCACTGGCGTGACGACGTTGAACAAGACCTACTCGAATTAGGATGTCGAAATTGGAGGGCGAGAGCGGTGGACCGAGAAGGATGGAGGACCATAGTGCGGGCGGCAAAATCCCTTCATGAGATGTAAATGCTAGAGAGAGAGAGAGAGAGAGTAGATCCGGATTATTACCTGCTACTGTAGAACAACAATAATTATAACATAGGACAATAAACGCCGCATCGACTATCTAAATACAAAGTAAATATGATATTTTTTTTATACGTATAATTTTCAATTTATTTAAAAGTTATTAATAATTTAAATTCTTTTTTTTCTGTTTGCTAATTATAAAAAAACAATAATTTTGGTTTCTGTAAATTTGGTGATGGTACTTTTATTTAAGATAGTTTACATACATTAAATTTAGTTTTGATCTTTTTACTAAACGATTGTAAAATTTAGTACAAGTTTATTTAATTGAAAAAAAAAACTCAAGGGCGAAATTTTTTCAAATCATTAAAATTTTGTTTGCCAAATGTTGGTTAATATATTTATATGAAGTTAGTTAAAAATATTAAACCTTTATCAAGATTTGCGGTATATTTTTGGAATTCCCCACGATCAACACCCTCAGCTTTACCCGCGCTACGTACCACCACCCAGGGACCTCTACGCAAACATTCTACGCAACCAGTTCGGGTACAACGTGTACGTGCATTTACAGCGCTTACAGCCGAGAACATTGCAGCTGCTGCTTAGAATGAGTCTCACTCGTTTAATGGGGACCGTGGGTTTAGCTGGCACACTTTTATTAATAATTAATTTTTAACCGTTTGAGTCGCAGGAGGTAATGCAAACGCATTACAAACAACGTAAAACAATTTGTGGTGCAAACGCAAACAACAAAAATAAACTCCAATGCAGATAACAATCGTTTCTTGTATTTGTTAGGTAACGTGATTCTCGTTTTTTTCTCATCGCTCCGTCACATTTATTTATTTTATTTTCTCGACATAAAATCTCAACGCGGCGATTGCGTTGCTTGCGACTCAAACAGTTAAGGATTTCGTGAGTATTTTTTAAATAATTTTGTGGTAAAATCTAAATACGTACTGCCAAAAATAATTTTTTTCCCGAAATAAGAACGATTTTGTAAGCCCCGTTTTCCCGCGAAAATTATTTTTTGTTATTCGGATAATACATAATTTTTTTTCGGAAGGTAAACAAGATTAAAGAATTAGATGTATGGTACTTATAATTTCAAAGAGTTTGAAGGGGTAATCAACTCAACGTACGTGGTTGTTACTTATACACGTTTAATGTATTACCAGAGACAAACTAAAAGAGATATTTCATCCTATGTAAACGTAAAAATTTAAACTGCGATTTCATTTTCTGTAAAAGCCGCATACAATCAAAAATATTTTGTTTTTTTGAGTATATACGTTTACACAGTTTAACGAAAAATCACAGATACAATGATGACATTGGAATTATCAGAATTAAATTTTGTTTTAATTTTTTAGTTTAAATGAAAAATCTTCTTCAATTGTCTATGGTATTACTAAACGAATAATTTGTCACTAGCGTCAAAACGCTGTATTTGTGAACTAAAGTACAACTAATAATATTGTTGCTTGGTGCAAGACATTTCAAACGATAAGCCACATGACTTTATCGGAATGAGTAATTATGTATTGTATTGGAGCTAAAATTTAATTCGGTCCGTTTTCTGACTTTAATAATTTTTTTATAGTGACAGCTGATTTCCGTTGTTTTAGACAGATAGACATCTGTTTGTATTGCTTTGAGTTTCATACAGAAGGTGCTTTTCTATGGTGTTGAATATGTCCGATTTTGTGATAATTAAACGGCATTTGGGGAAAGTGTTAATTTTTTGTTTTAATTGGGAAAAAATGAAGCAGCAACACATTGAATGCTTGTGGAAGTTTACGGTAAGCGATAAATTATGTAGAGAATGGTTTCAACGCTTCCAAAAATGATGATTTCAGTTTTGAAGATAAGCCTCGCTTAGGACGGCCAAAAAATTCGTGGGCGATGAATTAGAAGCATTGCTCGATGAAGATGCGATTCAAACACAAGAGCAGCTTGTCGGTACATTAGGGGTGACCCAAGAAACAGTTTCCGTACAATTGAAATCTATGGGCATGATTCTAAAGCAAGGCTATTGGGTCCCTTATGAATTGAAACCAAGAAACGTGGAAATTGGATTTTTTCTTGTGAACAGCTGCTTCAAAGGCAAACAAGAAAGAGTTTTTTACATCGGATAGTGACTGGTGACGAGAAAAGGATATTCTACGATAACCACAAGAGGAAAAAGTAATACGCTTTGCCGAGCCAATCGATGCCATCGACTTCAATTTCAACACCAAAGACGAACATTCATGGTTCGAAGGTTATGCTATGTATCTGGTCGGACTAAAGAGACGTTGTGTATTACGAGCTGCTATAACTTGGCGATTCCATTACGGGCAAGCGGTTTTACCGCGTCGGTTGTTCCGACGGACGCAATACGATTTGGCAGGTCACCGGTTCACTTCTTTCAAAGAAATTGAAAATCCGGTTTCAAACTTGGATCGCCTCACAAGACGAAACGTTTTTCCGAGATGGGATTTGAAAATTACCTGATAGGTGGGAAAAAGTCGTAAGCAGCGATGGGCAATATTTTAATTAATCCGTTTATTCATTTTGTTTTAAAATAAATGCATTTTTATAATTGAAACAACGGACCGAATTATTTTGTACTACCAATACATTCCAATGATATGGCACAATCATGTATTCTATAATAACTATTAGTTAGCTACCAGTACAAGAATTGTTGCTGTTTCCAAAACGTTCTAGACAACAGACCCATGATTATACGGGATAATAAAATATGTAACTGCTTCTAGCGCTGTAACGGTAGTTTTGAGTATTAACATGCTTCAGGGCCTTTAAAATGACATGAGAATCGATAAAAAATCAATAATTAAATAGCCGATAACATTACTATTATTATTATTTGACTTTCATCATTAATCTAGCGATCATTTTTAAATAAATTTTTCTGCGGTTAAATTAACAAATGTTCATCTTTTCAAAATATAAATTTCGTGCCCTAAACTGAAAGACACATTTTGCAGTACGATTTGCAAAAAACAGGATGTCACAAAACAGGATCACAAAACAGCACTTAGTACATTAAAGGGCATGATACGGAACAAGACCGATTAAAACAGGACATGACAAACTAGTAGATAGTATGCTAAATGACATCGTACTGAACAAGACCGATCCAAACGGGATTAACTATAAATTGAAGTTGAAGCGTTTAATTTTGATTAAGTTTGGAGATAGAAAACAAAGGATGGTTTCCTTTACAGAAAATATTGAGTTTTTTTTGTGTAGGTAAAACAGAAATATCATTTTTGGCAAATAGTTTTATTTTGCCCAATTGCTTTTGCTTTTTAAGATGAAACAGAGATTACAGAGATGAAAAGATATTCCGAATAGACCTTTCCAAACTGTGTTAATAATAATTTTGTGAGTAATTATTTTAAAAAATACGTATACTAATAATTTAAAAGTAATTATTCAGCTTACTTGACCTGTCAATTCCATGTCCGGGAGGACATGGTAATTTTGCTACCGAACCGGCAATTGTTGGTGGCCAACATAATATACTATCCCATGTCCAATTGCAATAGCGTGCTGAAAAAATGAAATATAAAATCTTAAAATTAATTCAGGTTGAAGCCAAAGTGTAAACCAGATTATAAAATAAAAAAATCGAAACACATCTGCGTGTCACTTGAAAATGAAACAAGTAGAAAACTGCTGGATATACTCGTACTTAGAAAATTACTTTGAAGGTATGCATAAAGTCATAGATCTTTTAATTTACTTCATTCTCTTGGGAAGTTTTACCAAACCCAAATTTGAATGTAATAATTGAATATCTCTTCTTTAATAGCAAAAAAAACAGAACAAAATATTACAATTAGTTATGTCTAAGAAAATTAAAATCAAGTTTTTTTTAAACTATAATAATGGCAAGTTAAATAAATTTATGTTTTTCGGTTTTATTTAATATTAACAACCATCAGCCGTTAATCTATAAAAAGTATAAGCCGAATAAAAATCGATTATTTGTTCTTTATACCAACATATTTCTAGCTAACACTGAAGAGAGCCCCCCCATCTAAAGTTTCATTTTAAAAGGATAAAACTACATTGATGCTGTGACAGTATTTAATTTATCTCACCTGTAGTTGGTATAAAGTAGTCTTCATACTTTAATAAACATGAATCTAATGTTAAATTCATAAAAGTCTGTGTTGGTTGCGTATAAAGATTTGGTGCATTCATAGCGTTAACATTTCCCTTTCGCGGATTTCCCGAATTTTGTAAGTGGCATTTAAAATTACATCTGTAAAAATAAAAAAAAAAATAAATATTTAAGTATATACTTAATTAGATATTATTATCACGTTATAGATATTTATTAAAATAACAAGTTAAATGGATAATCTTAACATCTTCGTAACATAAATACATTTGAATTGTGTACAGGTACGAGCTACTCGTATATCATATTTTATGTTTTCATATTATTGTTTAATATTCTTGAAGAAGCTAATGATTATTTGTCAGCTCTTGTAAACATAAGCAGAATCTGTAGAAGCACATTTTGGAAGATAAAATTTTATAGGTGGCAATGAATTTATGGATGAATTTATGACTATAGTAACGTGAATATTATATTAATACGTGTAGAGCACAAGCATATTTATTGCTCTAGGCTACAGGTAGAATAAAACAAACTCTCATTCAGTCTTCAAGAGTAGATTAATATTTTCAATGTTTTAAAAGTTAAAACCAATTATATGTGAGTTTAAATTCCGATTTTCCTGTTTAAATAAAACAAATTTACACATTGCAGACTATATAACTATTGATATTATGGTGATATGACACTAGACATACAGTTTGAAAGTGACTTGTGCTGCAGCATTATCGAATCGACATACAAGGTTTCTTTCTCAGGTTAAGATTATAGTTGATTACAATAAAAATTCACTTTAAGTTTTGACAATTTATTATTTTAAGTTACAGCAAGTATAGAATGGTGTATTATTAGGCGAGAACGTAATGGATGCTATTTATATATAGTTATGGGTATGAAGTTACAACTTAAGTCGTTACGCGATTATCGTTACGCGAAAAAGGTAGTGTAGATATTGATGGTGTTCCATGGTTGACTGTATCAGCCGATGCTTGTTTTTCGAAACGAACTTACGGTAATAGGACGTCAGGACAGCTTCCATTATACCACATGATAAAGGAAAGATAATATGGAGCAAAGTGGCAAAACAATTTTGTTCCGTATGCTCATTACTTTCATTGGAAACGGCACCTAAACATGACAGTAAGTCCAATTACAGAGGTTATTCCACTAGCATGGAAGCCAGATTAATAGTGGAAGGTTTCAAAAACAGCGAGAGATTGTATGGTGTTCGTTACAATCAGCTGATAGCTGATGGAGATAGTAGCGTGTATAAAAAAATAGTTCTGTAGGCCTTATAAAAACACGTACATTGAAAAGATTGAATTTCGAAACCGGAATTTCCCGAAACGGAATTTTCGTAAAAAAATTCGGGAACTGATAACTAATACTACATTCCCAATAATATTAAGAAAAACGTTGAGAGCAAATTTAAAACGATTATCTGTTGGCCTTATCAACGCAGTTCAGTACTGTAAACTTTTGAAAAATATTCCCTTGCAAGGAATAACTGTCTTATAAGCAAAAAGATTTTGATATTGCACCACTCCACGTGTTTAGGCAGCATACAAGTTGTGATACTTACTTTTGTAATGGAGGAAAGGTCGGTGAAAAAAATTTGGTGCCTGAGATGCAGAAGTCCGGATTACTTGAAAAAATCTGTTCGGTTATTCGTATACTATCGTATACCAATCATATACCAGCAGAGCACAATTTGCCGAGTTACCGCCCAACACGCTTCGTGCCCATTATAGACTACAAAAGTGGGTATTGAAGAGTAATTTAAAGTACCATATAATTACTGTAGAACCGAAAAAAGGTGATCCACGCAGATTTGAGCCAAGAGGAAACCCACAGTGAAAAGGAAAGAATTCTATCGGTACTTGCATCTGAAAATTGTATCAGATGGCATGATGTTCATCGGTTTAGAATAACTGCTTCTAATTTTGGGTCGATTTGTAGAGCTAGGAATGTCGATAGTTATCCTAATAAAGTTAAGGATATATTATATCACACGCAAATGTCCTCAAAAGCTAATGACTTTGGGAGACAAAATGAGCACATATCAATAGCTTAATTAGATGCGCAACTAAATGTAAAGGTGTATTCATCCGGAATTTTTATCGGCCAATGTGTGCTTAGTTGCTTCACCAGGTCGATTATTAGACGATGATGAAGGTGTCATTGAAGTAAAATGTGCATATGCTCCACGAGATATGGTTCCAGTAGATGCCATCAAGTTGTGTCAAATACGATAAAGGCACACAGATATTTGCTATTAATAAACTACATCCTTATTATTATCAAGTGCAACGACAATCACACATGACTCAAAAAGATTACTGCCTTTGTTGTGTTTCGACATTACCGAATTATAACCTCAACATAGAACGAATTGAAAGAGATGATATTTATTTGAAAATGAAATGCGAGAAAAATTAATAAATTTTTATTATAAATCTGTGCTACTAGAAATTGTAGATCCCCGATATACACGAAATTCCTATTCGAAAACATTGCAGTGACTAGATTCGTTTCGGAATTCAATTATCAAAACTAAAACAAAAAATTACAAAAACAAATAAAGTTAAAATTAAAAACACAAAAAAAATAAAAAAAAATATAAAGAAAAACAAAGGAAAACGAAATCCGAATGATACTACCACGTGGTGTTATCCGGGTAATGATCCTATCGCTCTATGGATTAGCTAACGTCACAGGTGTTACTTTTTTTTATATTTAGTAATAAACCGTAGTTATGAAAACGTTCGAACACGTATTTGCAGATTTACCCAATTCCATGTTCCCCGTGTCTGTTTAATTCTTTATAGGGTTAGAGGTGGGTGAAGCGGGCGTTTGTCTTGTATCAAGCGGCTTGCTATATAAATAAATATGTTTCAAGGTATACAACTAAATCTACAGTACGTGATCAAAATTCGCAGCTTATATAGAACTGCACCGACCAAATTAACCCGCCTCAATGAAACCTATTTCATAATTTGTGACACTTTTATTACAATTTATTACAACAAATCCCGATTTTATTACAGTTACCGTTAATGGTGTTTAGCTTACAGTTATCCTACTCCGCCAAAATTGTAACTTCTGATGTAGCAATAATATCAAAATGGTTCCCAGAATTTATTACATGAAAACAACCCCTATTTATTTATTTATTTAAGATTTCCTATTGGGCGACACATAGACAAAGTCCAATTACGCGTCGCCTCTATCTACATACAAAGCTAAGAAATATAATAATAAAAAATATAAATATGCAAAATAATAAGAATAATAATTATAATACTACGAAATACAAAATATAAAAAATTGAAATGTAATTTTACTCGAATATAAATCGAAAAAGTTAGTCAAGTGAAGACTAACGAAGGTTAAAAAGAAGTTAATAGTGGACCGCTTAAAATACCACTAACACTAACCATTACTAGTTATCTTATATCGTGTTCTAATATCGTTATGTGCGTGTGTATAAAGAAGTTGAAATACCTTGATCAAACAATTAGGACAATAAAAATCGAGGGCAAAACAGAAACAAAGCAACTAATTAGACAAGACAAGTTAATATTGAATTTGTATTAGAAAACGATAAACCCTAGATCTGTATTGTTGCATATAGACAATGACAAGTTCAAGGAGAAGAAAAGCTCGTTATGACCACTTTGCATTCGTGTAAACGGGTTTGAGGACTCAAGATTATTACGCGATTGTATTGGTAGAAATAATTGATGGTTTATCGTCCTATAAGCAAGAACATACAGATTCAACGATGAGAAGGTGGAGGTTTCAGTTTTAAAATTTATTATTTTTTACAAAAATAACTCGTCATGTGCACGTCTCCTATTTTCGAGGCTGACCATACTGAACATTTTCAACCTTGTGCCGTGCATAATATTGCCTGAATGCGAGATAGATTTATATACCAAGAATCTTGTAAACTTTTTTTGAATCCGTTCTAATTGGTCAATATATTTATCGTAAACTGGATTCCAAATTTGAGTTGTATACTCGAGGACACTCCTAATTAGACAGTTAAAATGTATTACGAACACCACTGGGTTACGAAAATCCTTACCGATGCGAAAAATATAGCCCAAAATTTTGTGAACTTTAGAGAAAATCTGATCGATGGGTTTGTCAAATGATAATTTTGAATCAAAAGTAACTCCTAAGTCAGTAATATGATTGGTTTTAGCCAATCTAATGTCTGAGATGTAATAATCAAATACATCAGGGTTACTTCTCCTAGAACAGGTAATTACAACACATTTCTGAATGTTTAGATTTAGCTTATTAGTCACACACCATAAACTCAATGTTTGCATATCCGTCTGCAATCGATAGCGATGGTTAGAATTCGTAATCCTTGAGTAGATTTTTAAGTCGTCAGCATAGAATAGGTGCGGACATACAAACGCACGAGATAGATGATTAATGAAAATTATGAAAAGTAGTGGTCCTAGAGTAGACCCCTGTGGAACACCAGAGTGTTGATTTTGTACCAAAAATCAGAGCGCGAGCTGATGAGGTGAACAATAATTTTGTGTACATATTACATTGTATAATATATAATTTTATATTTGTATCGTATTTTTTCTATCATGTGTCTGTGCATTTTGTTCATCAATTTTACAAAGGCAAGTAGCAAAATAAAAAGTTCCAGTTCAATCGGTTGAATATTTATAATGGTGACGGATATTTCACCTCTTCTATTCGCTTGCTTTTGAGCAGTGGAACCGATTGTTTGCTATGTGATTTGATTTTTCATTTTCAAATATTTAAACAATACGAAGCAAACCAATATTAATAAAATAACCACTACTATGTTTTTCCGGATTGCTTACCTCGCGCTGTCATTTTTGGTACAAAATCGACACTCAGAACTAGCTATACGTTTGTATTTCTATCCATTAAACTTCACATTTAGTTAGGATGTATTTCTAATCCATTAAACTTCACATTTAGTACTCTGGTGCTCAGATAGGATGCTAACCACTTACTAATGGGTGGAGAAATGCAAATTTTGCAACATTTGTCAAATAACATTTCATGAGATACAGTATCAAATGCCTTTTGGAAATCAGTATAGATACAGTTCAATTGCCAGCCTTTATCGACAAACTCAAAAGCATAAACAGAAAACTACATGAGGTTGCTTAAAACTGAACGTTTTTCATAAAAACCATGTTAATTAATAATCCGTAGACTAACTTCTCAAAGATTTTGCTAAACGCGTTTGATAGAGATTATGGTCTATAATTCTCTATGCAACTTTTATCACCTTTCTTAAATATTGGAACAAGAAACGCGGTTTTCCATCTAGTTGGAAATACAGCAGAGTTTAAAGAGATATTGAAGATAATAGATAGTGGGTCGGCTAGTACAACTGACAAATAAAATAGTTAGATATGTTATCTGGGCCCGAGCCTTTATTAACATCTAATGACTCTAGAATACCTAAAATATCTTGCGATGAAAAATACGAGATTCTTTAGTTAACGGAGTATCCGATCTGTGTACGCCAGTGGAACTGTCCAGCGAGGTAAGACTGGGTATAAAAATGGAATCGAAGTAATCAACAAAAAAATTGTAAATTATATTACTATCATGGGATTCACTGGCTTCAAATTTCATGGTCCCAGGATAACATGATTTTGAAGACAGCGCTTGTGAAGAATTCCAAAGAAGTTTAGGATTACGTTTTAAGTTTTGTGCAGTATTTTTTAGATATTCAGAATAACATTTACGTATTTCCAATTTGACTGATCTGCGAAGGTTGGAAAAGATTGCATAGTCAATTTAATTTGTATAAGTATCTCCCCAGTGTGGTGTATAGAATATCGACAGCATTCTCAACATCCAATTGTGAGTTAGCAAATACCTCAATCCAGTTAAACGTACCTAGTTCCTGTCGGACACGTTCATAGTGTAAATTTTTAACATTGGTGTATAAACAAGTATTATATAGCAGTTTTTTGAGGGAGTGATTAACTAGACTAATAACTATTGGATGATAATTGTCCACCTTTCAGAGATGATCCCGAGCATGATTAACTTTTAACGAACTATTGCATACGTTGGAGAATATGAGGTCTAGTAATCTATTAATACAGTTAGTCACATGGTTATATTGATAAAGCTTGACAAGCGTAATTGTATCAATAAGATACTGAGCTGCTCTACCTTCAGTAAGAAATGACATATTATACGTTATCTTTCTCCCAGGATATACACGGTAAACTGAAATCACCAAGGACTAAAAAGTTATAATTAGTCGGTGAATTTAGAATAAAATTAGACAGATGATCACAAAAGGATTTATAGTTATCGAATTTGGTGTATCTTGGTGAAAAATAAATTACATATAAAATTTCAATCTTGCCGTTGCGTAAACTTAATTTTTATCCAAATATCGTCATAGACCGAGTTAAGACCACTAATCTCATTAACAAGAAATGTTTTCTTAATAGCAATTAACGAACCACTTCCATCATATAGATGATCTGCCTAACGGCAAATTGCATACCAAAACAGTTATTATCATCAACCACTCAATGAAATCTAAAACCAGATCAATCAGACTTCACGGAATTGGCCTCAGACCATATATATATATATATATATATACCTCAGATATATACAAAAATGTCGATTTTACCGACTTCAATAATTTATTACACCAGACCGCTACCAGATATTCGATCAAACATTTGTCTTCGATAAATAACGATTTATAAGCTCACGATAGAAAAGCACCATACCATAAATTAATCTGATCTCGAATAAGGTTGATTTATGAGCTCAGATAGTAGCTCAAATATCTATACACCAAATTGAATATAGAAATATCTAAATATTGCAAGAATTTATCGTTCTTACTGTATAAATGGGTGGGGGGAGGAGGCAGGGGTTCCATGCTAACGGGTAGCAGTACAAAAACTAAAATTATCGCTAATTATTTCTGCTCATTGAAAGCACCTGTCCCTATTCAAAATAATGCTTTTAGAGGTGAGGCCCCCAAGGAGCACAAAATTATTCATTTGGAGATTTCAAGAGCTCATAAATAGTTCATAGTTCCACCTGGTTTCTTTTCTTTCTTGAATGGTTCCCAGGCTAACTAGCTCAACAAACTTAAAAATTCCAATGCCCTTTTA
Organism: Nephrotoma appendiculata; assembly: GCA_947310385.1. Classification (NCBI taxonomy): domain Eukaryota; kingdom Metazoa; phylum Arthropoda; class Insecta; order Diptera; family Tipulidae; genus Nephrotoma; species Nephrotoma appendiculata. Next base: position 206,449,796 of record OX371223.1, read on the forward strand.
AAATCAATTTCTCTTATATAGCTACGAGGGCAAATCAAAAAGTTTTGCAATATCATATGAAAAAAAAGAGTGAGTGAGACAGCAATATTTTTATTTTTCGACATAATCTCCTTTAATGTTTATACATTTGTCACATCGATCAATTAACTTGCCTAAACCCTATAAAAAAAAGATTTCTTTTGCTCCATAAAATATTCATTTACAACAGACTTGTATGTACTTCATAGTCACTGGAAAATTTCCGGCCGCTTAGTGTTTTTTTCAAATTGGGAAACAGAAATTAGTCACTGGGTGCCAAGTCTGGACTGTACGGTGGATGCGGAATTTCCACGAAGCCGCAGTCCTTTAATGCAGCTTGAGCAATATTAGCCTTGTGCACTGGTGCATTGTCGTGAAGAAGCAAGATTTTTTTCCTAACTTTCCTTGGCCGTTTTTCCCGGATCGCTTTTTTCAATTTTCGCAAAACCTCTGCGTAATATATACCTGTGATTGTGGTTTTTGGTGGCATATAATCGATTATCAAAACTCCTTCAGCACCCCAAAAAATTGTTGCCAAAACCTTACCAGCAGACGGTTGAGTTTTGAATTTCTTTGGTGGTGGTTCACTACGTTTAATCCATTGCATCGATTCTTGTTTGGATTCCGGATCCCAGTGATGAATCCATGTTTCATCGCCTGTTATTATGTTATCCAAGAAATTTTCTGGATCTTCTTTGTACATAGCTAAAATCGCCTTTGAAGTTTGAACACGCATTTTTTTTTGTTCTGCATTCAACAAACGGGGAACCCATCGCGCACTTACTTTCGGTGAAGGTGGTCATGTAATATAGTATATGTGGTACCGTATGAAAGAGAAAGTCTCCACGCTAACCGCAGAACAGAAATATGCCGGTCCTCCAATACAATAGATTCGGACAAAATTACGTTTTCATGGCTAATAGCATCTGCTGGCCGACCCGAGCGGTTGTCGTCTTCTAAAGACTCCCGACCACTTTTGAATAATTTTACCCACCTTGTTACTGTGGCATATGATGGTGCAGATTCGCCGTAAGCTTTTGATGTATGATTGGATATATAAATTGCATTTCGTCCATCTTTACAGAAAAATTTAATGACGGCGCGATATTCAATTTCATTCATTTAAAAAAAATTCAAAACACGTGTTACTAAATTTACAAAAACAAACGAACTGTAAAATTTACATCGAAATATTCTTCTAGAAGTTTCATCGCGACAAAAAATGGTTTTGAAAAATATATTGTTGTCTCACTCACTCTTTTTTTCATATGATATTGCAAGACTTTTTGATATACCCTCGTACATACATATGCTTTACGATTTATATAAATAATAATGTCGTGTAAAATAATAAATTAGTGTGCAAAAAATATTTTATAGTAATCATAAATATCAAAGCATTTAAATAATAAATAAAAATATTTATAATGTGTATCAAAAGTTCTGTCAGTCTGTGTTTTCATTGGATCGATTTTTTTTTAAATCGAATTGAAACAACTTGGTTTCGATTGAATCAGAATCTACGTAAATATAACTCCTGCTGACTCCTATCATTGACAGATACCTATTTAAAAAACTAACAAAGAGTGTCTTGGTTACACTAAATTTGAAACGTAAATTTGAATTTGTTTTTGTTCATTTTTTTGTTTCTGCACCAACACATGTATACTTAGTTGTTTAGAAAAAAAAAATACTATGGAAAAAAAAATTTCCAATACATCTTTACTTAGTTATTGTTTATTTTATATGTGTGGAGTTAGCAGGACTTATATTTAAGTAGATTCTGCCAGGACTTATGTTTAAGTAAAATTTGGATTGAATCATAAATAGGAACACTACCTGAAATTCATTTAAGAATCTTTATTTTTATTTATTTATTTTATTTATTTATTTATATATTTATTTAACCAATAAAATTTAGCTATAAATTACACACATATTGAGCTACAATGCTCATTTTTTATGCGACGTGCAATCTATGAAAAATCCAATACTTTGGTGCCTACCTCTCGGGATCGTAACGCGATCTTTTTCTTCTCCATTGTTTTTTCCATTCTTTGTGTACAAATATTAACATCTACACACAAATGTTTGATTCCCTTTGTATCCTTTTTCCGGCCAGACAATTTTTTTTTACTTAAATTTAAGACCATCGTGTCCATGTGTACGTAAAAAATGAAAGGTTGTAATGTTTTCCGGATTTTAATGGATCTTAACATAAATTAAGATATAACATAAATTATTTGTTTTTCATAACATATTAATTATTTTATTACTATTATAGTTATAGCACAGAATAGAAATTATCCAGAAGTGTCATTGAGTAGACCAAGAAAAAGTGATCTATCGACCATTTTCCTTCCTTTTTTTACGACTCTGAAATGTAATTGTTTTAATGGAATCATTATTATTAATATTTATTATTTTATTAATTATTTTAATAGTTGTACACTGTTATGAGTTATAAATTTGTTTTATTTCAAATTTAAAACTCAAAAATAAGGCATTTTGGTTACCCTGCAAGCAATTTCTCCTACCTTTTCGCGAAGCAAGGTCAAAAAAATGAGTCGACATTTTACCATACAAAAATGGCGTTATGTCTATTCTGTCGTTATAGTGTTATTTTTCGGACGAAAACGATTTAAGTAGTATGCAGAAATGTGTACGTTTTCCCAAATCACATAAAAAAATAAATTTTTGACATGATGGTTTTTTCGTACACCAATTGTGATCGTGGGCCGGAAAAGATATACGCAGGCGCATACCAAACGAGAAATAGCCACTAATCTGAAATTTTCTGAACTTATTTTCATGAACAATTCTGATAAACTACTTTTAATTTTATATTTTATATATTAAAGTTGAAAAATATTTAGAAAAGATGAAATTTAGGCACGAAATTTAGTATTCTAATGGATTCTTGTGAAAAAATATTTTGTCTACTGTAGTTGTACATTCCAATCGAACCTGCACAACTTGTCCAAGTTTGGGAGCTAGTAACAAAATATTAAAAGAAAATTTGGCAAAAACTAGAAAACTAGGCACGAGTTTTATATGTTATCTAATAAATATATAAAAATTCTAGAAGAAAATGTTTACACAAGTGCTTATCGAACCTACACAAGATACCATTACTTTAGTACAAGACCCTCTTAAGTAGATTGTACTGGATAAGTTTATTTCATACCGCATAAAAAAATCGCACAAAAAAGAGCGCACAAAAACAGGTTTGACTGTACTCGATAGTTGCATCATAACAAACTTTACACTAAAAACATTTTGCATATTCATAATACTAATTCGGTTACTTGAATCCGGTAACTTTTTCGATTCTTTCCCCTTTATCAATAAATTTTTCTTTATTTTATAGGTAAAGGGGAAAGAAACGAAGAAGTTACCGGATTCAAGTTACCGTAGTATGGATATGCACGTAAATTGCAATTTTATCTTTTTAACATCGGTTGATTGGGGTCGCATTATATAGAAAAATGCAACAAAATTTTGTCCCAAGAATATGCAACGAAATAAAAAAATAAGAAAGTGCGCCAATTTTGTTTTGTGCTCTCTCTCTATGCACTTATTTCTCATCTACGATTTCAATTAGTGTGCGTAATATACAAATAAAAATAAAAAAAACAAAAAAATGAAGTAAATACGAGAGGACGGCTGGAGCTACACGAGATTTTAATTTCTGGTTTCAAACTAAGTCGTAATAGATTTTTTATTGTTAATTTAAACCTTTATATTAAATGAAAACACCTAATTTTTAGGACAAAAATTGTGCGACATAAAATTTTTGTCTCTGAATCCGAAATGACGAAAATAGAAATGAAAATAAAAAAATTTAAGGGCATTTTTGAGATGTAGATTTTTGTTTAAATTTTATTTTCGAGAGAACAGAATAAAACAATACAAAAAAATTAGGTGTTCTCATTTAATATAAAGGTTTAAATTAACAATAAAAATCTATTACGACTTAGTTTGAAACCAGAAATTAAAATCTCGTGTAGCACCAGCCAACTAAAACACTCTGGTGTGTCAAAAATCAATTTTTGGGGCTCAAAATTGTTTGTTTAACCGTTTCAGTCCCAGGGGGTATTGAAAAAACGCTGTCGAAGAATCCCAAACAGCGCAACCACGCTTTCTCTAAATGAGAGAGAAAGATGAAATGAATGAGATGAAAAGGCAATCTATTGAGACAAACCTATTGTAAAATGTACTATTTATAGTACTTGATTCAGAAAATATGAGTGCGCGACGTCGATAATCGATAACCCACCGTCAGTTGTCGAATATGTTCGAAAAGTGCTGGGTTTTCTCGAAATAAAATCTCAAGAGCGCGATCGCGCCGCTTGGGACTCAAACGGCTAAGCATTAACAAAATTTAATAGCCTAAAATCAATTTTAAAAGCGTTTGACTATCCGGTGGATAAATACCCGTTACAGTTTTTAAACCATATCCGTTACTCGTTGCTATTTGAAGAATTATGTTAAGCTCAGTGTTATAATTTGAATTTGTCAAAGGGATGTTTATTAGTCTATCTATGAGTGAGTAGAGAGCTTACATTTTAATATTATGGGGATGGTTTGAAGAACTAGGGATAACAGCGTCTGTATACGTGGGTTTCCGATAAATTTTGAAGTCTAAAGAAGAACTAATCCTGGTTATTGTTATATCTAGAAAATTAATACATTTATTTTCTTCTTTTTCCAACGTAAAATCAATGGTGGGATATTGAGAATTTAGCCAAGTAAAGAAAGAATCTAAAAGTCTATCAGTCTATCAGTTCCATTCCATAGACATAATATGTCATCAACATATCTATACTAAAAGATTTTATGACGAAAATAAGGATTGTTGTATGATATGATATTCATCATTTGTTCGAAGAAATTCAAGAAAATTTCAGCCAACAAACGTAACAGAGGGAAGCCCATGGGTAGACCATCAGCGAATTTGAAATATGTATTATCAAAACAGAAATAATTTTGTTTAATACAAGTCTCAAAAACTAACTTCAGTTCACGACGTAATCTCTCATCTGTACAACAACCCTATCGAAGTAATTACAAACTATTTGGGACAAAGTATTAATTGGAATAGAAGTAAAAAGACTGGCAACGTCAACTGAAACTAGTTTTGAATGTAACGGAATGTCGACGTTTTGAATTTTGTTAATCAATTCTACTGAGTTTTTAATCGAGTAAGCCGAGTTATTTATGAAACCCTTACATAGCTTGTAGGCAGGAGCATTGCAATACGCGACTATTGGTCTAATCGGAATGCCTTCCTTATGGATTTTTGGTAAGCTATAAAGGATCGGGGCAGATGGATTCATGACAGAGTACTTCTATCCAGTTCCATCAAATAACTTCTGGCATTGGTTGATACAAATCCTGAATGAAAACTACCTTAGAAATGAAAAATAATTAATCACAATTAAAGATAATAAACAAAGTTCACGCTCAGGGGAATGGAAATTTATTTTTCTGCCGAGAAACGAGATATATAAAGCCAAAAAACTTTACAGAAAAGAATTTCCTTAGCATTTGTATGAAAGTTTTCTTCCGTGTTTACGTTTTTTGGGCCTGCATACATACAAACCATATTTTTATTAACCACATATACAGCGCTTTTGTGTATAATTCCTAATTTCTTCCTTTTTTTAATTTAAATAAAGTAAGCCCTTATATTTGCATCAGAAATTGTACAGAAAAATCAGAATGGAACAAATCTAATTGTCAATTGATTATTAATAATTTGAGAATTTTAGATTACGGATGTAACAGTAAAAAAGGAACAAATAACACCTCCTGTAAATAAACTGAAGCGTTGTAACGTGGTTTTATACTCCGCGAAATGAAGATTTCCGCGAAATATTTTCAGCACCACTAATAATGGAGGCTATTATGACATATTTCGAAGAACACTGGTTCAAAAAACTAGCTTTCACAAATAATATTCTTCGAAAAATGTAACAATGTAATTTGATATCATTTTGTTAAATTGGATTCAAATATTTGTTTTAAATAGATTTTTCAAATGTAAAATCGATTTATAAAATAAAATTACATATCTAATTTAAAATTAAGTACTTAATATGATCAACTAAATTGTTCATGATGGTCGATTACAATTTTTTTTACTACACACTTCGTAGAACAATTTATTACAAGACAAAGACAAAGCAGATTTTTTTTATTATCGTACTTATCCTTTTACGTAAAGTGGCAAGTGTATAAAAATATGTATGTAAAATTTCATGTCATGTGTTTATTTTTTCATCGTTTTAGTTTTATGCCGTTTTGTTTTGCAAGAAAAATGCAAATTCATAATTTTTCTGTTTTTTAGTATCCACACATCATGAGTGGAAGCTCCTTGATTTAATAAAACTAAGTAATATTCCCCATTACGGTTACCTACAAATGGAACTTGTCCTATAAGGATAATTTTCAGTGTCAGGTAAATGATTGTTTGCAGAAATGTTAGGAAAATGAGCGGAAAAATGTAACGACGCATCATCTTACTGCATGCGTATTTCTAAATACGAGATAAACTAAAAATTAAAATTAAATAAGAGTCACACGTAAGTAACCGTTGCGACCCCTAAATGAACCGTTGCGACGCCTAAATTTCACTTTATAAAAATATAAAATAAATTTTATCTTTGCATAATTATTTAATTAATGAAAATCGACGAACAAGAAAAGGCAATCATCACAAATACTGCGTACGAAAAAAACGAGTAAAAACGTCCTTCATGTTGTGTATTTTAAGTAAAGGGACAGAACAAATATAGCGCATAAAATATCTTAGTCGGGACTTGCCCCGATTTCGTTTTCTTATTGATGTGTCAACGGGAATTAGAGCAACTTCATCGCAAAATATCCTTGTACATTATTTTTAAAACTTAATTCAAGTATCAATGCTGAGAGCTGGTTTACTTTTGGGTATCTCGAGTTTCTTACTCATGATTTGAGTATTTTATATGAAATTTTTTGGTTAATTTGAGTGACAGCCGAACACCAGCTTCACATCGAGGTGAGGTTACCAAGGCCTCACTGTATATTTCTATAAGTACTCCAGTACTTATTTGAGCATTGGCCTTTTTAATAAAAGTGCGTATTAATTATAAGGCTCTGATTATAATATAAAACTGCAGGGGTGATATGCTTCAGCCAACATTCGACTTTCTTTTGTCACGAATGTACATTGATCTCCAATACAACACGTTTGGTTTCAATAAATGTGACAGGTTAAACTTACCGGAATTTTGGTAAACGTTGTCTTGTAATCAAAAACCTTTATTCCCTCAAAAATTTCAGACAAGCAAATTTTTCTGAATTCATGTGAAATACTGTAAATGCAAACGAAGCTATATGAGCGTTTCAAGGTAACATTACTTAAATCTGTTGACGGAGTTTGTAACATTCTCATGCTTCTTGCTTCTTCTTTGCTTCACTGGCAAAGGTTAAGACCAGAACTACTCGAAAACCATAGTAAGACCGAACACCAATACCCAGAATCTCAACTCCCATTAAGATGGGCTTGTTAGTTTGGGCTTACCTCAAATATTTTTGTATTTTGGGCTGACATCAATAAAATATCGAGACATACCGTTTTTTTGGGCTGACAGTTCATATACGTGACAGAAATTATAGTTTTCGTATTGCCACTGCGTTTTTTTCGGCTGACATTTGGGCCAACTTCACATACATTACAAGCAACTAATATTTAGTCTTCCATTCAAATGTGTGTGATCGTTGTGATTGTACATTGTATAATAATCAGTCAGTCTAATAATCAATCATTATCGTGTGAATAAATAACAAGATAATTAATGCCTTAATCTGTCACATCTACTCAAACGATACAAGTTTCGAATGTTTATATTGAATGTGAATAACCGAAACTTGGCGGATAGGGGAATGCTCTTTAACCGGCTTGCCGGAGGGTAGGTGGGAAATAAAATACTATCCGCGGACCCCTGGCTAGGGGAAGGAACCCCGAACAATATACCAACCATGGCAGATCAGAAGAAGAATAATGCTACGGTGCAGGGATTAGGATGCCCAGTACCGGCGACTTCAGAAAGTGAGCGAGCGGGCAACGAACAGACATCGTATGCCTCAAGACGGCAATGAAATGACATCAAAATTAGCCTCGCTTGAGCGCCAGAATAATGAACCAAGGACAAAATGCCAGCAATATGAGTTACAATGTAATACATACCAAAATATTTTGGTAAACTTACAAAATAGAATCGAAACACGGGGAAAGTTTCAGAGAGGAAAATAAACCTTCTACGTCTAGTAATGGTAGAAGTCAGAGCCCACAAAGTCCAACTAATGACTATTTTACGAATGAAGAGGAACTTGAGGAAGAAACCCAACCTAGACAAAATAAACTAAATGTAAATAAAAAGAGAAGACTCTCCAAAACGCCATCGCCAAGGGTATCTCTACCGCAAGATAACGAAATACCAAAACAACCGCAACATGCACACAAAAGGGAACCCTTACCACCACCAATCAATGTAAGCAACGTTAAAGATTTTAATATACTCAGAGCTCAAGTATTGGCAGTGACAGAGAAACCTGCTCAGTTTAAAGCAATATCCAATAACGATATTAAAATAAAAACGCAGTCTGAAAATGACTACCGTAAAATTAAAAAACTACTTAGCGATATAAAAGAAACTGAATCCAATAACAAGGATAGTACACTATATAAGATTTCCATCTTATATAGTGTACTATCCTTGTTATTGGATTCAGTTTCTTTTATATCGCTAAGTAGTTTTTTAATTTTACGGTAGTCATTTTCAGACTGCGTTTTTATTTTAATATCGTTATTGGATATTGCTTTAAACTGAGCAGGTTACCATACTTATCAGCTCAAAAGTGGAAGATGGTATAGAGTCGTAATACGAGGTTTACCGTCATCTACCAATCGCGAAGAGATCAAAGCGGCAATCAAGGACCATGGTCATAAAGTAAACAACATTATTAACGTTCATAAAAAATCGACAATTAATAATGAGAAAATTATTAGATACTCCCCATTGTTTTACGTAGACCTGTTGCAGGGGGAAAACAATAAGGACATATACGAAATTAAGAACCTGCTATATTGTAAGGTGTCTATTGAACCACCTAAATAGGTATACCTCAATGTACAAATTGCCAACAGTTAGGACATACGAAGAACTTCTGCAGTAGGCAAGCCAAATGTGTCAAATGTGCAGAGAATCATCAAACAAAACAATGTCAAAAGCCGCGAAATGTTATACCAACTTGTGCACTGTGCAGAGAAAAAGGTCATCCGGCTAGCTATAAAGGATGCCTGGTGTATCAGAAAATACTAAACGCTCAACTACCGAGAAAAATAACAGTAGCAGAGCGCCTACAGCAAAAGCCAAACCAACAATATGATACTATTAGAGATGGGGTTTCCTACGCCCAGGTGACCAAAACCTCAAATAACAATCTAAATCAAGAGAGCAGGCTGAAACCTGTGCCCACCGAGCCAACCATTAGTAATATAATGAAAATGCTCACCGAATTTCAGGTAGAAATGAGACAAAATTTCAGCCAGCTTACCAACAGGGTGGATACACTGGAAGATAATTCCAAGCCACCAAACAAACAGCTAAAACATAAAAAGTAATGGATTGATGAAGTGATCCAGGAATAAACCGCATGAGCTGTAGTCATCTAATAAATAAAGTTTCATTATTGGGAGCAGAATATTGATTTCTTGTAAACCCACACTTGCTCCACTTATTAGTTTCAAATAAGTGCGTTATTATTATTAGTAATAAATTATCATGTGATAAGATTGTATTATTTAAATAAAAAAAAAAAAAAATTTAAAAATTAAAAAATACAATCTAAAAGCATTGTTAATTACGAGAGTGTCCTAAAGTCAGTCTTAAGTAAGTATACGCGACGACCTAACTATGACTTTTTATTATTGTACTCTTCTATTACAGCTACGATTAAAGAATATACTCAAAATGTTACTACCAAAATAGAAACATCAGCATATAAAAAACCGTCGTTCACTCCACAGCTAACGAAACTTGAATCACTTCGTGATAAATACTATAAACTACAAAAGAAATATCTGGGTTATTTAGATTTTACGAAAACAAATTATTACACCACACCAAATTCGAAAATAACATAACTGAACCTAAACAAATGTGGAGTTTGGTGAAATATTGACTAATGACCCCTCTGTACGAAACTAATACTAATTTCGAACCAGCTTTGAGTTGCAAATATGCTAAATGAATTCTGTGCGGATATAGGATAACAAATTTCAACCTCACTAATACCACATTATTATGTTCCCGTTCCATGGGTGAAGAAGAGGTCTAACAACTGTCCTTTTTATTACTAATGATGAAACCGTCATCTTAGTTAATAAACTAAATTCAAAATGCTCACTTGGATATGACTATATTTCTACACTGCTGGTAGAAAAATTGGGCCACATGTACCACATGTTACACGTGTACCAAGTATATTAACAAATGCCTCCAAGAAGGAAATTTTCCAGCATTTCTAAAAATTGCTCGTGTCATACCTATTTTTAAAACTGCTGATTCCTGCTTGCTTAACAATTACCGTCCAATCTCTATTTTACCCGTATTTTCTAAGATTTTTGAACGAATAATCCACTCTGCTCTAGTAGACCATTTAAACTTTAACGACCTAGTTAACGTCAATCAGTATGGCTTCACTGCAAACTCCAGCACAGGTGTTGCTGCCCTAAATCTCGTAAAACTAGTATATAAATCTCTGAAAGCTAAACATGCTACGTCATGCTTATTTCTAGACTTAAAGAAAGCGTTTGATTGCGTAAATCATGATATTTTGTTGGATAAGCTGGTTAGTTTTGGAATTTACGGTAGTGAATAGCGCTACAACTAATAAACAGCTACCTTAATAACAGACAACAATACGTTCGACTAGATAATTTCGAATCTTGCAAAGTAAACATTACAACCGGTGTTTCCCCAGGATCAATTTTGGGTATGATCCTCTTTTTAATATAAAATGATATTTTTGACATTTTGACTTAAACCTAAAGGGGAAAATTCAAATGTTTGCGGATGATGCAGCCATAATATATAGTTCAATAACTCGTCATCAATTAAAAAGTAATATGGAGGAAGACATAGTTACTGATAAGTAACTGGCTAGGAGCCAACAAATTTGTTCTAAATGTTACTAAATGTAACTTTATTGTATTCTACTTAAAACATAAACCGCGGCATATATTTGATGAAATAGCACACAACAACGAAATCATTAAACGGGTAGATTGTGCGAGATACCTTAGATTGGAAATAGCTAAGCATCTTAACTAGAGTCAACAAAGGATATCTCCTATAATAGGTGTATTGTGGCGAGTCGGTCGTTTTATTCCAAGTACTCTCCGATACAGCATACATTACAGCTTAATTTCCTCCCACCTAACACATATTATTCAAATATGGGGTTCATCAAGTGATATTTACCTTAATGATCTTCAAATCTTTCAAAATAAAAGATTAAAAGCTAGTAACATTTTTCGTTACGGACTTCAAGTGTACTACTTTATAACGAAAAAATTCTTCCCGTAACATCATTAGTCGAATACCAATATATCATCACGATTTATAAAATCAGACACGGTCTTATGGAAAGTAATGTTGAGTTATCTACCAACCTTTCTGCTACGTACAAATTAACCCGTGCTTCTCTTAATTATCGCCTTCCTAACTATAAATACAAACCACTCAAAACAGTTATTTTACAAAGGGATCACTTTATTTAATAACTTAATAGACAGCAAGAAAAATGACAAAATTTCAATGTTCAAATCTTATTTAAGAACGATCCTATTTACAAGAAATTTGTTGAATGTTATAATCAATCACACGATTTAAACTAATTATAAAATGTTTATTAAACTTCTATACTAAATTGCTTTGAGGTCTGCCTAACTTACTAACCTATACTTATTGTTACTTAGTTTTTACTATTTCCGTTGAGGTTTGAAATAAATAAGGATCATGTAGCATAATATTTTCCTATGTAAAAATTTATAATTTTTTTTTTGGTTAATAAATAATTAAATAATAAAAAAATAAAAAAAAAATGAAGAATAAAAAAACAACATTTTTTACAAACTTGTTCACTTTTCATCTCTACTTTTAAAATATCTCACCAAATATCAGACACTTTGCATTAAAAGGCATTGGTTGCATTGGTTTTAGTCTGACGTGGATGAAGCTTCATTAATCACAAGCCGTAATTAGTTGTATTTGCCACAAAAGATTTGTAGTACTGCTCACCAAATATTTATTTTGACGCATAATAAATGTTGTTATGTGTTTTCGATTTAGAGATGTACGATTTAGGGATGTAGGATTCGATTTAGGGATGTTATACAAAAGATGATAAGTTTATTACGCACTATCGGTAAGATGTCTCAAAATTACGAACCTTATTATTCTTGCGTATGACTAAAACCATTCAATGTTATCCCAATAGTACCAAATTTGAAAAGGTGCTGAATATTTTCAATAAGTTTTGAATAAATACATAATTTCTTTGAACAAATTATGTGTGTATGTATTACTACATAAAGTCTATCTAGCTAATTACATCTTGTCGCTATTATAAATTTGTTTTTGGTTCTCTAAGGAGAATACATAAAAATTTTTCAATTGTTTTTCTAAGACTCTTATTAAGCAGCTTTCTAGAGATATCAACATTAATATCTAATTAAAGATCTTGTAAAAATACAAATTCTTCGTATGCTGTTTGAGCACCATTTACTTTACAAAATATTAATTTTAATTATTTCTAAATCGTTTGAAATTTTTAAATATAGTTTTTTCTTCAATCATTTTATTAATCATTAGTTACGTGCTAATCGAATAACACAAATATCATGACAACTTTCGCAGTACTAATAACCAATCTGTTTATAGTCATAATAATATAATAATTAACTTTCAACTGTTTGCGAAAGTATTGATTCATTTTATAATTATAAACAGTTTAATAAGAGTATGTATTACTTTTCTAAGAATAAAAATGGGAAAAATCTGTAGCACGTGGTAGATACTCTAAAATTTTCAATGTTTTACAATGGTGCGGCGTCTTCGTTCAAGAACAAATAAAAATCGATTACATTCGAAGATGTATAGTTAGAAAGTCAAGATACTTGTGTATTTACAGTATTCAACTCATTTTATAATTATTCAATTTTACAATTTAAGAAGGGCTGTGGAGTAATCAGGGTTTATTTACAATGAATCGGGTCTTGTGAATATCATAAACGTTTGTGGAAAAATATGCGGCAGTGAAAAAATGTATGTTTACTTTCCTGCTATCGAATAAATAATAATATTTCAATTACTTCCAATGAAATGTAAGCAAATCAAAAATTGTCTGTGCTTTATTTTCTTTATTTCGATTGAAAAGAATGATTTGGTAACCCACTTTATAATTATGCATATTTGTATTGTTACTGATATGTATAAAACAACGTTGGTTGATACTAATTAAACAACCGTATACCACTGACGTATAGGTTTCATTTATCAATTATACACCCACTTTGTTGGGTACACGAGACCTCTCAGTTAGATAAAGTTAAACTATTTGGAAGTTAACTCTGGAGATTAAATATCTAAATTGCGTGACTTTATTTAATAACTAGAACGTCCGACTGAATTATTTTTTAGGACTGATTGTCTTTCAGAAGAATAAAAAATTTTGTTCGATTGCCGTGTCTGGATGTGAGACCAAGGTGCATAAGTATGAATTGTAGAACCAAGGTGCAGTGTTGAAATGAATCGCTAATATTAATACGTAGATACATAATACATAAGCATGTGCAATTTACAAATACATTTGCTAGACTAATAAGAAGCCCCAAAGACTTGCACCAACTCGCGCGGTCTAATTAAAGCAAGAACGGGATTATTAGGTGTCGTGCAATTAATGATGCGAATAATGAATATAGAATTCTACTCTGTAAAATATAGAGCTAGATAGATGTTTGAGCCACGTTAAGAGATGTCCACAATAATAAATGATTATCAAAATGTGCCAACAGCGTAATAATCCAAGACCAAGTTGTAAGACAATTTACATACACTATCAGAGCCACCTTAATATAAGAGCCGTAAGATTCCGCCATTTTATACCATGAGCTTTCCATAGAGGGGACGGTTTTTGTTCTTTTTCATACCAACCAGTGTATTTTAATATTTTTTTAGACGCTTTTTTGTATATAAAAACAGTAATGCTTCCTTTCAATTTTTAATTTGAATGGTTAGTTCAATATTCAGGGAAAGCATATTTTAAAATTGAGTCATATTATGTCGAATTAACGCAAAAATATTCAAATTAGTCTACCACAAATTTTTTTTTTATTGTAGAAATAAGAATTTGTTTATATGTGTATGTAAAAAATTAGTATAGAGTGTTCCATCAAAAATTTCAGCATTTCTTTCCCAAAACAAACGTTCGTTAAAAAATGCTTTTTGAGTATCTATGTAATATGGGGGTTATTGTGTTCTGCATTGTATTACAGCATTGTTGATGAACAAACTTCGAAAACTGTGTTTTCGTTATTTGTTAAAAATTTCATCGCAACAAATTCGCAGGCTATACTGTTTCATCCTGTAGTATAAACAAACCGGAGCTTCATAAAATAAAAACATTATATTATAGAGCTTTTCGCAATTAATAAACCAATCAAAAGATGTCGCTAAGGATACATTAAAGCTAAATATTAAAACCTAATGTTTGTTAACAAATTTAACAATTTATTATGTATACTGCCTGGTTCAATAGATTATTGAGATCTCCTGGAACTGAAAATAACCGAATACGAGCGAATTGAAATAAGAAAAGAAAAAATTTGGAAAAATGTGACATTTTTCTATTATTGTTTTTCAGCGCGCAGCAACTACGATGATAAATATTTTGCGATGAAAAGCTTTATTTATGCCAACCTCGTTTTATTAATTATGTTAAATTATTGTATTAAAGATTTCGCGCTTAACTTACAATAATAATGGTTTATTTTCGTAAATAGTTATTTAATTATTTTACGCTTTTCTGTAATTTCAAGTAAATTTATTACAGAGACATCTGTAAACGGATTTTCAAATTACAGAAAGCTCGTTTTTGCAATCGGATAAAATTGAAGTTATTTACGTTGTCATGACATCGTTAATAATTTTCGTAAATAGATTTTGATGTAAAAATTTTATTATATGAATAATATTATTGTTTCTACATGGTGATTCATAAAATTTCATTTCAACTCACGTTTTCTCTTTAATTTTGTTATAAATGGGTAATGTTTAGATTGCTATTAAGTGCATCGTTCATCTCAAAAATTCTGATGTGCATGTGACCAGAATTTACCAAATAAGCTAAATTTTTATAAAACTAAATTTTAAATTGGATGTAAGAGGAATTCGCTGCAGCACCCTTTATTATCTTACTTTATAAACCTACACAACTAAACGGAAAGCTCATTTTTATAGAAAATTAATAAATTTATGCTCCGCTTTAGTTTAAATTTACTAAAAAATACTACATTATGATGGCTGATTATCAAATATGTGTTCTTTGAATAGTTTATTAAAAATATAAAATTAAAATATAGATGATTTGTTTAATTTTTTATTCATAAATTCATGGTTAAAAATTTTCCAATTACCACGGTTTCTTGTAGTAATTCAATAAAAGCTTCCCCTCTACTGAAAGCTCTGTTTTTAATATTACGGCTCTTCAAAATCATAGATGGCTCTGACACTATAGATCAAAAGCCTACACCCTGATTTTATGGGATATATAAAAAACTATACAATTTTGAGCAAAAAGCTTTTGTACGAAATATTTGTTTCTATTATCAGAAACCAACAAATACACCAAAATTCTTTCTTTGTTTAGAAATTTTTAGCATCGAAGATGTTTTTGTCGCAAGAATATGCAACGAAATAAAAAAAAATAAAAATAAATAAAGTAAATCCTAGAGAACCAAAACACGCTGGTGCGAAAATTTTGTTTTGTGCTCTCTCTATGCACCAATTTCTCATCTACGATCAGGCCTGTCATTTTAGAATTGAAGAGAGGAGTAAGTTCTATATTTTCTGGAGAGTATTTTCACTTGAAGGGAGCATTTTTAAAATTTCGAATTATTTTGTCCACCTTATACCTTGTTTTTCTATTATTCGACCATCACTAACACTCACTTTACCGGTAATGAGCGTAATATTGAACAATAAGAAGTAAATAAATTTTACACAACTATTAACCAAAGAAGAGCCCTGTACTTGCCGATTGTTAAATTACGAATATGTTAAATTACGAATTATATGTCAGGAATAAGATTTTTGATGATTTTGATGCTTCAAGAATAACTGAAACCAATATAATTTCAGAGAAAAATGGAAATTGCGAGAATTGTCTAAAAAGTTTCCGACCTAACAAAGATACAAAATATTTTTTCTTCAAATTAATTTTTATTTCTCTACATAGTTTCCTTTTAATTTGTTGCCTACATAGTCTCCTTGACAATACACTTCTCCCACCGATGCTCACTTGAATCCGTCCAAATAGTACTACGTGTCTTTTTCTGCAAAATAGTTGTTTACGAAGGTGATGGAGGAGGCCATTCGACGAACATCTCTGTTCTCCAAGCACAACTTTTAGCTTAGGGAACAAAAACAAGTCGTTTGAGGAGATCTAGTGAGTAGGAAGGGTGGTGAAGCATTTCAAATGGTTATTCGTGAATTTTCATCATGAGCACGATTTTTTCTGCATTAATAGTCTTTTTCTATAATTTCTGCAGATAATCGATTAAGATAACTCCATGACTATCTGAGAAAACAGACGCCAACACTTTCCCAGCCGAAGGAATAGCTTTTTCCTTTTTTGGAGCCGATTGTCCCTTGGCAGTGCACTGTTTTGACTATATTTTTGATTCTCGAGTGTAATGGTGTATACAAGTTTCATCAACAATAATTAACCTTCTCAAAAATTCAGATTTATTGCGCATAAACTGTGCCAACAGAGCGTTAGAAATATTCATTCGAAAACGTTTCTGGTTCAAAGTGAGCAAACGCGGCATCCGAGGCGCGGACAGCTCTCTTTCATGCCTAAATCTTGTATCAATATGTGACAAACACGTCCTTTGGACATATTCAGAGCCTTCTATCCCTCTAACTTTAATTCGACGGGTGTCTAGTGCCATTTGGTGAACTTGAGGGATGTTATCGTCAGTGGTTGCAGCTTTCAGATGTCTCAAATGTTTATCGTCATCCAAGCTGGCACGGCCAAAAATAAATATTTAATGACAGCTCGATACTACTATTTTTTTAGTGCTATGCTTTTCTAGAGTGCTGCCATCTTCATGTTGAGGTTGGAACTTTTCAGGCAACCCTCGTATAACTTTAAAGGGGAGAATGAAATAAATTAGGAGTAGTCTCAAACCATCTAAAGTAGTAAAAGACTCCGATAGCAGCACATTTGACAGCACTGTCTACGATATCAATTAGTGAGAAAAATATACAAATAAAAAAAAACAACAAAATAAAGTAAATACGAAAGAACCAAAACACACTGGTGAGCCGAAAATCATTTTTTTAGCTCAAACTTTTATTTTTTATTTTTAGGTCTATAAATCAAGTACTCTAGCCAAAAACAAATCAGTAGGCTTAAGTTTTTTTAAAATTGCAAGCTCTATCTTCGATGTTTAAATTTTTAGCCTAAGCTCAAACTTGGGCATTTTTAATTTACCTCGTGCGACAGTTCAAACCGTGGTGAATTTTTTAAAAGAAAGAGTATATATTTAAAAAATAAGCCAAGATGTGGTCGTCCAAAAAAACTGAGTAATCGAGATATTCAAGAAATAAAAAAATTAGTTAACAAAAATCTTAAAATTAGCTCTCCAAAATTGATGGGAAAAAATTGTTAAGGCAATCGATAAGATGTCACATCCAATCACTTCCGCAGAGCATTGGACAAAGAGGGATAGAAAGAGAAGCGATTACAATTAGAACATTAGAATTAGTACATTACAGAGAATGTTGAGTTCTGGAAACGTATCCTATTCAGTGATGAAATCAAGTTTAAAATGTGTGGTTCCGATGTTCGAGGAAGGGTTTGGCGAGAAGGAAATACAGCATTACAAATGAGGAATTTGGAACCTACGGTGAAACATGGAGGTGGGAGTTTTTATTTCCATTTTTGTTATAAAGAGAAGTGTCTCTCTGTGTAGAGAGAAGTGTCTCTCTACACATTAGTATTACGGTGGTTTTACATTATAAAAACTAATTTTATTTGAAAATGGTCGGTGTTAGAAAGGAAACTACCAAAGAAGAACGCCAAATAATAATAATTAATATGAAATGTAGTGGAAAATCAGTGCGCGAAATAGGAAAATTAATTAGCCGAAGTCATTCTACAGTGGCCCAAATAATATCCAGAATCAAACATATCTAGAAAGCAAACAGGGCGGAAATCAAAATTTTTCAATCGGGACAAGCAAAAAATTTTGGATTTGGTGAGAGATCATCTAAAAACAAGAACTAGCTTCATAAATGGAGAATTGAATTTGCAGAAAAAATGAAAACAAAGGATTTCAACTGTTGGAAGGCCGTTGTTTTTACGAAATAAATACAACATTTTCGGAGCCGATCGTAGAAGTAAAATTTGAAGAAAATCTGTTACAGTACTAGAGCCAAAACACATCGTATAAACTATTAAACAAATACTTGCGTATTTTAAAGGACAGTTTGAAACCATCCGTGGAACAATTCATTGGGTTTGCGCCACTATGGATCTTCCAGCAAGGCTGCGAAATAATGGATTCTGTATAACGTCCCAAACCAGTTACATTTGTCACCCCAATTGCCTGACCAGAACATTTCGGATCACCTAGAACGCCAAATTTGAAAATTCAGGATTACCAGTAAAAAAACGTTGCAAAAACCAATAATGAGAGAATGGGATTTGGGCAGGGGGAGGCAAGGAAGTACCGAAAGTAACCAAGAAATTAGCAGAATCAATGCCTAGAAAACTGAAAGAAGTTATAAACTAGTAGAAGCGGACAATTGAAATTGTCCGACAAGCGCTCGATAAAATAGGAAAAATGCAACAGACGGACGGACAGAGGTGTAAAACCTCTGAAACAACTAAGGTGCTAATATTTACAACAAATTAGCCCAATAGAGAAAAAATGAATAGAATCTTAAGCAAATCAAAAAAAAAAAATTACAGAAACTAGTTTTGAAATAACACTCTTTTTATTATAGAATAGTAGCCTAGAATAATAATTGAAAATTTAAAAAAAAAGTAGACAGCCGCATCTGTGTGACCTCTATGTTTAGAAAAAGTTGAATATCTCGAAAACTACTTGACCTAGAGTTCCCAAATTTTAAATGTGACCTTTTTAGAGTAGTATCTATCTGTGTGCAAATTGTGAGCTCTCTGGTGTGTATAGTTTTTGCTGTGATAGTGCCAACAGACAGACGGCTTAGTCTTTGTATAAGCTTGCTCGCAAGAGCGAGCGCTAAAAATAAAGGAGGACCAACTCGATATTAAAATAATTATGGAACATAGTTTATGGATTTGATTAAAAAAAAATCAAGGATTTTTTGCAGCGAAAATGATCATACACTTATATTGTGATCATTCACAATGTTGAAAATGTAATGTTAGACGGCTATAACTCTTCCATACCTACTCGTAAATCTAATTAGTATCGAAAGCAGTAGAGTAGCAGAGAATTAGCTTTTTGCTTTTTTCAACTCCTTCAGAGGAGGAATGGTTCTAACAGTGGCTAACTTTATTTCAAATGAAATTAAACAATTATAGAAACATAAAAAAATAAACGTGTTTTGAACTATCGCTAATTTTGTACGTAACATAGCTATATAGATTTACACAATGGGTAGAATTATTAATTAAAATTGAAGAAGAAACACGGAATAATTCGCGAATTGACAACATTTAAAGTCAAATATTTCCTAATATGTGACTTTAAATGTGGGAAAAATCAAATATATAACATTTTTAAGAATAAAACCGAGATCATTGCAAAGTACAGCGAATCGAATGAAAATAATTTAATGTACAAGAAAAGAGAGATATTGAGTATTATTTGAAGTGAAAGAACATTTGGTTGGTCCTGATGGTGTTTTGGATACCACTTATCACACATATCGTTTCCAGAAAATGTTGTACCTATGCATTCTCTTTTCTGTTTAATTTATCCTTTTAAATAGGCATATTTCGAAAATATCATTTGTAATCAGGCTTATGAGTTCTGGACCTAGTTTCTGAACACAAGTGACAAATAATGTAAGCAAACATTTTGATGTCAATTTTTATAAATTGGGAATAATTTAATTAAAATTAGTTTAGTACGGTAAATTAAAATTTTAGTACAGTTTATTTAACAAACTGTACCAATTCATTAGTAAAATAATTAATTAATTAATTACGGCTTCAACGACCAAAATGGTACATAAACTAATGTTAAAATTTGATGTAAAGAAAAATCATTTAATGATGTAGCGAAAATTTTCATTAAATGAAGACGATACCCAATAAAATTAAATACACTGCTCGTTAAAAAAAACCCGGACACTACATTTTTTCAGTAAATATTTGTGTTAACGGTACCTATTCGCATTATTCGCGTTATGGTTGTACGAAATAATATAATGTGCGCCAAAAGGCACTAACGGATCAAGTTTTCGTTTAATAAAAGTCCACAGGATCAAAACATTTGAAATAACAAAATTCCCGAAAAACGGATATTAATATATCTTCATCTTTATTTAAATAAAAACCAACAATCAATCTAAGTGGTCGGTACTCTAGTATCGAGTATTTCCGCTACGAGCCCTGATCACATCTAGCATTCTTTTTCGCATACTGTGCACAAGGTTTGCAACGTACTCCTGAGGTACCATTTCCCATTCTTCCAGCAGAGGATTGAAGATGATCCAAGGTTTCTGGAACGGCTTCCCTAAGCCTTAAACGACGCCCTAGCATATTCCACATGTGCTCAATAAGATTAAGGTCAGGGGTGCGAGCGGGCCAAACAATTCGATCAATTCCCACCTCATCCAAATAATTGTTGACCACGTTTGCAACGTGGGGCCTGGCGTTATCATGCATTAGTTTAAATTGCTGTCCAATAAATGGGGCGTATGGAACCACAAATTCTTCTAGACATTCCACGATATACCTTTGGGCAGTTATAGTGCCGCCTTGTAGAAATACAAGGTCCGGACGGGCGTCTATAGAAATGCCTGCCCACACCATTAGTGAGCGGCCATGAACTGGGACTCTTGGGGATATGGCACATTGTGAATATCGCTCTCCGGGTCTCCGCCGTACTCTTTCCCGTCCATCCGGTCATCGCAGACTGAACCTTGATTCGTCATTGAACAACAAGGACTTCCAGTCGTCCGTAGTCCAACTGACGTGGTTACGAGCAAAAGTCAAACGGTTTCTTCGATGAGCTGGGAGAAGCCTTCTCCTGGACTGCAATCCATATTCATTTAATCTTCGCGATGCTGTGCTAACTGAAATATTGATACCACGTACCTGTGCCAATCGACCAGCGACGGTTTGGAAACGATCTAGCTGTTTGGAAACGATCTCGCAGTACAGTAGTTTGTTGCTCTTTTACGACTTGATCCAACCGTTCGCACATACTGACCAGTTTCACGATATCGTTTAAAACCGTCTTGAACTGTACTTCGAGGGAAATTTAGGTGGGCATCAATATAACGCATGCTACGGCCTTCCTCACTCAAAGCGATTACTTTTGTGTTATTTTCTGGTTTCATAATTATAATATTTTCTAATAATAATAACTAAGCACTGTTAACGTTAACTGTAATAATAATACTAACAATAAATGCTACTTTAAATGTTTCAAAACAATTGATAGATGCCCATTTATTTAGAAACGTAACAATCGAAATTTTGAATATTTTTCATTTGTTGCACTTTGTTGCTGTGATTGGATTTTAAATAAAAAAAATACAGTTTCTGTTAACCCTATTTTTCGGTTATGTACTATTTAATATGACAGTGCCTTTAAAATAGCGTAATTGCTCTAGAAATTGAAGATTTACGAAGAAAGTGTCCGGGTTTTTTTGACGAGCAGTGTATATGCGGTATTATTTTTGTGTAGCGGTTGTCGTAGCGTTTTATCACTATCTTGTTTTATATGTAAATACTAAGTGTGGAGCGGAAAATGCCACGAAAAATATTGGGATTGTCATTTTATTTATGAAATTTAATATTTTCAAAACAATTTATTGGTAGCCAATATGAGTGTATTTTTTATTAATGAAAAACATTAAAATAAAATTTATTGTAATGGAAATTCCGTTACAGAGACTTTTCTAAACAAAATTGGATATTGCATTATTCATACTAAAAAATCAATTAGAAAGAACCGCCATATTTTTGAGTTATTCTGTTAGCAAAGTCACAAATTATCATTTACTTAAGTGTCTTTGTTTTACCCAACTAATTAGTACGGTAATTGAGTTTACTGCACACACTGCTAAAAATTGAATTTACCCAAGATTTACCTTAGATTTGGACCGCAGCCTTAGTATCACAAAAAAATCACAAACAGTTAATTAATAAGTAAATTATTTCCCCAATCTATTCCTGTGGAATTGCCAGAATAGGGCACCGGTATGGTTGTCTGAATCTAATATGCATATAAACATGGTTGAAGTAGTTCGGAATCAATTAATACGATTATTGCTGCGATCATTTCAAAATACCAAACTTAATTTTATCGAATTTGTTAAACTTTTTAAAGAGTAGACGATTCTAATGATTTAGCCTTCTTTGGATGCAATATCTCTTTTAGGTTGTCTCTGATCAAAACAATTCTATCAAATTTTGAATAGAAGAAAATCGACCTCCAATTTAATGGGAGTTTTTTTATTCGAGCAAAAACCTGTTAAAACCCTTTTACGATTAATTAAACTATACTGCGTTTTTATCCAACCAAGTATTCTTATAACGGGTGATTTTTTAAGAGCTTGAGAACTTTTTTTTAAAAAAAAACGCATAAAATTTGCAAAATCTCATCGGTTCTTTATTTGAAACGTTAGATTGGTCCATGACATTTAAGATAATTTCATTTAAATGTTGACCGCGGCTGCGTCTTAGGTGGTCCATTCGGAAAGTCCAATTTTGGGCAACTTTTTCGAGCATTTCGGCCGGAATAGCCCGAATTTCTTCGGAAATGTTGTCTTCCAAAACTGGAATAGTTGCTGGCTTATTTCTGTAGACTTTAGACTTGACGTAGCCCCACAAAAAATAGTCTAAAGGCGTCAAATCGCATGATCTTGGTGGCCAACTTACCGGGCCATTTCTTGAGATGAATTGTTCTCCGAAGTTTTCCCTCAAAATGGCCATAGAATCGCGAGCTGTGTGGCATGTAGCGCCATCTTGTTGAAACCACATGTCAACTAAGTTCAGTTCTTCCATTTTTGGCAACAAAAAGTTTGTTAGCATCGAACGATAGCGATCGCCATTCACCGTAACGTTGCGTCCAACAGCATCTTTGAAAAAATACGGTCCAATGATTCCACCAGCGTACAAACCACACCAAACAGTGCATTTTTCGGGATGCATGGGCAGTTCTTGAACGGCTTCTGGTTGCTCTTCACTCCAAATGCGGCAATTTTGCTTATTTACGTAGCCATTCAACCAGAAATGAGCCTCATCGCTGAACAAAATTTGTCGATAAAAAAGCGGATTTTCTGCCAACTTTTCTAGGGCCCATTCACTGAAAATTCGACGTTGTGGCAGATCGTTCGGCTTCAGTTCTTACAGGAGCTGTATTTTATACGGTTTTACACCAAGATCTTTGCGTAAAATCTTCCATGTCGTCGAATAACACAAACCCAATTGCTGCGAACGGCGACGAATCGACATTTCACGGTCTTCAGCAACACTCTCAGAAACAGACGCAATATTCTCTTCTGTACGCACTGTACGCATTCGTGTGGTTGGTTTAATGTCCAATAAAGTAAACTGAGTGCGAAACTTGGTCACAATCGCATTAATTGTTTGCTCACTTGGTCGATTATGTAGACCATAAATCGGACGTAAATCGCGAAACACTTTTCGAACCGAACACTGATTTTTGTAATATAATTCAATTATTTGCAAGCGTTGCTCGTTAGTAAGTCTATTCATTATGAAATGTCAAAGCATACTGAGCATCTTTCTCTTTGACACCTTGTCTGAAATCCCGCGTGATCTGTCAAATACTAATGCATGAAAATCCTAACCACAAAAAAATCACCCTTTATGTTAAACTGTTTTTAGTAATAATTACTTGAAAAAATTGTCGATGTGAAAAACCAATAAGAAAATTATTTAAAATCTATGCAACAAAAGCGCAAGAGTAAAATGCAAGTTTCTTTTGTAACAAATTATGTTCACTTGAGTGCGTGCACAGCTAAAAAAACTCATCAATAAATTTCCTACATCAATAAATTAAACCTCTTTGTTTAAAAAACGATACTTATGTATATACATGTATTACATAACAGATTTTTCACATCAATATAGTAAGATAACGATACTGAAAAATCAGATATGTATATTCTTATGATAAATTGTGATATTAAACAAATTGTTAGCACAACCGACAAGTTATACCGATACAAACCACAGTTACAGGTCATATTACATATTGAATTTTTCCTATGGTTATTGATGTGTAAATGATATCTGTAAATGTAATTAGAGTAACAAAAATATAATTTTTCTATACTAAACATGAATTGTTTTAGACTTATCAAAGAAGTTCAAATCGCTTTTTTATCGTTATGTAAATTTAAATCGTTTGCAATAAATTCTGATTCTAGGTGTAATTCATTGGAACAATTTCGTTTTAGGCCCGTTTTGCTAGTTATAGAATTCAACATTTTTATGGTAATATATGGATTATTTGGCGGAGATTTCATTGTACAAGGGCCATATTGCATCGGGCTTCAACTCGCGCCTCTTCTCTGACTCTTTCCGATCTGCTCTGCTTAACAATACTCCATTACAGCTCTAAACGGAAGGCCAAGCCCCACATATTACCCCAAAGTAGTACAGTAGTAAACAGCGGTTTCTCATATTCACAAAACATAAATTCATAAAAGTTGTCCGATATTATTGACTATGGTTGTATTTCAGCTTTATGTTGTAATGTAAGTGAACCATGTATTTACGATTTTTGCGACCTTTTACGAGTATGCGGGTAAAGTGATGTAATGTGACAAGTGGTCCGATTGGCTTGTTTGCTTTGTGCAGTTTCCGAATTACTGTTATTTTCGGTGCTTTAAGTTTCATAATTTTATCTTTATAGATGCGCGTGAAATATTTACTAAATCTATCCTAAGTGTAAACGTTTTTTAGGAAAGGTTTAGGAAAAATTTCACACTCCTACACACAGCCGTGAAATATTTCCTAACGAAATCCTATGTATGCTAGTGTTAGTGAATATAGTCTCAACATTGAACATTTAAGCGAAAAGATACAATATTTTAAGGAAACTCCTATTTTAAAAAATATGGAAATTAGCAGATACAAACGAATTAAAAAATTTAAATTAAAGTTAAACACAAAAAACATCTTCAACCAAACTTTGCTGGAAATTTTGAAAAGTACTCATCAATTCCACTATGTTTCTCGGTTAGCCGTATCAAATATCAATTTAATTTTTTGACCATCCACCATCAACTTTACTTTTTACCATTATAATTTTCATCAACCACCATCTAATCATCAACCACCATCTAATTACAAATGGGGAAATAAAATATGGTGATGGTGAAAGAGAAGAACTGAAGTAAAAGTTCACTCAGATATGATATTCGATAATAATTTAGATAGAAGTTACACTCCTTTTCCAGATAAGAACTAACAACAGATTGAATATTGTAGAAAGATATATAAAATGACAATGTCCATGTTAATTTTCAGAATCTTGTCATAGTTCTGGCATGCGCAAATTTGGGCCTAACTATGACAAAATTCTGAAAATTAACATGGACATTGACATTTGATATATCTTTCTGGAAAACATAACGGGATCGATGAGAACCGGGCAAAATCTCGATTAGTATACGTTTGAATTGCAAAAATACTGTAAATCATAACTCACACGTTTCGGGGCCACATTTGCCAATGCCAGAACTATGACAAAATTCTAAAAATCATCATATTTATTGGATAGAAGTAACATAAAGGCATGGTGAGATTGGTGAGCATTTCGCTTAATCTCGACTAGTGTATCTATAAAATCTAAAAAAATTTACAAACTTCAATTTAATTTTATGTTTTACAAACTTCAATTTAATTTTAAGATATATAGTAATTGTTTTTACATCATATTATTAAATGTTTGATAATTAATGGTATTTTAAATTTATTGGTACGGCGGATTTTGGAGATATACATGTTCAAATTATACAATATGTTGACTTTTGGGTGGAATTTTTGAATTTTTTTTTTTAAATTATTTACCCCTAAATAACACGCAATTTTTACATAGGATTTTTTTAGGAATTATTTCACGTCAGTCTTTATAGACGTTTCTTCTTCATTGATCATGGCGGTATTTTATCTACCTGGGGCAATATGTTGATAATATTCAATGAGATGAAATATTTTCGGTAGATAAAGTTCGGTGTGGTAAGTTTGGTTGACGATGATGAGAGTATGTTTATTGTTGAATCTAGTCGTTTGATGGATTTCGTCACCCACAATTGGGATTGAGCAGCTTTCAATGCATCACGTATGGAAATATTTCCGTACTTCGATGTTATTTTTAATCGTTTGCATTTGTGATTGAACTGGGGATCAATTTTATTGCGAGTTATTAGTATGTACAACTTGCTATTACTTGATGAGTTCTAAACGTCGGAAAGTTGAAAGTGGAGTATCACCGGCTACTGATTCATCAAATCCACCTGTTACTCCGGATACCTCATCAACACTTAATAACGAAAACATTCCGAGTAAGAGTGAAAGTGAGAAGTGCCAAAAACAAATGTTGTCGTTCATGAAAAACTGTGTGTCCATAGCGTCGCCATTTACATATCTACGCATTTTTTTCGTAAATTGTTTTTGTTTTATTTTTTTCAGATGCTGTGTAACAATCTAGCAGGTGGATGGCTCGTGAACATGCCAATCAATACCCTACATAGGCGGATTTTTAAAGTTAAAATAAAAAAGAAATATGTATTGAATATCTGAATAAAAATATAAAAATTACAACAAATAGTTCCTTTTAATTTCAATAGAAAATTATTATTAATAACATGTAAAAGTGAAAAGGAAAACTGTTCTGTTCTATTTGCATGCAATAAAGTGTATTTAATTAGTATGGAGGTGTACTATGGAATAAACCTGAGCTTCCGACGAAATTCCTCCTTAGTTCCACTTTGTTTTTTTCTCTTTTTAGTCGGGATTCACACCGACACCGGAATTTTTCTGAAACTTTTCTTTTGCGAGTAGTACCGATTTCCGTATACATAACATAGTTCTTTCCATAGAAAGAGTGTAGTTTTGGAACGCGAATGTAAACGGAATTCCGTCAGCGTTGCATATTGGGTTATTACTTCTTTAGCCCAACCCAATCGCATTCATTTTATAATTAAACTACTATTTTATAATTAAACTAAATAAAATTAATGTTACTGTAATAATTAAATATCAATAAAATAAAACAACACGAGAAATTAAAATAAATAAAATCACACGCATTCACAATCGTGTGTAGATTCACTCGTCGGTCACATGCAGCAACTGAGAAAAAAAAAGATTCAATATACAAACAAAACTTGTAAGAAAATAAATAATATTACCGCGAAACAGAAAGAGAAAGACAATGATTTTTATGCAAAATCGATTTTTTGAGTCTTTGATATTTTGTACTACGGAATTTAGTATGGAATTAAAAGAATATTTTCCACACACTGGGAAAATTGCATACTTTTGTAGAGAATGAAAGAATGTTTTATTCAAAGTATGCTCCATTGGAAGCTAAAACCTTCGCTCATCGTTCAGGCAATAAACGGATTCCCCGAAGGAAGAAGTCTGGTGGTTTCGAGGCGATCCAGTCATCGACCCATTTTTTGACGTTTTCATATAAAGTGAAGTGCTGCTGTGCCAGGGCTGATTGCATCAACCGAAAAAAGTGGTAATCAGAGGGAATACAGCGGGTGGGGTAGAATTTCCCAGTTCTGCCTGTCCAAGTAATTTTTGACAGATATAGCAACATGTGGCCTAGCGTTGTCGTGTTGCAAAATAATCATATTGTGCCTTTTGTCTTATTCCGGTCGTTTTTCAGCTAGAGCTTGCTTTAAAGACATCAGTTGTCGTCGATAAATTTGTTCTGTAATGGTTTCACGCTCTTTCAGCAGCTCATAATAGACGACACCCTTCATATCGCACCAAATACAAAGCATCGCCTTCGAACCATGGATATTTGCTTTTGGCGTCGACGGGCCTGGTTCACCTGGCTTGACCCACGCTAGTTTGCGCTTTGGATTGTCATAATGGATCCATTTTTCATCCCCAGTGATGATCCGATGCAAAAACCCCTTCCTTTGTTGTCGTTGAAGCAACAATTCGCACATGGTTTTCCGACGTTCCATGTCCCTTTCTTTCAATTTGTGTGGCACCCAATTTCCCAGCTTCTGAACCAATCCCATTGCATGTATACGTTGCGAAACACATTGTTGGGTAATATTCAACTCTTCTGCCAATTGTTTTTCAGTTTGACAAGGGTCCACATAAAGCAATTCTTCCAATTCTGTATCTTCAAATTTTATTGGTCTGCCTTCACGTTATTTGTCTCTTACGTCAAAATCACCAACTTTGAATCGATAAAACCACTCTTTGCATGTTGTATTCATAACAATTCATAAAACAACAGTGCTTCTCGCAAATTGTGTTTTGTTGGCACAAAGGTTGATATTGTTAGAGCACAAAAAATATATCGTTTACACTTCACTGATTGTACATATATAGGTATACATATGTATATAGTTAAATAAAAATTTGAACATTATTGAATTGTACGGTATACTTCTATTCGCAGAAAAAACGTGCAAATTTGTTTTTATACAGATTTAAATCGCTTTAGATCATATTATGAAATAAAAAAATATTTTTTAATAATATTACTTTTCTGTGCAGCAGTGGTGACATAATAATGTTGTATACCACCTACCTACAAATTGGTTCGACTGAATCCTAACAATAAAAAACTGTTTAAAGTAATTAATTTTTGACTAATGAATTTTTTTGGTAAATTTATTAGATCAAAATAAATTAATTTATAAAAAGAGTCTTAATTAATTCTTAACCTGAATCAATGGGAGCTTTCACCTCCACCTATTTGTGGTTTCTACTAAGCTATATCACATTTTTACGATATATCATACAAGCTACCATCATGATGTTAACCGAATGAAATTGATTAAACATTTCTGGATTGCAATTAAAAATTTATTTATGGGTTTTATTGATATGTCGTAACTCGTAAAGACATAACGATCATTTGCAAAACTGATGCGAAAAACATAAAAACACTTGTAGCTGATATGTCTAATGGAGAAAATGGCATTCAACAGTAACTGCCATTCATTTACCATGTATTTCGTGGGGAATCGAATGCCTTCATATCTAAACGTATGACAACACGGTCGAATTTATTTAGATAAGAAATAATATTTGGTATAATATCACAAACAACTATAATAAAGTTATAGTTGCTTGTGATATAAGTATAGAACTAGTACAATCTTCTAAATATTAAGGCATGACATGTGAATCAAACATTAATTGATAGGCTTAATTGATACATATGGTTCGCTCTAAAACTTCTCTAATTACCGATTATGGTTTATGGTAACTTATCTATATCTCCCGCTTAAAAAAGCCGTGTTTTACAAAATGTATATTTTAATATACCCTATTAAAGTTAGTCGACTCTAGCCGAAACATATCGAAACAATGTCGATAATGCAGATACCAATTTTATGCCGGAAAGTAATTATTTATATTAGAAATTTTTATTTTGTTCTAGAAATTTAAAATAAGACATTTTCATTCGAAACAATTAAAACTAATATACCAAACCACATTTCTCTAAGTGCTGTATTAGATGTTTGGGGAGGTAATACGTGAAATGCTTCTATAGTTACATGTTTGGAGAATATTTTAAATGAAGTGCCATCTAATAATTATCATTAAAAAACGTCAGGTCAATTTTCATATTGAGAGTACGGGAAAACTCGGGACTACGGGATTGAATTATCGCAAAATTTCAGGTCGATTTCTATGCTTCAAGTGTGGAAAAACACAATTGAATATATCGCTCACACAAAATTCGAAAATTTCTAAAAATTAACCGCTTAAAATGTCATGGCTGATTATAGATTCAAATGAAATGTGTTCGGATGCGCTCACTCCTGGATAAAAATTCAGGTCAATTTTCATGTGGGGAGTCCAGAAAATTTGGTTGAATAAACAATATAAAATGGTAAAAAATGCACAGAAATACTCAGCCGAAAATGCCGATAATGCAGATTAAATAAAAAAGATCAAATGACATCCGAATAATGTCGATAATGCAGATACAAATTTTAAGTCGGGACACAATTTTTTTACCCCTTTCAATCTATTACCAGCCACGACACTTTAAACGGTCAATTTTTAAATATTTTCAAATTTTGTGTGTGTGATATATTCAATTAAGTTTTCCCGGACTCCCAATAACGAATAATCAACCTGAATTTTATTTTAAAAATAAATTTATTTGATTAAGACCTTTGATTTGAATCTATTTCCAGCCATGACACTTTAAACGGACTCCTAACATGGAAATTGACCTGAAAATGTTTTCAGATGTGAGCATCAATAAGACCTTTCATTTGAATCTATTTACAGCCATGACACTTTAAACGGTAATTTTTTTTAGAAATTTTCAAATTATGCGTGTGCGATATATTCAATCGAGTTTTCCCGGACTGCCAACATTGACACAAATTGTCCTGAAATTTTTTCCAGGTGTAAGCATCATTAAGACCTTTCATTCGAATCTGTTTCTAGCCATGATACTTTAAACGGTAAATTTTTAGTAATTTTCAAGTTTTGTGTGTGCGATCTATTTATACAAATTTTCGGATCCTCCACATGAAAATTGACCTGAAATTTTTGAAGTTTTTCTTGATATAAGCCATTGAGTTTTCTCAGTATTAAAATAGTTATTTTTATTATAGATTTAATGCATTTAATAAAAAAGTTTAATTTGGAATGATATACGTTGATGAACCGAAATAAATATTTTTGATTTACAAAGAAATTACTGTTTAACACCAAAATTATCTATCTGCTTTTTCGACATGTTTCGGCTGGCTATTTATACGAATCTGTTTTAACCACGTTTACAGACGAATGTTATATGTTGCTTTTGAATCTACATTATCGACATTTTCGCCTGA
The DNA here is from genome assembly GCA_947310385.1 of Nephrotoma appendiculata. NCBI lineage: Eukaryota > Metazoa > Arthropoda > Insecta > Diptera > Tipulidae > Nephrotoma > Nephrotoma appendiculata. The sequence goes on from OX371223.1 coordinate 206,481,406, forward strand.
TAAATTTTAGTTGTTATAACCGATTCTGTATTATCGACATTTTTTGGCTGGAGCGAGTCGGTTAACTTTAACAGTATGAGGCTAATCTTGAATAAAATTCGGCAGTTTCTTCTGCCGTTCTTTAATTTTTTAAATTGTTTTTACCAAAATTCATGACGAGTTTTAATTTTTTTTTTTTTGAATTGATATTGTGTGTTGTTGAACTGAGTTCTTAGTGTTTTAGTGACCTATTTATTAAAAAATTTAAAATATGTGTGAAAAAAATTGCTGCATTTGCAAGACTGATGGTGTGTTTGATAATTTTTTTGTCTGTAAAGGAATTGTTTGTGATCATATAGCGCATTATACATGTGCTGGCATTAAATCTAGATCATTATAACTACCTTTAAAAATGCGATTATACATGCAAACGGGATTTCATGGTTCTGCCCTGATTGTGATCGAAATGTGCAAGTTCTATTTCATAAAATCGAGGAACTTTCGAATACAAAAGAAGTTCCTGATTTTTTATTAAAGAAAAGTGACTGGGATTACGACCACAACTTACCATTCTATGAAAATGTGGCTCGCTTAGCTCCGTACACAACAAGATGCACGGATTACAAAATATGCACGCTCGAAAATAGACGACTTCTTTTGGGCGCGGCTTTTATTGGTAACGTTTTGCGTGGTCATTCAGCTTACATCTTGGAAAACATATCAATTCACGTGCCATGCAGAACATTTCGAAACCATGAATTTTTAGCACTTGAACACCATTCCACCAAATATGGAGAAAACAATCCCATTAATAGGATGTCTAAATCTTTCAACTTAATCGACAACCTATTTGACTTCAACTTATCAAAGGACAACTTTAAAAATATCCTTAAAGATTTTTTTCTAAATTTTTAATTGTTTAAACCAAAATTTGGTTTATATTTTTCTTTGTCTGTTCTAAAGTTTTTTGTTGTAATATAATTTTAACTATAACTGTAAATAATCTGAAATCATACATGTATATTACAAAATAGATTTCTTTAAATAAATAAATAAATAAAATAAATAAACTATTTGCAGGCGAAGTGGGATATCTCCATAAGTCACGAGCATTACTAAACCAAAATGAAAAAAATAAGCTTGAACCGGGTAATAAGATGAATCCGATATGGCAGTCCGAGAGCTTTGATTAGGGATCATAACTTAATCGTGTTTATGAGAGAAGGTTGTTGGCATGCAGCTCAATCCGCTTGTTACGTATGTGGGCCACATACTGGTGAACATCTTAAGGCATCCAGTCCTACCTTGAACACGTTTATGTGGCGAGTCGCTTGATACAAAGCAAACAGGCGCTGATTTGAACATTGAAACTTCGCACTGTATATTAAATAAATCAGGCCAAATTCTTGGGTTTGGAGATGATATCGTGCTTCTACCCCCAAAAATTAAATCACTTTTAACATGTAAATCATACGAGATTTTTTTCTGCAAACTAATTTTACCTAGAAAATTATATAAATTCGGAACTGAAAGGTGTAGTTTCTAAAAAGTTTGCAACATTTATAAATTTAATACTATACAAGTAACCATTTACCTTTGGTTTTATGATTTACCATTAACACTCCATGTCCATCGCAATTAAAAACACCAAAACATTTATCGGACCTTTCTGCGAAAATAAAAGAAAGGAAAAATATGTATTTTTATACACTTTCTGATTGCTTGACATTTTAATTAATTAAATAAAATCAGAATTTCGATTTTTAACGATTTTTTGTTAATTTCAATTGGTGTTATCTCGAATTAAATGCACATAAGAAACTAAAAATGCAAATGAAAGACGTCATAAGAAAAGGCCTTTGACAAAAAGTGGGATAAAAACTAAAATTTATGAAACGATATTTAAAACGTAAAAATTACAATTAAAATAAGTAAACTTATTCAATAATAAATCTAATTCCAACCAAATGACACAATGGTTAAACCTTTGGAGTTTGGGATGGAACGTGGTGATGAAATATAACACAACTAACGGATCCATCTTTCCTACCAGTGCTATAAAAGAGTGGCATGGAGCTATATAATATGCAGATGGTTCTACGTAAATCGGACCTATTAAACCTTTGCAGTGAAAAGCGAACTGCGAAAGAGCTGGAAGTGCTTCGGCCCAAAAAACAGATTACAAAGATTAGTAAAAACAATAAATTTAATAATATTGGATAAATTCAATTATGTTGTTTCATTACATAAAAAAATCACACAAATACTAAATTATTTAACTATTTAAATAACGGTAGGAGTATGTCTTTAGAATTTGAAAAACTGATTTGTCTGGCGACCAATTTATTTGTATGCCAGACGGAGTGCATCGTAGCCGAACAAATACAAAAAAATGTTGGGCTAAACCACTATGAGTTTAATCCGAATAATACATATGTACAATTTGTTTTCAAATAAAGAAAATATGTAGCAATACTGTACTAATTAAGTAATAAGTAATGGCATAGCAAAACATCTGATTAACTTCATTAACCTGTACATGTTGTTATGAACTTGAATGCGGTTAATTTAAGGGATTATTCCTTGATTATTTTCAGCAAAAAAATGTTTCTGAGGTTTTCGATTTTATATATGTATTTACTGAGATACAAGATGTCAAAGAAATGCTCTTGTGGCAGGATACCTAAGTTCAAATTTTACTTCATAACGATGTAGTAATGCGGAAGCGATATGAAAGCGGAGCGACGCACTTTATAAAATAATAAAATAATATATAAATGAAAAAACTTTAATTTTATTTTAAAGATTAATAAAAAAATCCTTATTAAAACCATATTTGGTTGTTGGTGTTGTTGATGTTGAGGTGCTGCGTGTCGCGCCTTCGATCTTCCAAAACTGAATAAGAAAAAATCATATAATTTTGTACGATTTATATACAAATTTTTTAGCTAGGAATCTGGTTTTATTATCATAATAAAACACAGATTGGGCGGGCTGATTTGATCAGATAAGATGTAAAATCAGGTCGTGTGTAGGTTTGTCGTATGAGCATTTTTCTATCGGGTTATGTCAGGTGGAAAATCCATCCGACCGTCATCCATTCATCTAACCGCCTGACCAAATCAGGGCGTGGCTAGCGTTGTTGGGTGGTTGGTTATGTCAAAAAGGATGGTTGGTTAAAAATACATTGTATTTTTAAAAATAAAATAATTAATAAATATATTTTAATAATAAATAATTAAATTTTAACAATAGAATGATATTTAATAAATTTTTATTTAATGATAATATAATATTGAAATAATAAATAATTTTTTGTTATAAATTTGAATTCCATAAACATATGACATCCCAATTAAATGTCAATAATCAATTACTTAGAACATAACTTAATTTTTTACGGTCTAACAACCATTTTTAAGTCCATAATTTTGCGCTTTTTGCTTCCAATATTATATTTGCCAATATTTAAACACGCCACAAGCGCGATTGCAATTTTTTTTATTTTTTCAATTTTTTATTCATTTAGTATTTTGCTGTACAAACTTTCATGTCCAACAATTAAAACAGAAAAATCACAAACAGGAGGCATCCAAAACAATTTGGGCAGTGTTCCGATGTCATGGCGGCCAAATAAAAACAAAAAAACACGGCAAAGGTTCGGAGCCAAACTCTATAAGCATTCTTGTTGCCTATAAAGAACTATCCAATTCAAACCCCCCAAAACCCATCTCACCCGCACCACCCATATCATCACCATTTCACACCTCCATACTCTCTCCCACACACACACACACACACACCACCCACACCAACCCTTATCCACCAAATTCCAAATTCCCACACCAAACCCAAGACGCCTCATCCCACCCCTCCACCTCCCATACCACCACTCCTATCACCCCAAAACCACACCACCCGCACAAACCTACATCCACACGAGATATATTTTTATTACACATTCACATGCTCCATGAAACCAAAATAGAATAGAAAATAAAAAAACAAAATCTATCAATTTTAAGGAGGGGGTTAACAAAACCCTACATATCTCTGAACACCCTAAACACAGAAATGTTCAAATCAATAGGACTCTATCCCATGAATTGCTTAAACTTTTAGTGAAGAAATAAGCACCCCTATTTTCCTAGTTGCATCACTTCAAATCATGTTCTTGTTTACTAGATCATTAAATCGAAACTTACAAAATCATTGTTCAATAAAGTCGTTCTGGCTGTTTTTAAAATCTTAGTATGCTGCTTTATAAATATTTCCTTGCGACTGCTATTACTTCAAACGACAATTTCTAACACTTGAAATTTTGACGTGATAAATAAATAAAAAAAAATTCAAACTAATGCAGCCAACTGAGATTTAAAAAATTTTCATTGACAGTTTTGCTCAAAATGATTTTTAATTTTGATTTTTAAATCTAGTAACGTGGAATATCGATAGTCACGTCGCATGAAGTGATACGTCTAAGGGAATTGAGTATTAAGCTGATATCTTCATCCGTTCTCAAGTTATCGTGGACACAGACGGTAAACCTAAACCATATAGCATTTTTTTAACCAAAATGCTTAAAAAGTTCTTTTGACAGTTATTTTCTTATTGTTATGACAGTTCTAATATTGTTTTTGTTTTATTTCTTTACACTAGTGCAAAAATGGCGCGAAGATCAAGCTGATGATTCCTATAATCAAAAACAAAAAAACGTAATCAGACGCCGCGGAAAACCACAGTGTATATTTAGCGGATCAGCTCGAAACGCGATATTTCAAAACGCGATATTTCGAAACGAGATATGACAAAACGAGATATGGTGCAAAACGCAATATTTCAAAATGCAATATTTCAAAACGTGATATAGTACAAAACGCGATATGGTATACAACGCGATATTTCAAAACGCGATATGGTACAAAACGCGATATTTCAAAACGCGTTATGGTACAGAATGTGCATTGCGAAGCGACGGGAACGTAGCGACTTGATTTATACTGATCCTATATGCTCTCGCTCCTATCGATTTTTAAATTCCTATAAACTGAAATTAAATTTCCCCTTCACCCGACTGATATAACCCGATCCTAAATTCCCGTTTTGTACCATATCGCATTTTGTACCATATCGTGTTTTGAAATATCGCGTTTTGTACCATATCGCGTTTTGTACCGTATCACGATTTGAAATATCACGTTTTGAAATATCGCGTTTTGTACCATATCGCGTTTTGTACTCTATCGTGTTTTGAAATATCGCATTTTAAAATATCGCGTTTTGATAATTCGCGTTTTAAAATATCGCGTTTCAAATGGGACCCTATATTTAGATAGCTAAATAGTTTTTTTTTTGCTTCATTTTGTATATTTTCGTTATTATTTTTTGTTTCAAGAAAAATAAATATTATACTGGTTTTTTGGGTTATCATGTTTATGAAGACGTCTGTTTTTCTTTTTTTTTTTTGACATTTTTTTTGCTATGGAAAACTAATTTTTTTGCTTCATATTCACTTTTGTTGTTCTGTCCATTTATTAAAGATAATAATACATAATAGAGCGTTAGCTGTAGGAATGTTGCTGAAAAGAAATCTCAACCATTTCAAAAATGTAGGACTATAAAAATACTAAAATTCATTCAATAATTATCAAATACAGCGTATCGAAGATTAATCTCTTAATATTATTCATCTATTAGTAAGAGTTGTAGATAATTTTGATAATAAATCTACAGTATCTTTGAATTATCACTGTAAAAGAGTGAGTAACAAATTTTGCAGTTTGTCATTGTGTGTAGTGAAGGCATTTCGTCTACTACAATTTATTATTTTTCAAATATTCCATAACGGGGCTAAGTTTAAGATAAGACCCCACATATCTCACGGAACCAGCTAGTCCGGGGTTTATGGTTTGGTGTGTACATCAAACTTCAAACATCAAACGTCATTCTTTCGCTCATATGTATATTGTTTCGATTTTTTTAACCCATTCCCGCACACTTTTATATCGATGACCGTGCTCAGAAACACACTTTTTTTTCAATTGATTATGACTGCCATATAAAATTGAGCTGAATTGATTCTTTATATGTTTGGAAGTGAAAATTATTACATTTTTTCACAGTTTTTCCATGAAAACTCTCGACGGTTATAGCCGTCATTTGCTCATCACATCATTTTTCTCTGCGGGAATGGGTTAAATACTTCGTGAACTATCAAGACACCCATATACCAAAAGCACAAAATTTTGAAAAAAAAAAAAATTACACGCGGCCTTCACACTATAATATATTTCAATATTGTGACTCGTTATAACTTAATGTTTCCATAAGAGTAAGAATTTTTAGAAAGAAAAGTTTAAAATTATTCGGTTTGATTAGAAATACAACTCGTTTTATAATAAGTTGTTCAGTTTTATTTTTGTTGCTTATTGTTTCACAATAAAAGTGTTTATTTTGATTAGATTAAAATCAAGGCATACGCGAAAAAAGTTTTCTTTTACATTTTTTCTCTTATATAAACCGTAACCGTACTTGAACAATTTTGTATCCAATCAATAAATATTCTTTTTAACGATCAAAATATGTTTGTATATCGGTTGCCGAGTTGAAGTTGCCTCAATACACATAGATACAGTTAATTACCGGTTATTATAACCGTAAACAATAAGCACAAGTACATATGTAATACTTACGAGTATACACACACATGCCCTATATTATTTTAAAGCAAAATTTAAACAAGTTTCATTTTTTTTAAATATGTATATAATATTCATTAATATGTACTCAAGAAGTGAACTTTACAAATATAATATAATAATATTCATCCGCAATCAAAGATGTTATGATGTATAAAAATAATACATATTCAGCATTAAGTAAAGAATCCATAACCACTTGAATCATAAGTAACGAAAAAAAAGAATATGATAAGGAATATACAAATTTGCTCTTAAAATTATTTTCTACATGGCATCTTCATTTCGTCAAAAAATTATAATAATGATAAAATTGAACAACTAAGGTGGTTTGTATCATATTATAAAGAGACTATGTATTACCTTTATATTGTGCTCATGAATAATTGAAGAACATTCAAGACGACGATTTTGTTTTTAGTGAAATATCTGATTAGATTAACGTTCTATATACAAATTAATAAGCGATTTATCGAAATTCAGTAATAAATTTAATGAAATACTGCTACTTAAACTTTAACTTTGTTTAGAAAAATGTGTAAAGTATTCGATTTACGACTATTTAGAACCTTTCAGTTAATTGGTAAAACTTTAATTAACTTTTTTTGTAATCGTTGTTGTACTTTACGACTTTGCGTCTTAAATTAAGTTCATATTTATATTTCTTCAATATAATAAAACTTTTTCGATTTCGTTTGAACATCGAAACCTTTCGATTTATCATTTTTAGTAAGAGATAGATTTTGCGATATCATAATATTAGAATTTAGTTGATAGGACACGACAAAATTTGGTGAATTCAAATTTTCATTTTAGTGAAATAAACTTAAAATTTATATTGCGAATAGAGTAGCCCTTATAAGCTTAAGTTTCAATGCTATAATCTATTTCTCAATTTAAATTAGAATAAAAAATATTTTTTTTAATGTATAAATTTAATTTAAAAAAAGGAATTAAAGAGAATTTTATTGATTTTCTACCTTCCTCAATTATGTGAAATCTCGAAATTGTCATTTTTTTATAAGATTTGATTTTGATACATATTTACGAAAATAAAAATGTGTTACGATCCATGACACCAATTAAAAACACATGGAATTCGGATCTACTTTTCAAAACTGCGCGGATTAATACCATACAAATTCACGCGCAACAAATGTGCATAATATGCATAAATAGTTTTATGCATAACCTTAACGGTCACAGAACAAAACTACTCTACTCTAGAGAAAGAACTTCTAGCCATCGTTTGGGCAACTAGGTACTTTCGACCGTACTTATTTGGCCAAACGTTTAAAATTGTCACAGACCATAAGCCACTGACATGGCATTTTAATCTCAAAGAATCAAATTCCAAATTTGTTCGATGGAGATTAACTTAACGTTATCAACAACTTATACATCTCCGAAACTTCAGCTCCAGCTACGGATTCCCAAGTCACAAATAATGACGGACAAATTATTATACTGACAACCAATACACCCATAAACCATTTTAGTTACCAATTGATCATAACAGTTGATCCCGTAATCAACAAGACAAGACCTAGCCAAATATAGAGGATGCGAAATAGCGGTATAACTGCAAAGATTAGAAATAAAACACGCCAGTCGAATCAAAATACCAACTTTTTAAGAGAGAGGATTCCAGCTACAACTAGAATGCCGGCACAACTAGAGCTGATAGGACCAGGGAGCAGATCTTACTCGCAGATAACGCAGTAGTTAACTGATACTACTAAAGAAAATCCACTGGAAAGGATATTCCAAAGTATAGAAACGATAAATGCATGCATAGTAAAACAAGAACGTGGTTTAGAAACTTTATACTAGCGGCTGGATAGACAAGAAGCTACGAATGGGCTTACATCAATGCTATAATAATCAAAAGAATAGAACATTTATAATTCTTTTTTGGAACACGAATGGATTTCTACACCATGTTCCAGAGCTAGAAATTTTTCTAAACCTAATGCTACTCATCCAGGAGGAAACGCGATCTACGCGCGGATCTACGGTAATTATTAAAAGTAACATTAAACATTATGAAGTGCCTAGTATTGAAGAATAAAATATGGAAGTTGAAACCATAAAAGTTGAATCAATCAATATTAGGGATTTCACTATCTCCTCTATTTACTGTCCACACGCCATCAGATAAAAGATTGAACTAAAGTCGACTTTTTAAATCATTAGAACCAAATTTTATCATAGGCGGTGATTTTAATGCAAAGAGTACCTATTGGGGATCTTGACTTACAACCTATAAAGGAAAAATCTATTTAATGCAGCTCGTGAGAAAAACTGTGAATTTCTCTCTGGTGATAAACCAACAAATTGGCCTGCTGACATACATAAAATAGCAGAGCTTCTTGACTTCTTTGTAACAAAAAAAGTTGTAGAGGCCTCCACGTGCATTTAAAATAGCGTTGGACTATCATCTGACCACTCACTTTTGACTCATGACTCTGAGTGCAATGATAATAAAAAAATGTAACTTGCCTAAATTAATGCCGTATAAGATAGCGGAAATTTGACAGCGGAAAATAAGAGATTTCGCTACCCGCCGCAAGTGGCAGCACTATCACTAAAGAGAAGAAATTTTGTTATGTAATTACCAGCGGATATTTTGTATTCATTATGTATCTCTTTTATCACTAAACAAACATCTCAGCGGAATAAAATATGAAAAGTGATCCTTAAAATGGCAAATTGATTAATCTCCGAAGTAAAGGAGCTTGGTAAATGAAATCTTGAAATTTAACAACATTCTTTCTTTCCGCCATTTGTTAACGAATTACAATGATATTTGGATAGTAGTATTGATCAGGGTTTTTAAAGTAAGTTTTGAACAAAATTCTAGGATCCCTTCGTGCTGGATTAAACTGGCCATTTCATATCAAGTTCTTATGAAAAATTGTATCTATACATTTTACACGTTATAAATAAATTTTAAACTGGAGGGAACTCGGCCGTTTCTTAACTAAATTTTTTAAAATTTGTATCGCATACAGGGACAATTCACGTCCTTCAGGTCCCTGAAGTCCTGTACTACTTTCGGCCATATAAAACATATTTAAAATTGTTGTTAAAAAGACTCAAACCTATATAATAGAAGAGAGGTACTTAATTCCACCACCCCAGTTTGGGTTTAGAGAAAATCACTCTATAGTTGAACAAGTTCACTGAATAATGGATGCCAGTATTTTTCTAGATGTTGTATTCTAGACGAATATTTTTTCGTCCCAAGTATAGCCCAGGTGGCCACCTCCGAGTTCGATAATTTATATATTCATTATTGAATTACACTATACCACTTTATTAATGGAAATTGGAAAGTACCGAAATTCAAGTATTTTGAAACAAAACTGGAAAACTGGATTCGTATTCCATCCTGAAAAAAAAAATGAAATCGCATGATCATTGCGGTTACGGTTTTATTTTGGACTATAAAAAAAATTTGGCTAACACGCGTGAGAGTTTCGGTGCTAATAAGACTTGTAATAAAAATAAGTTGAGTGAATTGTAAATGAAAATTATAAAAATTAGCCTTAAATATACTAAAATCTTTACTATATTCTATAATTTAAAATGTATATCAATAATATGTATGGACTTTGTAAAAAAAAAATAAAAATATTGTGGCGGAAAAAAAAGAATTCAAAAACATTTTAGAAGTGAATATGAACGACTATAAAATGAACTGTGTAACGAAATAAATCAAGAAACATATAAGTGAAAATAAAATGTCATCTAAATGATTTAATATAGTGATAAACTAATAAATAAAGTAAAAAGAAAAAAAATTATTAAAACTTAAAACTAGTCCAATTTTCCACGGAAATTAAAATTAAAAGTGAAATCAAGAGTGCATTGATTTTACGCGTTTGTAGTTGCAACGCACTAAAATTTATAAATAAAATAATTAGTGTGTGATGCCGTATTCTAAATAAAAGAAATACATAAAAATACGGTGGTGACCACTCACGTATATACCAAGTGTCAATTGGAACTTTGAAGTGTTTTTCTTGCGTGCACGTTAGTTCATTAAAATTAAAAATTTTAACTATAAATTAAACTAACGTAAATTAATCCTAAAAACTTAAAAATCTATCTAATATAACTATACGAATTCCTCATCGGCATATAAAAATAAACAACGGAAAAAATTTCATCATCTGCATTTTCAACAACGTCATCTATCGGAGTACACACCAATGCCGGCCAACGCATCGAAAAGGTACCATTAACATTTTTGTTTTGGGTTTGATTAAATAATTCCATGTTTTTTTTGAGTAACACGTTTCCTGGCTTTAAAGTTATTATTCCCTTATAATGTTAAGTTCATTTCATATTGTATAAAAAAAATCTCAGACCTAGAATTATTAAATTTATTTTTTTTTATATTTTTTATATTTGCTTATCATTAATAAATACGGGTATGGTAAAATTTATTGTAAATAATGATCTTTTTCTTCTTAATTTTCCACCATTCACCACTTAGTCGTTTTCCTCTAGTCGTTTTGTTTTCAGGATGGAATAACTGAACTAATTGCATACAGGATATGATCATGGTGAGTAGCAATAAATCGTAGGTATGTAATTGCCCGTGCTAAATTTTATTCCGTAAAATGTAATCAGTCGGCAGTAACTCCAGGTTTTTTTGCAAGCTTCCATTTCTACCCACCCCATCCACTGAGCCATAGCCGGGCTAACCCAATAATCCACCGCGGAAGCCTATGCAATTAAAACACAATCATTTCTGTTAACGATCTGGACAGAAACAAGTGCAGGATTGGAAATTTTCCATCTTTGACCACCTCGCCCGTCTTGCGGTTCGTTACAATGTTTAGCCCAAGTTTTCGATAAAGGTTGACACCAAGGGCTTGCATTTAAACTGCATCGAGACCTGCCTAAGTAAGTTTATGAAATTCTTAAATCAATTTTCTTCAGTTTGTGACCTCATCGATTGGACGTTATAAAATATCTTTTAACGAATATCTTTGATGCATGACCGCTTCAGTTTATTTGCGTAAGTATATTTGTCCAGCTTTGCACCACACATACACATTCACAAAGTTCAATTAAGGCTATCATTAATTTTTTTGGTATGAAGAGCCTTTCTTAGAGTTGATCTACTATCAGGTTTTAATTGCGATGTCGATAGACACATTTTAAAATGAAAACATAATTTTAACTGTATTTGTTTTGCTAATTTGTTTTGCAAATAAAATATATATTTTATACTCTCTCTCTCTCTCTCGCACTATACATCCCTTCAAGTGATTTGGCGCCTCAAATGATGTTTCATAATCATACTTTCATTTCGGATAATGAGTGATTAATTCAATGATCCTAAACCAGCCGTGAAATTTTGTCCTTGTCACCACCGAGAATTGAACCAGGGACCTCTGGTCGCTGGAGCAAGCATGTTGACCACTTTGCCACCGGGGCGGGATATTTTATACTGCGAAATTCAATTAAAGCCAATTAGTATATCTGGCGTTCGATTTAATTCTATTAGTGAATTTTTGACATTTTTTCTTTTCATTATTAGTTGGTATTTTATAAAATTTTGATAAAAATGGTCAAAGAAAAACACTAACAACCGAAGAAATAGGAAAAATTCGAGCCTACAAGGATTACAAGCTTTCCAATCGGCAAGATCACCAAAAGAATCACAAAAAGATCACCTTCTTCGAGGAGAAGAAGTTTAATTTAAACGGACCTGATGGATTCAAGTATTACTGGCATGATTTAAGATCGGATAATAAATAAATGACTTGAAACTTTGGAGGCGGCTCCTTAATAATTTGAACCGCATTTTCCTATTTTGGAATATTTTTACATGAAACGCACTCAAAAACAGCAGGAAAATGCTCCTATAGAGCAACAGATCGAAGTTTTGGGCAAAGTGCATTACATTTTTGAATTAAGTAATGTAAATGGTGGGTTATACTCATTATATTCATTAATAATGATTAATAGCAAATACAGGTAACCCTCCAAGAACGCTGTATTCGAAAAACACGGATACCCTCAAATTACATGGTTTCACGATTTGCGTCATTCTCTTTTATTTCTGACATCGAAAATAAATAGTTGCATACTCGCTTCCTAGCTCAACACCAATCAAATTACGTGTTGATGCTTTATACCACGCCTACTAGTTCCGACCTCGAGTTGAAATTGTTTTAACTTTGTTGTTGTTTTAATACATTTTGTGTGATACCATGGTATTATTTCCTATCTAGCTTCCGATGTCATGTACGCACAATAAAACGTACTGTTTTTCTTTTCTTTTTTGTAGTCTCGAACAACACGGTTTCAAAGAACACGGAACGTATTAAACGTTTTCTTGGAGGGTTTCCCGTATTTTTATTTTTATTGATATTATCTATATATTTTAAAATAAACTTTTTTAATTTAATTTCGCAGTGTAAAATAAATTTTTATTATAATTTAGCAAAAACATATACAATTAAAATTATGTTTTCATATTAAAATGCGTATTGACATCGCAATTAAAACGTGATAATAGATCAAGTTCAAACTCCAAGCCTTACTTTCTTATCCAAAAAATTAAGGGTGGCTTTAATTGAAGTTCGCGTAGTGTATCTTTTGTAAAAATATTATATGTTTAGTTTTTCGGTAAACCTTATACTGGAATGCTCTTAAAGATGCATAATGTGGATAGCTGCTCATGTTGGTTTTGTGACAGAAAGACATCCAAGTCCCCAGTTGAAAGTTTTTTGTTTTGTCGTGTTTGTACTAGTATATTGTTTTTAAGGACAAATGAACTATGTGTGGCAATAAAAAATTGTGTAAAATCGGATTTTTGTTGTTTTTTTGCTTTTATTTTGTGAACGTTGAACAGAAATTTATGCAAACACTCGCACTTTTTGAAAATAATGGGGCAATAATTTATGCTTCTGTGCATTTTTAACCATGTATTTTAATAATACGAAATATTTTCAATTATAATAATCAATATTCGTTCGTCTTTCAATACACAATAAATTGGTTAAACTTGAAAAATTCATTACATGAGCCTTACGGCTCTTATTGAAACACGGATTATTGATTTGAATATTTAAATGTATTCTCAATATGCCTGATGCCAGCCAATCTATGAGAATTTTGTTATTTTACAGATTATATTACGGCATATGATTAAAAACGAACGAATATCGATTATTATAATTGAAAATAACATTTCATATTATTAAAATACATGGTTAAAAATACACACTTGCTTAAATTATTGCCCAAGAACTTAAATTTATCTCGAAAAAGTGCACACTGAACACTCGCATAAATTTTTGTCCAAAGAATTTGTACATATCCAAAAAATTTGAACATGTTCAAAAACTACACACCGGTTAATGATGTATAAAATCATAAAACCTTTCAATATCTGTGATACAAGAAAAATATAACTGTGATTTTATTAAATATTTTTTTTTTTATTTAAATAATAATGTCTGTGTACTGTGAATGTAGTGCCAAAGTGTCTGAAAACTTTCTTACTTGTGCCGGTGAATGTAATTAACTTATTCATTTTGGATGTGCAGGGATTTAAAAACCTGTGTTTGATGCCATTTCGATAATTCCTAATTTTTCATTGCAATGTGGTGTATGTTAGAGCCCTGCGTAGATACGTTTTTTCGTATCCGCATCCGATCCGCATCCGCTGAAAAAAACAATTTTTTAATCCGCATCCGCACTCGTTAAAAATTATCAAATCCGCATCCGCACTCATCCGCATCCGCAAAATCTAAACAAGTGTATGAACTGAGAAAAATTACCTCCAAAATTTTCGGTCGAGAAAAAGAGGATACAAAGTAATTTTAATCATTTATTTCACATTTTTTAGAAAAATTCAATTTATATGTCATACATAACACAATAAAATTATATAAAGAGTTAAAATTCAATATTATGTATATGTTGCGGTATTTTATATGATATAAAACTATAGCAAATCCCAATTGCCTTTAGCTACTAAAATATCATCTACAAGATCGGGATCAATAGAGCTTCTCTTATCGCAAATAATATTCCTCGATATAGAAAAAAGGCGTTCCGATGGTGCGCTGCTCGCTGGAATCGTATGAATGCTTTGTGCTGTCAAAAACAATTTCAGAAAATTTGTCTTGTGGTCCTGCCACCAATTTAATAGGTTTGAACCCTCGTCGTTATCAACCTTCTGTTGCTTATATATTTCTAGTTCATTGAGCAGCACAGGTTCTTCATAATAAATTATAAAATCAGATAAGATTGAGGAGCTCATTGACGGATAGGTATTAGAGATACGTTACCACTAGCAGCAGTAGAGATAACTTCTTCGTTTTCGTTTATGTAAGAGGCTATATAGCTTATCACTTATCCAACTATATGTAGCATATTTATTTATATCGTCGATCATATTAAGATGTTTAAGGAGCATTCGTGATTAATAGTAAGTCCGTTTAAATGTGCAAGTATCTTAGCTTTTAATAGTACAACTCAGTACAAAGTGGGATGATTACTGCCTTCAACTTGATCTGTGGTATCTTTAAACGGGGTTAAAAATAAAATTAGTGTTTCAAGGTCAGCGTTATCTAGTTCCTCGATTCGATGTAACTCATTACGCTCACCTAATATATCATTTACCCTAATCGATTTAAAATTAATATACATACTATACATAAACATTTCATAACACATAAACTACATAGATAGATAATAGAGCTTTAGTGGATATGTGGATGAAATATAAAATTCCGCATACTGTGGATAAAGGTTACTGATCCGCATCCGCACAATTTTATTGCGGATATATCCGCTTTTATCCGCGGATAGCGGATAAATGCGGATATCCGCGAATAATACTATCCGTTGCAGGGCTCTAGTGTATGTATCGATGTTTATAAAATTCCCAAGGAAACGAATGATCATATGAGTAATTATATCAATGCTATATCAGCGTCCTCTTCATTGCTAAATAAAACATCAGCCGCTATTAATAATAACGTGGAAAATTTGTTGACACCAACACCATCTAAACAGTCGTCGTCTGTAAAATTAAAAAAAACAACAACACAAACTGATATGGAATCTGTTACACCAATACTTACAAGATCAAAGAGTAGTGTGAATAATGGCACAAAAACGGCTTCAACTGCTAAATCGTTAGACAATAATATGGACTCGCTTAAAATTTTTTTTATTGGTAGTGGTGACTTGAACTCTACTTTGCGTACCGTTGAACCGCTACGCTATGGTGGATTTTTATTTCTCGATTATGCAAGGACTGATGATTATCTCATGATGTAAACCTGTATTATATTGCTTTCGACGAAATCAATGAATAATAATTTTTTAGTCCCACGCTCAGCTCTAACGACGTTTTAACAATATCTACTGCAAGCTCAACCGATTTTATAACTGTCTGCACCTATCGCTCAACTGACACTGCCACTCTCTGACGAAACCAACACATTGTCTATTTATTATCACAACGCTAGCGGAATTTGATCAAAATCGCTTGGAATGTACCTATCGGTGTTGGAAAATGAGTATGATGTCATTTGCATCACGGAAACATGGCTGACAAGCTCGCACAATTCGCCATTCTCTGACGAAACCAACACATTGTCTATTTATTTACATGGCTGGCAAGCTCGCACAATTCTGCAGAGTACTTCCCTCTAGACTACCATGTCTTCAGACGCGATCTTTATACGGATATTGAATCGACAGCGAGAGGTGGTGGAGTTGTGCTAGCTGTCTCGAAAGATATACATGCGGATATTATTGACCTTGGGAGTAACGAGTTGGATATTTTGGCTGTTAAACTTGCTTTCAATGGAAAGCTGGTGTTGATAGTTGCTGTTTACATACCATACGGATCTTCCGTTAATATATATGGTGATCTGTCTTTATTTTTCTCAAACCAACTAGCAATTGCAGCTCCTGATTTTGATTCTGTGATGATTTTGGGAGATCTTAACTTACCGAAAATAAAATGGCTTACTGTTGTTGATGAACTTCTGTCATTCAATGGTGATCTAACTTTAGATCTGGTGATGGACTCAATCTGTTCACTCGGTTTAAGACAGATAAATAAGATCGAGAACCAGTGCACCAATATCCTCGATCTGGTGTTCATTCCAGTAGAAGTACTCGGCACAATCATTGCTTGTAATGATCTCGGCGGTTCTTCAAGTATTTCAGCTTTAAAGTCTTTCAACTTTAAAAGGGGAAATTATAATGCTTTAAATGAGTTTCTGGACAATATTAATTGGGATCAATATATAACAGGTAGTTTAGACGCTTATATTGATCATCTTTATAAAGTAATGAACATGGCAATTGAACAATTTATTCCCCGTTCACCTGTAGTTTCGGCGATGTGCGAGCCATGGATTAATAGTCGCCTCTCAGGATTAAAAAATCGGAAATCTAAAGCTCATAAAAAATATAAATTAAACCCATCCGGTCGTAAATTATGAAATATTAAGCGCTCTCAGATCTCAATTTAAAATTTTAAATCGTTTCTTGTATAATTTATATATTGTCGAGATCGAAACGAATATTAGAAACAATTCTAAATGTTTCTGGAGCTATGTTGATTCGAAACGGAATTGTAGAGGTATACCCTCGCAAATGTCTTTCAATTCTATGACTGCTAGTGATCCACAAAGTATCACATCAAAGTTTGCAGCATTTTTTGAAAATGTGTATGTCCCATCTTCGAGAGGGAATGACGAACTTGTTTTTAGTAATAATCCAAACATTCTATTTCAGTTTACTACATATGACGTTCAGCACGCTCTGTTGAATGTAAATGTGAATATGAGTTGTGGCCCGGACAAAATTCACCCGCTTGTGTTGAAAAAGTGTGCTTCGGTCTTGGCTCAGCCGCTGACGGACATCTTCAATTTGAGTTTGAAGAGTGGAGTTTTTCCTTCAATTTGAAAATCCAGTTTTATTAAACCAATTTTCAAGAGTGGACGGAGAACGGATATCAAAAATTACCGCGGTATTTCTATCTTATCGGCTATTCCTAAACTATTTGAATCGATGGTCAAGGACGGCATCTTTTTCTTAACTAAAAATTCCATCTCAGTAAACCAGCATGGGTTTTACCCCGGACGGTCAACTGTGACAAATCTGGCTTTGTTTACAAATTTTTTGACGTTAGCATTAGAAGTTGGTGATGATGTTGAAGTTTACTTATTTTAGCAAAGCTTTCGATAAAATTGATCATGTTTTATTGGTAAAGAATCTGAACAACCGCTCAACAAGTGTGATGCCCTTCCTTTAAAGTGGATCTTTTCATATTTGACGAACAGAACTGAAAAAGTTTTTTTTAAATAATATTTTATCTAGAGACATAAATGTTTTGTCTGGCGTCCCATAAGGTAGCCACATTGAACCTCTATTATTTATTGCATTCATAGATGATGTGAAGCGGTGCTTCAAAGATTGGAAGTTTATGATTTATGCTGATGATGTAAAAATCTTTTGTAAGATTAGAAATGATCGCGATCTCTCTAAATCTACAACAGGAATTAAACGTTTTCTGCGACTGGTGCCGAGTAAGCTTTACCTAAACGTTTCTAAATGTAAAGTTATAAACTTTTCTAGAAGACGTTATGGACCTGATAATAGTTTATTCTTAAATGGCATTATGATAGAGCGAGTTCATTCTTTTCTAGATTTAGATTTATCGTTTAAGGACCATATTTACAGATGTATTAATAAGACTAATTCAATGTTAGGGTTTTTAATCCGTTTCTCCAAAGATTTTCATGATCCATATACTCTAAAAGTCCTCTTCGCTTCATTTGTTCGATCGCACTTGGAGTATGCGTCAATTGTCTGGAATCCGTACTATAACAATTCCTCTAACCGTATAGAATCAATCCAGAAGCGATTTATGTTGTTTGCCTTAAGGTGACTTCCTCGAGAGGTAAACGCTCCTAAGTATGTGCTTCCGCCGTATCTAGGCCGTTGTTTGTTACTGAATATTGAACCATTGTTCGTCCGAAGACAAATTTCTTACGCAATGTTTGTGTGCGACGTTATAATGGGCCGAATTGATTGTTCACATCTACTGTACTTGTTTTCAATACGTGCCCCAGTGAGATCAGTCCGACACCGAGGATAAGTGATTGATCTGCACTTCCATGGGTCTAATTTTGGTATGTCGGATCCGGTTTGTAACTATAGCCGTGTATTTAATAATGTATCTACCGTGTTCGATTTTAATTTGTCCAGACATTAATTTAAAAGAGTTCTAAAATTTTTTTTATACAAATTTGAATTATATTAGTAGTTTGATTATTACTAGATGGCAGAGCGGGCACATTTTATGTGAAAGAGTTTGTTATACGAGCGACCCACCATATTTTATGCCGATAAATCTTCCTATGACTATGTTGGTAGAACCAGTCAAGTGGTGCAGTTGCTAAATCTTCGGTACTTGGACCGGGAGGTACTGGGTTCGAATCCCAACAGAGGCATAAACACAACTCAGGTCCATGTCAATGTACAGGTTGACATGGAGCTTGCAATGTACAATTGGTATACTGTAGTTGTATCACAATGACCCAAAATTGGCCTAAGTGTCAACCACTGAAACCTAAAACCTATGTTGGTGGAGTAAATATTGCAGGTCCGCAGCTTTAACTAAAAATTTTGGACCACAATAAATTAGCGGCACACACAACAAAATCTAAAATTATATTTACTACTTAAAACAGTTTATAGTGGTTAGTAAATTGATATACTGTTCACACAAGAAGATGTAAACGCTTTGACAATCAATTAATGGATCGAATGTTTACTAAATTATGCTAACAGGCTATGGATAGTTACTGATATACCATCCTAATCCTCGATGGAAGATGGTTAAATCAATTTTTTGTGTATGAAAAATGTTTTTAAATTTCTTCTATCACAATTAAGATACACAAGACCTTAAAGTTTAGCAGACATATTAGATATTATGAGCAACGTGATTTTCTTTCAGTTTCTGTACTTTCTTCAAGAAAAACAGAAATATTATTGCGGTTGTTCTATTTTCTGAAAATATAAAATTTCCCTAATAGACGACACAGTCTATTTTACTAAATTCATGGAAAATGTACGCTAAATAAAAATAATACATAAAAAACAAAAAACATAATCCTACAGCTATTCAAAGATGATGAATGAATTGGTGTATAAGAGAATAATATCACAACTATTGTATTATAGGAAGCGTACGAGCGGAAAATATACCAGATAAGATATTCGTAATATTCGATCGGCAAGAAATTTGTCTTGCAGCAAAAAAATATTATTTGACGGTCGAATTTGAATAACTCTACAATTCTCCATTTTCCAAAGACAATAATATTATTTATTAATAATTATTTATTGTCCTAACATAACCTGCCACTTACAGTTTTTTGTTTAATTTATATACATACATGTCATCTGCAGGATTTTTTTAAAGATTTGTTGCGTGGATAAATTTTAGTATAAACATATATACGTAACATACGAGGGCAAATCAAAAAGTCTTGCAATATCATATGAAAAAAAAGAGTGAGTGAGATAGCAATATTTTTATTTTTCGACATAATCTCCTTTAATGTTTATACATTTGTCACATCGATCAATTAACTTGCCTAAACCCTATAAAAAAAAGATTTCTTTTGCTCCATAAAATATTCATTTACAACAGACTTGTATGTACTTCATAGTCACTGGAAAATTTCCGGCCGCTTAGTGTTTTTTTCAAATTGGGAAACAGAAATTAGTCACTGGGTGCCAAGTCTGGACTGTACGGTGGATGCGGAATTTCCACGAAGCCGCAGTCCTTTAATGCAGCTTGAGCAATATTAGCCTTGTGCACGGGTGCATTGTCGTGAAGAAGCAAGATTTTTTCCTAACTTTCCTTGGCCGTTTTTTCCGGATCGCTTTTTTGAATTTTCGCAAAATCTCTGCGTAATATATGCCTGTGATTGTGGTTTTCGTTGGCATATAATCGATTACCAAAATTCCTTCAGCATCCCAAAAAATTGTTGCCAAAACCTTACCAGCAGACGGTTGAGTTTTGAATTTCTTTGGTGGTGGTTCACTACGTTTAATCCATTGCATCGATTCTTGTTTGGATTCCGGATCCCAGTGATGAAGCCATGTTTCATCGCCTGTTATTATGTTATCCAAGAAATTTTCTGGATCTTCTTTGTACATATCTAAAATCGCCTTTGAAGTTTGAACGCGCATTTTTTTTTGTTCTGCATTCAACAAACGGGGAACCCATCGCGCACTTACTTTCGACATGTGAAGGTGGTCATGTAATATAGTATATGTGGTACCGTATGAAAGAGAAAGTCTCCACGCTAACTGCGGAACAGAAATACGCCGGTCCTCCAATACAATAGATTCGGCCAAAATTACGTTTTCATGGCTAATGGCATCTGCTGGCTGACCCGAGCGGTTGTCGTCTTCTAATGACTCCCGACCACTTTTGAATAATTTTACCCACCTTGTTACTGTGGCATATGATGGTGCAGATTCGCCGTAAACTTTTGATATATAGTTGAATATATAAATTGCATTTCGTCCATCTTTACAGAAAAATTTAATAACGGCGCGATATTCAATTTCATTCATTTTAAGAAAAATTCAAAACACATGTTACTAAATTGACAAAAACAAACGAACTGTAAAATTTACATCGAAATGTTCTTCTAGAAGTTTCATCGCGATAAAAAATGGTTTTGAAAAATATATTGTTGTCTCACTCACTCTGTTTTTTCATATGATATTGCAAGACTTTTTGATATACCCTCGTAGAACAGCAAAGACAACGTAATGTGTTGCATATTTCGGTTTTTATTTAAATTTATTTCTTCATTAGTTTTCTAAAATTTACTAATTACCGCCAATTAAATGTTTTATATGAAATCTGGGCGGTCATTTTATGGTGGTTATATCGCATTTCGTGATATACAAAGTGTGATATAAAGAAAATGTCGTAGCATACTTCGGATTAATTTTGGATGAATTTGGCTGAATTATGTCACGTCTTATATTGATCCGATTGAAAAAGAGCGCAATATCTTCCAACTCGTTTTCAGAAATAAAAAAAAATCTTATGACGTTTGTTTTCAAAATTGATTATATACCTCATTAAAACTTTATCCATAGGGGTGCTTCTATTGTGTTTACGAATTTTAGCTTAGTGGGAAAATTAGTGTAAGTTCAAATTATATTTGATTTTGTTATAACTATGAATAAATAATAATGGACTCAAAACCCACATATTTCATATGAATACTGGCACGGGTAGCGAAATATTAATAAGCAGCGAATGCAACAATCTAACCCATATCAAATGAAGGAAGTGAACTTAGGGGTTATTTTCGATTCCCTATCGCTCTATGTAGCCGTAAAATGAATGATGAGTTGTGATTTATAAGAAATAATACCAGTGATTAACTAAAATTAATTTATTTGATTTGAAAATTTTAAATGTGTTTTTTAACACTAGATAATATTATTTTATTTTTATAGCACCACGTAACGACCACTTCGTAAGAAAACATTCATATACATAGCTAAACGAAAACAAAAACATTCATGAGGCAAAACGTCTGAATATTATCACTTTATTTCCTTATTTCCCCTCGAAATTTATTTTGAAGGGTTATATTTGTAGACTACTTTGTTTTGAATTATATCACAAAAAAGTCTCCAATAGTGATATAAATTCGTGATATAACCACCATGACCACCCATGTTTTCGCAAATGTAAGAAGCACAATGTAAGAAGTTCTGCAATATAACCATCTGGGGTGGAACTCGTTCAATTCTTAACCGATCATGCTTGGATTTGGTACGTTGGATGGAAATGGGATTCTTAAATGATTTTTGGAAAAAGTTCTGGAATATGGAGCCCTGAGGCGGAACTCGTTCGAATCTTAACCGATTATGATGGGATAGGGTATGTTGGATTGAAATGGGATTCTTAAACGATTTTTGGACGAATTTCAGGAATATGACCTCCTAGGACAGAAATTGGGCATTGTGGATGAAATGAGATTATCAAATAATTTTTGGAAAAGTTCTGGAATATGGCCATATGGATTATGCGCTCTGGTATTACAAGTATCTCAAAAGTGTAAATTTTCGCTTGGTTCTAAAGGTTCTGAAGATCTCATTATCTTAGAAGACATAATATTCCATGTTCCCGTGAACAGTTTTCGAGATCGTTATTGATAAGAATAATATAAATTTATCCGAGCTCTTTGTGTAGGGTTCATAACGTGATTTTTGGTGAGAGTAAGTATTTTATCTGCCACTCAACTCACAAATCCCATGGGTATGTTCCGTACTGATGATAGATGTTAAGGCATCCAGCCTTACCAGAAACATGTTAGCATCACTAGCTGCTTGCTTTAAGAAAAAACGCCTGCTTATTATCGAGTTCCGTACAAGTTTAAATTACCGAGTTTCATGGAGATATTCCAGAATTTCTTAAACAAATCATTTAAGAGTTCCTTTACTATTCGACATACCCAATCCCATCATAATCAGTTAATAATTGATCGAATTTCGTCCCAGGGGGCTATATTCCAGAACTTCTTTCAAAAATCATTTAATAATCCCATTTCCATCCAGTATACCCAATTCCATCGTATTCGGTTAAGAATCGAACGAGTTCCGGGAAGGAGGCCATATTCCAGAACTTCTTCCAAAAATCGTTTAAGAATCCCATTTCCATCCGACATACGCGATCCCATCATAATCGGTTAAGAATTCAACGAGTTCCGTCCCAGGTGGCCATATTCTAGAACTACTCTCAAAAATTCATTTAAGAACCCTATTTCAATCCAGCATACCCAATCCCATCATACTCGGTTAAGAACTGATCAAGTTCCGTCCCAGATGGCCATATTCCAGGATTTTTCCCAAAATCATTTCTAGAGTCTTATTTCCATCCAACATACAAAATCACATCATAATCGATAACCAAAAAATGGCAAATAAAAAAATGTCCGTTAAATCGAGCGTCCGTTAAATAGGGCTACGTGAAATTGAGGGTTTACTGTACTCTTTTGTTTTAACAATCAATAAAGCGAACATTCATTGTTGTAATGAATAGGTAAAATATTTATATTATTTTCTGCATTGATCGATCGAGTGAATTAACTTCTTTCTACATTATTCTTCATAAGTGAATAGTAAAACAAAATATTTTTATTGCTTTTCATTATTGTTACGGATCAGTATTACATAACACTGTTCGATTACTAAAGAGTGAATAATTCATTTTAACGAGCGAATTTTTGAACCATATTATAATTATTAGGAATGAACTTATTCCACTTTAAAAAAAAAAGGTTTTTCCAATAACATTTTATAGCCAAAATTCATTTGTTTACTTTATAAGAAAACCGTACTCCATTGAATGAATGATTATAAATATGGAGAGAAGGTGTCTATATCTTCCTAAAATTACCGTTAACTCAATTTTTTTACAAGTGGACTTATACCACTTTAAAAAAACAGTTCATTTTTGATTAAATTTAAACAGACGGGTCAAGGAAAGCTAAAATATGCCAATGGATCAAGGAACAGAAAATCTGTTTCTACGTTTGAAAATGAAGCTTTTTATCGTATTTTTTCCTGTCTTAAGATCGTTTTTAACTGTTTTTTCTATTTTTTTTTTTTTTTTTTTTAGGAAAGTATTAATGTCCAGTGGATTTCATGTCCTTTCATGGTCAACTAATACCCCCATTTTCATTCACGCAGCACACAGCACCCATTCACACATTTACAGTATACCTATGTACATTGCAAGCTGTGTCAATCTGTACACTGACATGGACGGTGGGTCGGCGCTGAATTCCGAACTCCAACAGAGGGTGTTAGTTGTGTTTATTTACATTGTTATGTGACCACTCGTAAGAAGGGGGTTATAGCATCTTGACTGGGTTTATACTATACCATTATAAACTTAATAATCTAGTTCAGAATTATTTGCTATAATCTCTGACCCGACATCTTGTCATTTCTGGTATAAATTTATCTTTCTTTTAGATTCGGGATCTATACGAGTAAGGTCAGCATTTTATTGCATTTATTTTATTTTACTTTATTTTATATTGTTAATAATCATAAACTAATAAAAGTTGAATCATAATATTATTATAAAAATCATTTTGCTTTGTATACAAAATATTCTTTTTTTGTATATAAGAGCAATTCTATTTCTTTTTGATATTGTAATAACATAATAAAACAATAAATTAATAAAAACCTATTTGTAATTAAAATAAATAATGTTCAATAGTTTTGTTTTGATTGTGATAGTTTTGTTTTGATTGTGCGATAAATTCGAGGGACAATTAAATAAATAGAATAAAAGTGTTGTGTTTTATTTTTGATTGAAAACTGGTGCTACATTTTCCATTCCGCACGTAACAACATTACCGATCGAAATCGATGACGAGAATTTGCTTTGCATCCAGCCTCTGGTGAGATTCGAACCCAGTACCAACTGGGCTTTAACCATTTCAATCTTTAACCACTGAACCGCTTGTTCGGTGCACTGTTACTACTTAAGGTTGTATTTCCATAGAGTAAACTAAAATTTCTGTGAGAACAAAAGTACTCGTACTCTATAATTAATTATTACCAGGTGTGTAAATATGTACCGACATTTTTTAGTAGAAAGTACACGTTCATCATATGATAGTGATTAAGAGTATTTTATACAAAGTATTTATTGCCCATTATTAGTTATACAATTTTCCCATCTTTCTGGCAATGCGTGGATGCCACTCCAAAAAAAACTGTTCTGCTTTTGAGGCAAACCAGTGATCGAGCCATTTTCGTAGGAAGTAACGTGCTCCTCAGCAAGCCCGTGCCCCATCGTTGCAAATAAGTGATAATTAGACGGAACCAAGTCTTGC